>OZ026586.1:11234804-11654804 GCA_964020215.1 Aurelia sp. 3 sensu Dawson et al. (2005)
TTGCCGTTTTCTAATTCTGCCGATATCGTGTGAACGTAATCAGAATCATCAAGTTTTCAGACTTGCTTTTTGTAAAATTTATCAAGGCCAGTTGGCATACCGTGTATAATGTCTATTTCTCCCTTCTTTAGACCACATGGAATATGTCTATGCTTCAAACAGAAGACGTAATGAAAGCAGCTCAGGCATCGATGAGCAAAACAAAAGGCAATTTTTCAAAACTGTGATACAAAGATGATTGAAGTAAGATATGATAACTTGAATTGTAATTTTTGTGAATTTTAATCTATTTACCCAATTTTTGTAGCATCAGTTACAAGCCCTGACCAAAACATGAACAACATCGTTTGACAAACAGTGAGATTTGAGTTTGATCAGCCTTTTTTGCAAATGTTGGTCAGTTTTGCTAGTTTTGCCAAAACTCTTTCAAGAAAGAATTTTCTTGATTTTTTCTTTGAAGCTAAGAAAGACCCAAAAACATAGGTTCAAACTTTTATTTTCTACTACATTTACTGTGCGGATAATTTGTAGACAAGGAACACAAGCAAGAAAATGTTCAAAACCTTCAATTTGTTATCACTATTATAAAACTGTCTAAATATATGAATTATACAATGACCAAATATATTTCAACTCAATAGTATATAAGTGTTATTTTTTGCATCTAAAGCTATAACTTTGAATGCTGGCAATTTTGCAAGGTGTTTGAGCTGCAGTGTGAGAATATTTTAAGATGCTTGGGTACTAACTGTTTGCAAGCAGCTCAATCCAGAGGCCATAAGTTTCCAGTTTGAAAAAGTAATTTTTTTAAGCAGTACATTGTATTTTGCCAGTGTGAGGCAATACTTTTTAAATTCATCTTGTTTGACATGGAGTGCTGAGAAGCCCTTCCCTTATTCCATTAAAAACAACCATTTATTTAAACTAAATTATTAAATCTTATCATGATTTCATTACTTCATGAAGCAACCATTTAACTCCTGGCAACAAGCCATACAAATTGTTCACATGACAAGCCCTGACTTGCCATGGTCTATTTAATTCCCTTAGTCCAAGTTCATCACTGACGTGAATTGAAGAGTGTTGTTCTATCGACGCTTCAGTAACACATGATAATACCAATAATGGTGCTTTTAATTTCAACCATCTATTGTTCACTACAGCATTCAGTTCATCCATTCCAACAGTCACTACAAAAAGAGGGGAAATTTTGTCCATTTGGTGCATTTTTACTGACAAGTAAAAAAGGTTGCCTTGAATTGATTTAAGAAGAGGGTTAGCCCTTGTAAGCTAACGCAGCCCTGAAATGATTGCAATCAAAGATGTACTAGATACTGTAGTATTCTTTTCTTGGAATATTGCATATTAATTGCAATTTGACTTGTCAAAGGATTTGAAAACATCTGAAGCCAGTTTCTGTTTCCATTAACAAATTGAAACAAGGTCCAAAGCTGTTAAAGTTATAGAATATTGTTTATCCTTCAATGAGCAATTATCAGCCTCATTAATATTGCAATCTTTATCAGTCAACGATTGGCAAGTTGATTATTAATTTTGCAAATTCTTTCACAACAATAATGACAGCAACCCTGAATTTTGCATTTTATCTTTAACTCATGCACAATTCATACCAGAACACCTGTGGAAAAGATGATGGGAGGGCAGCACTTATGTACAGTACTTAACAGTAGTCATACATTCATTGCTTACCTCTATTTGCACCCAGTGTTGAATCCACTACATAAATGAAAGCATCAACAGTTGTGCAAAGATCTTTCACAGGTTGTGTTACAGTAATTGGACCATCATCATCATCAAGAACACCCTCTTCAGCATCTGCGTCATCTCTTTCAACAATGAATTTATTTCTCCTCACACCATTTGCTGCATTATGCTCTCTTTCATGCCTTTAATGTTGAAAAATCATAATGTCACATAGGGATCAATATAAACAGTTAAATACCCATTGTCAAATGGCATGCTTTGGGTGCATCTTCAATACCACAAAGCAGTTCTTGACTTTCAACTAAAAGCAAACCCTGGTTGAAAAACTTTTGATTGAAAAAGGCTTGTGGAAGTAACATATAAGCCTTTGACATCAGTCTGGCAAGATAAAGCAAACACAAACAAAAGCCCCAAGTAAAGACTTTCTGCAATGTGATCTAAAACCATTTGCTGCAACAAATTGCATTCAAATATTGCACAAAATTGCATATATAGCTTTAAAAATAGAACTTTCTTAAAATACAACAGAAGTTTTATATTTCTGTTCTAGGGAGCAGCGCTCTCCACTTATTGATTTTAAGAGTTTGTTGTGTTTTTGACAATCAAGAATTGCATTGTGGTATTGCTGGTCTGCCCAAAGCATACTGGTTTGGTTGACAATGGGTCTTTAAAGCTGAACATGAAAGATATGCTTCTCAATTAAAGAGTTTTTACTTTCTTCGGTGCAACAAAAAGCTACACTTTCTTGACATATACAGTGCTTTCAATTCAGTGACACATGACCAATAATTGCAAGTTCCTTGACTAGTTGCAATCCATGAGCAGGTCTTATTAATGTGCAAAAGAGAGAGTGCCGTGCCACTTGCAGGCACAAACTATTATCATTACAAATTAGTTGCTTGCATCTTTACCAGCACCTCCAACCACTTGGTCACAGGCACTTATTATTCCAAAATAAGGACTGTTCATAAGGAAAGGTCTCCAAGATGACTAAGTTGGGGGTTCATTACCACATGAGCCTTATTGGTACGGTACCTATTACATTGTGCCAATTCTTTCCAACCAAAGAAAGCAACATGCAAACACTGCATTTTCTTTAACATGTACAGTATGGCACCAGTCAGTTAAAACTTGGTCAACGGTCTGCTTTCAGAAGCTTTTCCCTTACTCCTCCGCAACATAAGTAAAGTCTGTGTGCAGGCTGTTGTAGTGCCTGCAATCAAATACTGTTACAGTATGTCTTTGCAAAAATGTGAATAGTGCAAGAAAAGCAAAGAGGCACTTACCTACTGGCAGCATACAATGTGATAAGGTTCATTTGTCCACCGTCATACTGTAATATAACACCGGAACCAATGCCTGAAAAAGGCAACAGTTATTTGAAGGTGAATGAGAAGTGGATAAAAACGAACAAGTGGTCTGTTAAAACCTTCAACTAACTACAGTATGTAGGACTAATTTGATGAGCTATCATGTTTATCATTCTTGATTCCCATCTCTAAGTACCCTAGACTGCTGGTGAATATGCTAGCCTCTCACATTTAGACTGGAGGTACCCCCTGCATGGCATTGCAGGGATTTGCAATATGGTCATTCAGTTGGAAGGCAAGGATTCTGGTGGTACTCAAACTTCTGTTAACAACAAGAGTCCCCAAGTCCTTGATGGCCCACCTACCTTCATGCTGATGCCACTTAAACCAGTCACAATTTTAGAGAAACTTTGTGGGGCAAGATCAAAACAGTGCATTCCTGCTTATAGAAATACATACTTTTGTTTTGACTTTCTGCAGAGAGCAGTAGCAGAAAGATTCATTTGTATGCTGCCTAAGCCTTATCACCATGGCTTGGAATTAATACTAAATGAAATTAAAAAAAACAATTTCTCACCATCAAATTGACCAGGAAACATTCCTTTGACCATGAATGGTGAATTAGGACCAGAAAATATTTTCTTCACAATGCCACTTGTTTCTGATTCAAGTCCAGGACCAAACATGACAACCCTTGGTATTGAGAATCCAAGAAAGAATGACATCTTTGGGATATTGAATTTGAATGTTGATTGATTTCTCTTCTGACGACATTCTGGACAACAATGTAGATATCTATAAAAGTTTGAAAATAATTGAAGCCATACTGTATTTCAACATTGAAGACCCATGTCTTCACGGACAAAGATCCTTTCTGGACAGAATGAAAAGCAAGGCAAAGAAAACCCACAACAGCCCTTAGCTATGTATATATCTATGCTCAAAGCATGCTTGGAGCCTGATACTAGCTTGTTTTGAAAATGATTTGATTATGTCAGAGAGCTTTGAAAAATTCACTGATAGCGCAACAAATGGAAGGAAAAGCTTTATGTGTGTATACTGTATGTTCTGCTAATATCGCCAGAGCACCAAATGGTTTGGTGTTTGTACTATGGTAGAGCATCTGAATACCACATACAGTAAAATGCAATGAGTTCAAACAGCTAAGACGTGAAAACAGCATCTTCATCACCAGTTTGTATGGAGTCCCTAGAAATACGCACACAATTCTCTGAGAGAGCAAACTCATTGAGATGCTGATTTCACAATTTCAAAGAAGTTCAAAATTAAGACTTACATTTCTTTTGCAGTAAGATCTGCCATAGTTTCTCGGTATAGATCAGGATGACTTAGATGATCAATTACTTGCCATTTTTGTACATCTCTTGTCAGTTTTGATTCCCATAACAATTCATCATTGGCTATGTTATACCATTGTCTACAAACAGTTGCTGCTCTTGACAGAGAATATACATCCAAGTACGAAAATATCTTTATCTGAACACCAACCTATAGAGGATAAAGAAGATTTCAGTTATCTTCTATTCCAGTTGCTTTGTGCTGTGCAAATTTCTGAGATGTGGCTGGTAAAGTGACCCACTGTATGTTTGAGATATTACAGCAAAAGAGGACAGCAGAATGTGAAAAGTGAGGCAGCTTGGGTATTGGTGTCAGGCTCTTCATCTCTTTGCTTTGGAATCCTTGGTAGAAAATTTGTTCTGATTGTTAATTTATTTTGCAATCGTTTCTTAAATTTCTCCGTTCTAAAGATCTCCCATCCTCATGAACTAAAGATTTTTAGGATGGATTGAAATACTTTTTTAAACTGGTTTTTAAACTTTTTTTAAAACTTTTTTTGCTTTGGATTGAAATACTTTTTTAAACGGTAGTTCCTCCGTCTTTGGTCAAATATGATATCATTCTGGTGGGATGTTTTACCAGAGTCCTGAAATTTAACCATACCAAATTGTATATTGTAAACACACATTTTACAATCACCAAACACTGGTAAAATAAATCTTATTTCGGAAATTGAAACGAACCGGCATGTCTTGAAAGCAGGTTCTGATAGCATCAGGCTCTTTAGTTATCCTTGATTTGCTTCTTGAAAACACGACTTTGCCTTCTTTCTTCGAATCCGAGCCAGGTCTGTTTCTAAATTGATACCACTTTTTAACATAACCCCAAGCATTTGCTAACTCTAAGAAAACATCATCTGATGACGAATCTGAATCGTCTGCAGTGTTTATGTGCATGCTGATGATTTGATTTTGCTGTAAAGTCATTTCTGACACTTTACTGCTCTTGGATATAATATGTCTGTCTCTTGATGATTAAAGCCACCTGGCCCAAAATTTCACTGCCTAATTTTTCGTCGTGAATGCTGTGCTTTCCACCTTACCAGTCACTGCGGCGGAAGCAAAGCGAATGTAATTGCAGTATCAGTGTTGTTTTAGAGCAACCGATCTCTCTGTTCTCTTTCGCCGCAGTCGCTACTCTTCCTTCTTCCCTGTCTCTCTTGACACAACTGCCTGGGCCTTACCAAATTTTTCATTTATATTTGCAATCATGGCAACACTGCGCATGCAAATGATGTAATCGTAATTTCTGGAGACGTGGCTGGAACTCAGAACGCATGCGTCGGTTTGACGTCAATCTTGATTCGGTTTCTCGGAAATGTCAATGTTTTGTTGTTGTTGTTGTTGTCCTCTCGACTCCAAAAATTTATGAATCCGTAGTGCTGGGAAAACATGAATTACCACTCGCTAGTATTTTTTTAAATATCTCTGTCAGGAGGAATTTATGACCATGAAACTCCTTGACTTTTTGCAACTACCTAAAGTACAACTTGGTATTTTCCATGACTGAAAAGCGGTGCACTGCTTGAAGTTGTGGCCGTCTATCGCTTGCTACCGTAAATTCGTTAAATTACTTATAAATATGTTCTAAAAATTTTAAGTTAACGTCATTCTGGTGAAAGTATACTCAGAAAAGTCCACTCAACATAACAGCAAGGAAAAGAATACAGAAATCGACGAGATAATGGTATGGGTGAATTGAATATCATTCAAAAGACAGGATGTGTCACGTTTCGTATTGAAAAACACAATGCCCAGGCCTGGTTAACCTTGCTACAAGAAAGGTATGAAAATCACCTCCAACGAATTGATGGATTCCTCGTCGAATCCAAAATAAACGATGCTCTGAAGAAGGCCACAATCTCCATTTACGATGCAGAGTCCTCAAAACCAAAGAAAAAGCTACTCGTCGTCATTACGGTTTTTCTGAGTACAGGGAGTATCATGGTGCAAGGACAAGGTCACACAGTTTGGAAAATTATAGAAGCACCAACTCTCTTGCAAATAACAGACAAAACCATGAATATCGATGAAAAAGTTGTTGAATTTGCAGAAACCCTAAAAAATCAAGCTCATACAGACCAAATTCCTGCGAACGGAGATTTTGGCAACACCGCATTGCCGACCGCATTGCCGGTCACTAAGGAGACAGAAAATGCAACTGTCTCCCCTCACGCGAACGATTCGAACGCAACTAAGACTACAAATTCGGAAGCAACCAATCGCAAACACGAACGGGACACGGACCTCCTCGAAAAATTGAAAAATGAAACACAATCTATATTACACGACCAAAACTCAAAGATTGAATCAATGCAGTTGGAAATCAATCATCTCACAAAATCTAATGCCGACTTAAAAGCGGAAGTGGTCACCTTGACCGCACTTACCAACGAGATGAGAAACGAATTAACTAAAATACAAGAAATTTCAAATAAAAATAAAGAAAAGCATTCTCAAAATATCCAGACCTTATCGAAAAAGTTAGTCGAAATGAAATCTACCACCTCAAATCTAGAGCAGGTTAATGAAAGAATAAAATTGGAACTCCATGGCCATATTGAAAAACACAATGATACAGTTTTCTGCGAGAAAACAGGGGAAAGATTATCCCAGAAACAAATAAATGGCCTCCAGGAAGACATCTTTGTCCTCGGCGAAAAAATGGAAAAAAGCTTAAAAGAGTTAGAAAATTTCAAAAAACAAACCCACGATAAAATAAACCACATAAATCAAACACTTAGAAGCAGACATACTGAAAACGATACATCTCTTGCGTCACGAAATAGTGAAACATCCGGAAGAAATGATACAGACCCAGTCAACGATACTGCTGACTCATGCAAGGAAACCACTGGCTCTCAACGGCAGTCAACCTCTCCAGTTGACATTGAAAATAAACAGACCCTTGTGATCGGCGACTCTATCATTAAAAATATGACATCAAGGAAATTCGATAAAAAGGGAAGGACATACATCAAATCGATCAGAGGGGGTAAGATAGGCCATATCAAAAACTTCCTGATGACAGTTAAAGCAAGTCAGCTCAAAGTAATCATTATCCACGCAGGAACAAATCACCTCCGAGACGAAACGACCGATGAAATCTTACTTCAAATAAAAGATTTAGTTTTGAAAACGAAAAATAAATTCCCGCAAGTGAAAATATGCATTTCGTCACTTTTACATCGTGAAACAAAAGAGGGAAATGAAGCTTTCGTGAAAAAAATAAACGAGGTAAACAGGAATCTCAAAATCCTATGTGAAAACATCGGTGCGTCTTTGATACTAAATGATAATCTCAACGATCCTTCATACCCGGGGGGGGGTACTTCACTATAAATTCATACGGGGGTGTGCGCCGCAAGGATTTCTGTTACGACCCAATCCCAGAAATTTGGTCCGATATTGATACCCAATCCCAGAAAATTTGTCAGATATTGATACCCAATCGAAGAAGTAACAAAAGCAATTCGACGTCAAAAGGATAAGGGATAGAGGGCTGGGAACGGTTATTTTGGTTCCAAGTGGCCATTGGAACGAGGTTCTGATCTGAGGACGTTTTTCAACACAAAAATACTTGAAATCAGTTCACCTGAAATTGACCACGTGTTGCTCGAAAATTTATCCAGTTGTACTTTCATTCAACACCCATTACAGAATTTTGAGTAACCCCCAATCCCAGAAAATTCCGAGTGAAAGTATACCCCAATCACAGAAATTTTCCAGTAAAAGGATACCCCAATCCCAGAATTTTCAGGCCAAAAACTACCCAAAACTGGCGCACATCCCCGTCTTACCCAAAGTGAAGTACCCCCCCCCGGGCCTTCATATAGATCCGATGGCCTCCACCTAAGTTTTAAAGGAACGATGGCACTCGCAAGAAATTTCAAATCATCAGCATGGTCTTTTTACAAACCGAGAAAGGAAAATGGAGAGAAAAAGGACTCGCGTGTGCATGAACCGGAGTCAGAAATAGTGATTAATAGGTTGGATCAAAGAGATTCTTTAGGAAATAATGCGAGAACAAAAATACCTGTTGCAGCCCAAGAAGCCATAGCGAACGAGCTACCAAACCAAGGAAACTATGCCAGCATGCCATACATGAGACAAACTTTTCCGGGAGTTACACAGCCCCAAGCATGGCCTTTTGTGCAGCCAACGCAACAACAACCACATCCTCCGTACTTTCAGCCTTATATGGCTAGAGGCCCAAGCGGACTTCAATCCTATCCTTTTCAAGGACATTCTCATCAACATTTCTTTTTTCTCTTCAGTCTGAGAAGAAACCTGGGTATACGATGTAACCAGTTACATAGAAATCACAACCATAATAAGTAATTCCACACTTAGGGAACTACCATTCAGTACAATAACAGACAACCAATTTAACTTGATAATTAAACATGATAAATTTAGATTACAAGAAATCATTGATAACAGTGACTTGAGTCAATACCTTAACCAATTTAATCAATTCATAGATAACGACAAATATTACACAATACAATCTATAAATCAAATAAGCAACGTTGCAAAAGCTGATTTGTCAATTTTTCACCTAAATATTCGTAGCCTGAATAAACACGCCGATGACTCAGCAAACCTTTTAAGTAGCCTTAAAATTTCATTTGATTGCGTCTGCCTGACAGAGATAGGCAGTACCAACTTAGATATATATGCATCACTTTTAAATGGTTACCAATTCCATAAAATCCCTCCAATGAATAATAACAAAGGAGGAGTCGGGATTTATGTTAAACAAAATATAAAAGTAGAAATAATCAAAGAGCTCGAATTGCAGTGTAAAGACCCATGTGAAAACGTTTGGCTAAGTTTAAAACTTGAAAATAAAGAAACTCTACTGGGAGTGATCTACAGACACCCAAATGGAGGCATAGCCGACTTCAGTGACCAGCTGGAAAAAATTCTTACCAAGTTACAAATGCTGAAACGTGATCAGATAGTCATTACTGGGGACATAAACATCGATCTTATCAAATACAGCCAACCAGGTATGGGTAAAATAAAAGGATATTTGGACTTGATGCTGACCAATGGCTTCCTTCCTGGCAATGTTCTTCCTTCAAGAGTTACTAATCATACAGCTACCCTAATTGACCATGTCTTCCTCAATGAACGAAGGCAAAGCAGCAAGGTCATTTCAGGTAACCTCTTTACAGATATATCTGACCATTTTGCTTCTTTCCTCTTAACTTTTCAAAACAACAGAAAGGATGGTCTCGATAAAAGAGCCAAAGTACGCATATTTGGAGATAAAAACACCCAGCGTTTTATCCAAAATCTTAGAAATACGAATATGGAGGTTGTATATTCATCAACCGATGCAAATGAATGCACTGAAGCCTTCACTGAAATTATCCAAAATGCCTACAACAGATCTTTTCCACTCAAGACTGTTTCCAATAAAAGAGCAGTGGATAAACCATGGATGTCCACTGCATTGAGAAAGAGCATTCTCAAGAAAAATAAGCTCTTCTCAAAGTACATAAAAAATAAGAATCCCGAAAATAAAACAAACCATATAAAATACCGAAATATCCTTACTTGCTGCCTTAGACAAGCCAAAAATTCTTATTACAGTGAAATATTTAACAACAAAGCCACACGGATCACAAAGATGTGGAAAGTTTTAGGGAAAACGATCAACCCAAAATCTAACAAGAAAACCAGCACAATCAAGCTTATAGTACTTGACAATAAATGTCATGAAAATGATACGGATATTGCCAATGCATTGAATAAACATTTCTGTAGTGTTGGCGATAACATCGCAAATAAGATTGATGCAGCCAAAACGCACTTTTCAGCGTTTCCACAGAATCCAAGCCCAAATACCTTCCTTCTGAAACAAGTTGAAGAATATGAGGTCTTACAACAAATCCAAAATCTCAAGCTAAAAAAGTCTCCAGGGCATGATGGTATAAAACCCTCAATCATAAAGGCTGCATATGAAATCTTAGTGAGACCACTTACCCACTCGTACAATGTCTCCCTAAGTTCTGGTATTGTACCAAATATTTGGAAGATCGCAAAGGTTATACCAATTTTCAAAAAGGGGGAAACTTTCCTTCCTGAAAATTACAGGCCAATCTCTCTACTATCATGCTTTGAAAAGATCTTGGAGAAGCTAATGGCAAAGAGAATACTATGTTTTATTAGAGAACAGAAAATACTTTATGAGCTCCAATTTGGTTTTCGCGAAAACCACTCTACTCTGCACGCACTTTTAGAGCTTACAGATCAAATTTATTCTAATCTTGATAAGAATAAGTTCTGCGTAGGAGTCTTCCTCGATCTCTCGAAAGCATTTGATACAATCGACCATTCGATCCTCCTCTCCAAACTTGATCATTATGGCTTCAGAGGTGTTGTGAATAAATGGTTCTCAAGTTATCTCAAAAACAGACAGCAATTCACCATTGCAAATGGCCAAAAGTCTGATTACGGTCAAATAAACAAAGGTGTTCCACAAGGGTCTGTGCTTGGACCGATCCTGTTTACATTATACGTTAATGACATGACAATGGCGCTAAACTTTAAACCACGTTTGTTTGCTGATGATACAAATATTCTTAGCTTCGATGCAGATACAAACAACCCAACGATTTCCATCAATGAAGAACTGAAAAAATTATATGAATGGTTTAATGCAAATAAACTGAAAGTTAATCTGGACAAAACAAACTATTGTATATTCAGTCCCAATAGAAACATGAAAAATGATCATGACATAAAAATAACCATGGGTAGTGACATAAAAGAAGCCACAGACATCAAATATCTTGGACTTAAAATTGACTCTAAACTAACCTGGAGTAAACATGTTGAGAAGATTAAGAGTGAAATCGTTAAATTTGCATCTCTCTTTGCAAAGCTTAGACACTTCATACCTAAAGATTGTCTAATCACCTCATTCGATTCCTCAGCTTCGTCCAAGATCAACTATGGCCTAGAAATATATGGCTCAGCAGCAAATAAGTATCTAAAGGAATTGCAGATATTGCAAAACAGAATACTTAAAATTATAAACTTCAAAGACCATATGTTTTCCACCAATCTACTTCATAAAGAACTAAAGATATTAAAAACAGCAGATCTGTATGAAATAAACATCTTAAAACCAATGCATCACGTGCAATATAACAGAGATAAACTGCCTGATGTATTCCAAAACCACCCTACAACAAATGAGGGTCTACACAAATATAATACAAGGCAGACGATGGATTATCGAATATATAAATCGTCGAAAACCTGGGGAGATAAAACCTTTAGAAACAAAGGTGCACGATTATGGAACAACCTGCCAAAGTCGATAAAAAGCATCACCAAAACAAAAAAGTTCACTGCTAGCCTTAAAGAGTTTAAAATAGCGAAATATAAATAATTATAACACCCAAATTCAAACTTATCACTTTATGAACAACTGATCTTCCATCCATGTATCTCTATTTTGACAATGCCGTAATTTTCTATACATCCTTATATTTTCTCCCACCCCCTGCTCTTTAATTTCGCGGCCAAAGCTAGATAAGCTATGCTTTTCTTTGGTCGCTTAGGATACAGATCCCTTCACGTATACTTGTAATAGCTTTTAGTCCTGTATTCTATGAAAAAAGTTGAATTGAATTGAATTGAATTGAATCAGGAAGTTTCATTCAAATGTTTTAACAAATGACTGGGACGGAGACAATTTTCTAGGACTGACCCTTGAAAAATCACAAATTCTCAAATCTCAATTTTATCGCGGAAAGAATAGCAAAATTTTAAAAATTTGCGAATTTCCTTTGCAGTGTAGTGTTATTTGATGTAGTCTATCGTAATTATCATGTTTGGGTGGAAATTGTGCTCCAAATTTAATGTTATCGCGATTTTCCTAGCCTGCGTACAGACTTTGGCTACTGGGGAGGAGAGAAAAGAAAGAAACCACAAAGTCTGCGCAACGGCGTGAGTTTTCTTGTTTACAAACTTTCAATGTGATTGCGCAAGCGAGAATCCTTTTTGTTTTCTTTTGTTATGAAAGCCAATCAATATCGAGTCCTCAAAACCCAGGACCCAATAGATTTAGCGGATTACAATCGATATTGTCTTTTTAAAAAGCGAGAGAAATGGTTGATTGTAGTCGAAGTGCTCAGTCGTTGAACAGATTAGCGGATTATGACGGGGAAGCTTCGAAGATTTTCGTGTAAATATGTGATGAAAAAGAATTTTCAGAGAGGCCTATATCACGCCCAACTCATTTTCAACGTAAACAGAATCCTTGACGAGCACAAAACTGTGATGAAGAACTTTTTCAAGGAAACTACATGTACTGCAGTGCTCCGACCGATTTTTCTTGGTGTTGAGCAAGAAACATGTCCTGACTGGTCCTGACAAGGTTTGTTCTGATCGAATTGTTTCCAGCCACAATGTTTTCTACTGAATTCGCACAATCCACTCCCTTTTTGACAGCTATTGACCTTGGTCCTTCCTGTGGGTTGTTTGATTAGGTCTACACAAGAATGACAAGTCACTGTTTACGTTGTGCAATGAATCGAGCAACTTTCTGCGCTTCTTGAACAAATCTTTGCAACAGCGAAAACATATTTTTATAACGACTTTACGACTCGATGAGCCAAGGTCATCTACGAGATTCCTATCAGCCTTGATGTTCAGTTGTCTCAGCGATCGTATCGTTCAAGACAATTTTGTATAAAGTTTCTTTGGCGACGCTCTCTCAAAGTTACGCAATATTTTGGCAAATACGACATAGCGGTCATGTGATCTAAAACAAGAAAACTCACGCCGTTGCGCAGACTTAGTAGTTTCTTTCTTTTCTCTCCTCCCCAGTAGCCAAAGTCTGTACGCAGGCTAGATTTTCCCGATTTTGGCCAAGAGCAAAAACGATGGCTAATTTTAGGTTAGTTTGACCATAGTCACACACAATGGTTTTACACTTTAAGAAAGTATATGCTTGAGGCTATTAGCGCACCAACTTTGGTTACTCTAATTTTTGCCAATCAAGGGTTAGATATTCCCCAAGCTAAAAAGTTCGTCCCTGTACCTTACTGCAAGTTATCCCTCTATGTAACTGAACAACCCTTAAATATCTGATGTTATCCCTCTATCGACACGATGTTATCCCTCTATCGCACTGTTTGTTATCCCCCTCAGTTACTGAATAAAGGCGGCATTACACTATCATATTCACGTAAAAGTTGCTCCACATTTTTTCTGTGTTCGTAAAATATGTTAGTGTAAAGCGCCGTAAAAGTTGATCGTAGTTGAACGATAACGTCGTTAATCCAATAATTTCACACCTTTATAATTGGCCATCGCAGAAAAAAAATTTGATCAGAGATCAATTTTTTTTTCTGCCCTACAAGTTTTTCAAAGGAGCCGACAAATGACCTGATATGATTGCCTACATGAAGTACTACATTGCAGTGAAATCTTTTGGCGCGCTAGGTTTCTTCCTGTTCTTCTCTTGAAAGGAGATATCAAGACTAAGGGTATGTACTCATTGACTGCCACATTACATCATCATCGGTGTTTGATTTCGATGGTATAGCTAAACGTAAAGTTTATTTTTTTCGCATTTGCTAAGCTTTAGGCCATCATATATGGTCTACACCGGTCTTCACGTTTTTTTTATAAGAAACTTGGATCAGGCCATAGTACTAAAAGTTTCTTAATTTGACATAAAAATTTTGACCATTTTGGTGCTAAAAGTCTCTTAATTGGTTTCTTATTTTTTTTATGCAGAATTATCAATGTGGTCACTAATACTGCTGCAGATATGTTCCTTGACATTTAAAACATCATATAGGAATAAACAGTGTTCTGTTACGTTGAAAACACAAATGGTTAGTTGATATTGCCCAAGAATAAAGGTTCAACGATACATTTGCTATAATATCCATGCTTTTAACTTTTAAAAGTTTTTGAATACTTCTCAGACATAGTACTAGAGTTTCTTAAAATTTTGGCCATCTTAGTACTAGTTTCTTATAAGCCAGTTTCTTATAAAAAAATGTTTAGGCCTGATAGGATCCAAATGTGTATATTCGGATCCATCTCGATTAGGTTCCTGGCATAAGCACAAAGAATGGCTCTAATGTTGCAATCAATGAGTACATGCCCTCGTTCTTTATATCTCCTTTCAAGATGTTGTTGAAAGTGTCTGTGAAGGTATTGATTCGCCATGAGAACGGAGTAGAACAGGAAGAAACCTAGCGCGCCAAAAGATTTCCCTCCAACATTGTAGCACTTCACGTAGGCAATCGTGTTGGGTCATTTGTCGGCTCCTTTGAAAAACTTGTAGCGCAGAAAAAAAAATTGATCTCTGATCAAATTTTTTTTCTGTGATGGCCAATTATAAAGGTGTGAAATTATTGGATTAACGACGTTATCGTACAACTACGAGCAACTTTTAAGGCGCTTTACACTATCATATTTTACGAACACAGAAAAAATGTGGAGCAACTTTTACGTGAATATGATAGTGTAATGCCGCCTTAACCCCTCTCTCACTGATGTTAGCCCTCAAACGACACGATGTTATCCCTCTACCTTACTGAATTACCCAAAATTCACTGGGGTTATCCCTCCAACAACTTTGATGTTGCCCTCTTACGTACTGTATGTTATCCCTCTAAATAACTGAACAACCTCAAATCTACTGCATGTTATCCCTTCAACGACATTATGTTATCCCTCGATCGCACTGAACAGCCTCAATTTTACTGAACAACCCCTACACTTACTGCACAGACGTTATCCAGGGTGGTTATATACAGAATACCCAAAAGAATGCTAGACAGGGTTTACCAATCCCAAATATCATCATCGTCATTTACCAATAGAGTAAAGTTATTGCTTTTATGTAGCGCCTTTACAAAAATTGATTTGCGCTGCGGAGCAGCATGCAAATCTTTAAAATGCACTGAAGGCAAACTCGGACTATAGCGCGGATGGCTGAACATCGGTAAAGGCTGATTTCCAGTCAGTGGAATTTTCCGAGCAGGGGGAAATTCTTTTGTTTGCGAGAGAAAATGTCGCTCTGAAATTGAATGGATAGTTACGGCTGAGCAACTTTTTATTGTCTAAAGTTCCGCCCGCTCGGAAAATCCCGCTGACTGGAAATTGGCCTTAAGGCTTAACAATAGACTAGCTGTTAACCAAGTTAAGGAAGTGCTGCTCAAAGCTCATACAATATGCAGATTTTTCAAATAGAAACTGTTGGAGCAGAAATTTTGGAACATGCGCTTTGTTGTGAAAAATTCCAGCTTTTTGATGTAAAGATAATCGAAAAAACACAAGAACTGTTTGTTATCTTCATTTGATGTTGCGAAATGCACAGTTGTTGGCCCGGGGGGGGGGGGTACTTCACTATAAATTCATACGGGGGTGTGCGCCGCAAGGATTTCTGTTACGACCCAATCCCAGAAATTTGGTCCGATATTGATACCCAATCCCAGAATATATGCCAGATATTGATACCCAATCGAAGAAGTAACAAAAGCAATTCGACGTCAAGAGGATAAGGGATAGAGGGCTGGGAACGATTATTTTGGTTCCAAGTGGTCATTGGAACGAGGTTCTGATCTGAGGACGTTTTTCAACACAAAAATACTTGAAATCAGTTCACCTGAAACTGACCACGTGTTGCTCGAAAATTTATCCAGTTGTACTTTCATTCAACACCTATTACAGAATTTTGAGTAACCCCCAATCCCAGAAAATTCCGAGTGAAAGTATACCCCAATCACAGAAATTTTCCAGTAAAAGGATACCCCAATCCCAGAATTTTCAGGCCAAAAACTACCCAAAACTGGCGCACATCCCCGTCTTACCCAAAGTGAAGTACCCCCCCCCCCCGGGGTTGTTGGCAGCTGCTCAATTGACAAATTTGGGGCATCAGGAATAAATCCTCTGTGTAATGCATCCAAGAACTGGGAATCGCCAAAGTGCAGAATTTCATCAAGTGCCTCAGGCTGCCAATTTGAAACTGCCATTTCATGCTGGTTGTAAGCTAGTGAGGTTAGTGCCATAAAAGCACACTGTCTTCCACGTGATTCTTCACTGAAAGATGTATCCCCTTGGTGTACATTTCCTCTTGCAATTAATGTTGGCAACTCCAAAACGGAATTTTCAGAGGAGCTGTTATCTGCTGTAGTAGCTGTTGGACCAGGGTTCAATTCAATTCATTCAGCTTTCATTTTTCATTTAGTTTCAATTAAATCATTAATCCATCCTAAATACAATTCTAAACAAATTACGATACAATTAAATACATTACAAAATTAACTAAACAAAACTACAGTACTACAAACTAAAAATAAAAAAGAAAAGATTACATTACATGATTGTATTTAGGATAGATTAACTTAGGAGGAGCTCTCCAAATAGATTAAATAATCGAGGGAGAGCCCCCCTCCATAAAAACAAAGAAACTAAACTAGTGACTTGTAAATTACAACCATGCGGCCGGGTAGCTAAATCATAGTATCGTTGGATATAAAATGATTTCGAATCAGGAATAATTGCCCCCCCAAAAAAAAACGTGAAGACTTGCCCCAAGTCTTTCAGATCGACTCATTACAGATGAGGAAATAAACTGGGGCAAGTCTACCAAAGTGCTGTTCAACTGCAGGGGGCTCTTTCAACAGGATTGCTTCTGCGAAGGATTTGAAATAATTGAACGAACATTCAAAAGAAACATAGAATTCGCCTTTAGTACTTTGACCTTGCAACCTTGCAACCATGGAAATGAATTACATTGTTATTCAAATTTGTTTTCATTGACTTGTGCTGAAAGGAAGGAATGCGTAAGCGGAAGTTGATTTTAGGATACACCTCGAAGCAAGTTTGCGGAGTGTTTGTGCTTAGAAATTCGAAGACAGAGAGAATGTTGCTGTTCTTTGACGTAACAAACTCTTTTGGTGGAGAGTTTGCCCAGTGTTTGCTTCTTATGTTGAACCCATGTGGAATTTAGCTTTGATCCCAAGGAACTGAAGCTTAAAGTTAGTTGTTTTGGTTTCTGATGTTATCCACTGGTGTCGAGCACAGCTTCGTATCACTGTAAGTTTTGGATCTTTCTTTTTGTTTACTAAGTCATGTTAGCCTACCTACCTCTCTCTTCCAAAATCGAGGGCGTAGGCCATAGGCGTTCTCACTGATGCTCCTCATGTTCTGATCAAAGCAAAGCACGATGGCACAAAATCTGTTATTCTTGTTTGATCCCTCATTTGCATATAGTCCAACCAACCAAACAAATCCACTTTAGGACCCGCATAAATGGCTGCTCGCGCATGCTCGCAGCAACGAGTTCCGATTTGGCTCTCCCTCGCAGTGGAAAGTAAAGTCTGCACGCAGGCTAGTCCCTCATTTGCATATACTCCGTCCATCCAACCAAACAAACCGACACGGTAATTCCTTGTCAATCTCGTATAAATGGCTGCTCGCGCATGCGCACTCGCAGCAATAAATGATGGGTAAACTGCAAAATGCTGGCTTACGTTCAAAGGACGCAAAACAGACACAGCCGACGCAAAAGGCACGGTCTCATTTGCGTGCGCACATCTGCAACGTTCAGAAGAAACATTTTCTTTGTTTTGTAACAAGTTTGCTTTCAGTTCGGTTCATGAAGAAGCAAACTTCCAGGATCATAGGATCTTCGAACTTGAAAGGACTTACTATCATCGTGGAAGCACCCAAGGGCAGAAAGCCAAGCGAAGTAGAAGCGAACGAATTTGAGTGATAGTTAATGCTGAAATTTCAACTGTTAAGTTTTGGAAGGACGGCAGCATCTCTACAAAGTTGCTGTGTCCATTCAAAGAACTGGTGAAGGAAAATGTTGATTTCTAACCGTGCAAAAATTGAAATTTTTCTTTTGGCCGACACTCACCTTCGTGCGCTCCTACCGCAAGGAGATGCAAGATCATGGCCAGGTCGCTCTTCTCCAGAAAATCGAAGAAAATCGTTTTGTTAGGCCCTGCACTCCAACTACGCGAGTCAAAGCAGAACTGACTGCAAAACAACATTCCAGTTTGATTATTTGTCAAAGCGTTGGACCATTGTTCGACAATGTCAGTTGAATTGGCATTGAAATCAACTGACGCAGCTTAAAAGGCGGACTGTGAATGATGATAGGACACCCAGATAAGGGATTTCATGCCCAAAGCATTTACGTTCAATCTTCAAATATAAGCAGACATTAAGGTCGCAAATCTTAAGATAGTAATATCTCTTTTTCAATATTCAAGGGCGCTTTACAGTTCGATTACCCCCTCAGCTCAGGCATTTTTTCTCCCTTTGGGCGTATTTTACACAGCGTGCAGCCTTACAGTTGGCGCTTCTGATGTTTTTATTGCCTTCATCACCGAGGTACCAATTTTACACCTTGGTGAGGTGCTGTACCTACTGGGTGTTTCCAGGTGGTCACCCATCCTGGTAATAACCTGGCCCAACCATGCTTAACTTTGGTGATCAAATGGGAACCGGTAGCTATATCCATGGTGGCAAGTCGTAGGTACCAGTAGGGAGTCCTCCCCCTCCGGGGCCTGGGTCTCTCCTGGTCATAGAATCATAGAAACGTAGGTGAGATCATTGCATTTTCCTTCACTTAATTTCGACGCGTGAAACTTGCAGAACTTTAGACATTCTGTTTTACAACCTCCCGAATGTTTACAAAACAATAATCAAAAGCTCTTAATTTGAAATACACACGGTCTGGATTTAAATGAAAGCAGCACTTTTTAATGTTCAGTTAATCTCTTTTAGCTGTAACGCTGTACGAGATTTAGGGCTCGGCATATTGCTATGGCCCTGGACTTTCCAAAGTCATAGAAAAACTTTCATAATTTTTTCACGTTTAATTCATGTGTTTTTACTCTAGCTCTAGTAGATGCCGTGAAACATCTTACTATCAGGAGAATGTTCACAGTGCCAGAGGTGATGCTGAATGAAGACTGGACATGCAATACGTTAATATTTTTGTAAGAAAACGCTTGTAAAACACGGTAGTACTTTTCTAAAATCTGCTAACCCTTGGCCATTTCTTCTCCTAGGGACAAAAATTTACTTAGTTAACAAATAAACGGAGCACAGATTTGGATACAGCTAAAATAGAGCTTTTCAGCCTTATATTTTTCAACCTCGACGGATGCGTGTGCCAAGAGTTGCCTTTTTTGAGGATTGATTTGAACCCCCTTCTGGAAGTTTACGCTTCTCTTCCTCTTTCTAAAGAGACCTTAACTTTTACTATTAAGCAAATAGAGCCGACATGGCATCGAAAAACTCTACATAGTTTTTGGTCGTACTTTAAGAACATGAGTTAAAACTATCAGAGTTTGAGTATTCAGAATTTCTTACAAAAATTTTATAAGTTTCATTACCTGTCCTCGCTTGAACGAATATTTTAGTCGATTCTTTGACGTGTTAAGGCACTGCTCAAGTACTTTCTCGGTAATGTGATTACAGGAAACAAGTGAAAATCAAATAAAAAGAAGTGAAAATATACCTCCCGTTCACACGAAGACCCGGGGGGGTACATAACATGTTGAAGGTACGGGTATGTGCCGCCCATATGGGTGGGTTTTTGGGCCCCAAATTCTCTAATCAAGGGTCCCTTTTTCGGCAGATTTTACTTAAACAAGGGTGGGTTATCCAGAAATTGGCGAAAAATAGCAAAAAATGGGTGGCTTTCCGCCAAATTTCATCATAAAAGTGGGTATGTCCGCAAGTTTCGGTAATTAGAAGAGGGTACCTTTCTGAAAACCGGGCGGCAGACCCCGTCCATCCGCAAGTCATGTACCCCCCCCCCCGGGCACGAAGAGTGGCAGATTTGATAACAGAACTCTAACCGGCACAATATGAAAGTGGTATCGTGTGAACACTAGTTGAAATCTTGCTACCGTCACATTTTGCGCCGTTTTCAAATTGTGCCGGCATCGCGTGAACGTAGTCCAAGATGCAATCAAAGGAAACCTTCTGGTGACTCACAGGAATAAGCAAAATTGCAGAAGAATGATGTATTTCTATCCTGAAGAAAAAAGTCATATTTTGTCTTGAAAAATAGAACTGAAGCTTTGCTTTGAATATTTCAAATCCCTTTAAAGCCAGAAAAATTATTCTACCGGCTGAGCAAGCACACAGCGGTACAAAGAAAGACAGTTTTCATTTTAAAAACAATTATTTCCTGTTCCCCCCCCCCCCCTTTCTCTGTGTTTCACCAACATGTAAGCGCTTTGCCATCGTTGCCTACATTTTTCTGATTAACTTTTTAGCAGATAAGCGACAAATACAAACAAACCAAATTCTAAACAATATATGCATTGAAAATGAAAGAGTTACGAATTACGTTATGAAACTGTACTGAAGTTTTTGTCTTCAATGTCTTTGCACCATTGCATTCGTCTATTTGTGGTTAGATTGAAACTATTGCTCAATAGAACTACCAAAGACGATTACGTTCCACTGGGACTTTACTGCTGCTCTTAAGTCCCTGCTGCCCCATATGTTAATCAACGGATCAAAACATGAATTCAGCGTCGTTATCAGTACGACAATTCGGCTAACTTGCAATTTCATTTGTATGTCTTTTTTAAATATTTGCGTGAAATGATTCAATGCCCAATATGTTAAAAATGGAGACCAGCAAATGACAAAACTCATTACCAGTGCTCGAAGTATTTTTTCTGCGCTTTTTCTCGCGGCGATGCGCGCTTTGCTAACCACAATATCAGCTATCCGCACAATCTTTACCGCTCTCCGCAGAGCGATATAAGTCCGTAAGAGAAATGTTAGTGGTATAAGCATCGTCAAGAAAAAGTATGTTAGACTGCACGCCAAGCCATTCATTGATCCCCAGTTGCGAATGCATCGACCTTCTTGGGGGGAGTACTCATACGAGATTAGAAACGGTACGCACGCAGCAGTCCCTACAATCCACACGGCAACATTCAACACAATGGCAAATCTCCTAGTAAAATATCTTGGCTGTACGTTACGTGTTATTGATAAATACCGCTTATGAGCAGTAATAGAAAGAGACATCAGTGCAACACCACTACAAACAACGTATGGCCATATTCCATCAGTTATACTGCATGATAAATTCTTCGTTTTCGCATCAATATTGTATTTTCCAAGATCAGTGATAAAAGCGTTAGGCTGTATACCAAATCCTCCGAGCAAATGAGCCAGGCCAAGGTTCAACAGCAGATAATTTGGTACAGTTTTGAGAGTATTTCTGTTCAATATAGCTTTCAAAATTGAGGCGTTCAATAAGATGTTGGTCACTGCGATCAGCACAAATATGACCTTTATTATGTATTCCACTTCATCTGGAAATGCTTGTATTGATTTGTGTGCAGCTGTACTGTTGTTCGCCATCTTGAATGCAGCCACAGGTTCTGCAACATAAGTCAAATCAAGTCATTGTTTGGCGCCCTTGCTATAGTTAGGTGCTCAAAGATGCTTTGGGATTCCATTACCACCTCCTTAGTTCAGGTACTTTTCTCCAGTGGGAGCATTATTGACACAGTGTGCAGCCATACAGTTGGTTCTGTGTGCCAAGATTTACTAATTTAAGGGCCATTGTCACCCAGGATCCTTTGCGGGCACACTACAATTTCAGTGAGGGGCATTTCATTCTCTAGAAAAGTGTGCAAGATTTTTTCAGATCAAAAGGATTTTTGTCGGTTTTTGATGGATTTTACTTCAAAACAATAGGATTTTTGCCAACTGTGTGCGAGATCTTTTGGAATGAAATGCCCCTGTCGTTGGAAATATTGAAGAACTTTTTTCGTTTTTCCTACAATGGATCTTTTGTCATTCTTGGAAACTTTTTCCCGTTCTTTTATTTGAAGTTTGAATATTTTTTTTAGAATTTTTTACTTTCCTTACTTCTGCACGTAATTTCAACCTGTCGGCGGGAAAATGTTGTTTTCGATGTGTCATCTATTTGCTTTGATTCGGGAGCGATTGCCAATGCCTGCACAATGCTAGAAGCGAAACTGCGACATGTAATCGAGTCCACTGAACTGATAGAGCAGTTAACTAAAGTAAATGCTACGTTTCTTCAAAAGCTGGACAATCGATATTGAATTCTAGACTTATTGCATGTTCGTAGTTATCGCTATTGATAGACTGATGGACGCCAGATTGAGCAAAAAAGCAAATGTTGTTGTTGTTGTTATTGCTAACGTTGTTGCTATTTTGCGATATCTGGGACTATGTCGCATGTCGTGAGGCTAATTGAATTCATAGGTCAAAAATGGATCTCTGGCTTTCTGATTTTCAACGACTCAATGAGCCCGCAAATTTCAACTGGCATAGAGCAAGGGATGGCACGAGCGGATGGGGGGGGTGAGGGAGCAGGAGCCCCCCAAAAAATTCACTGAATTCCCCCGTCGGCACTTGAACGTTTGAAAATTTCTGTGCACTGTCGGCACTTCCATAACTTGCTTGTTATGTTATTTTTGACTGTAGTCGCATTTTAAACTGAAAGGTGTGGTCCGTAAAAATGTTGTTCGCTTTGCTCGCTGTCGGCACTCTGACAGTTTTTGTCCCTCCGCTCCAGCATTTCGTCGCTGGCGCCATCTCCGTTTGTATGTACAGTAATATCTCGCTGCCAGAATCATCACGAATTCGCTCCATTGCAATATTTTTGATGCACTATTAGTTCAGGAAAGTTGCATAACTTTTATATTAGCAAAGCTGAGATCCTCAAATTGCTCAGAACGAAACTTGACCGTCTTCTTCAGGGGCGGCGCCAGCCCAGAAAAAGTGGAATGGAAAAGAGTTAGAATTGATGGCCAGGAGGTACAATGATTTTTATGTCGTTTTCGCTTAGTAGTGAATACCGACCTGAGGAATGTGTCGTTGACGTGTCCACCCCAGTCCACCCCGTAGCGCCGCCCTTTGTCTTCTTCACTCTTGCCATTCCATTATTTCATTGGCTGTGGCATGACAGACCAGTTTCAAGGAGGCCTTCTGTAAATGACGTTAAAATGTAATAATTGAAAGGCGAGGCTTGTTTTAGGTAAAAATATCTCTTGAACTAAAACATATTTCGCAGTATAAAACCCTGTACCAACTGTGTTATGAATGCAAGAGTGGTGTAATACTGAAGCTTCTCAAGGGTATCTCAAATTGATCAAGGTGAAACTTCTCAAGGGTTGACAGTCAAGTGCAATTTTAAATGATAGAACAAGTGAGGTGCGAGAATTAGCGAGAACTTTACTCAGAATTCTACTCAATTAAACGAAAAAACTTTTTAAAGCGTTACCAAAGTCGAACGATGCACGTTACTTCTTCTCTCATCGAAAGCAAAACCAAGAATGAAATGTCACTCACAAATTTCGTCAGATGTAACTAAAATCAAGCAACAGCTGCTGAAATATAGCTAAAATTGTCGCAGTTTCTCACAAGAACTGCAAATCATCTCTCGTTACTACGATAAGTCGTGGGAGATTTAGATGATTGCATCCTCTTCTTCAGCAAATCAGATAACTTGCAAGGTTTCAGCTGTTCTGTTTTACGAACTTGAGCCACAACACGATTCAAAATATCGTTTCTCAAAAAAGCTTCCTATATCTGCGTCATCAACTCAAGAAACACCTTCTAAGTTTTCAGCTGTTCTGTTTCACCAACTTGTGCAAAATATCAGTTGCTTTTTTCGTCCAAGATCATACACGTATTTTTTATAAGAAACTAAGAATTGCTGCTTGTACAGAAAGTTTCTTAGAATTATCAGATTTTCAGTACTCGGAATTTCTTATAAGTTTTTTAATGGTTCCATAACAACCTTTACGTGCACTACCTGTTCCCTAGTGAACATTTCAAAACAAGGTTATTTCAAGCCTCTCCAATGTTTAGGCATTACTCAAGTACATGTTTAGGATTACCTTTGTCAAAAATGAATGATTTCTTAAGTTATAGTTTCCCAGGACTGGAGCTTCTTAATTTTTTTCGTGATCTGAGAATTGAGTTTCTTACAAGCAGTTTCTTATAAAAAAAAAGTGTATGCACTTCATTTCGGAATGTGAAGGTGAAGAACGGCGAGATTTTAAAGGTGATCTGAAGCGAAAATTTTTATTGATGCAAATACATAGCATTTTTGAATGATAAAGAATGTCGTTGAAAATTTTGTGATACCTTGTTTCATTTTCGAGTTATTCACTATTTTGTATGATTGGTTGATGACGTCATTTTGTTTGCAAAAAGTAAAGAAAATGTACGTGGCTGACTATGTTTCCGAAAGGAAATTGACTTCAAGAACTTTTCGTAAACTGACATGCCTGTCTAAACATCATATCAGTCCATGAGACAATTTCTTACAGTTATTCAGCTCTACTTAAATGTTTCCGACAACTGTAACCTTTCAAAGATCAGATGCACCTATCTTTCCATACATTATCCTAGTAATTTGCAAACAAAATGACGTCATCACCTGAAACTGAATATCGGTGAATAACTTGAAAACGAAGTGAGATATCAAAGAAATTTAAACAGGAGTCCGTATCATTCGATAGTGCCGTTAATTTGAATCAATAAAACTTTTCACTTCAGAGCAATCTTCATAAAACAACTACAGTAAACTCCCGCCTTTAAGAAACTCGTTTCACAAAAACAGCCTGATTGGTTTCTTATGTTAAGATATACTTCCCTAAAACAGGATGTGTGTACCATGGTATAAGAAGCACTTTTACATTCCAAACAGCTATCAAAATTGTCAAGAAAACGTTTTTAAAATGTGCATTGTTGCATAAGGATTTAGCTAATAGTTTGACCAAGTACTGACAGTTTCTTGAAATTGTAAGAGAACTGAGACCTGTTGGAGACATATTCAAATATATGCCATAAAATATTACTATGCACCATTGTGGGGGTCTATTATAGTTTGGCGGTTAGGCGGATTTGGCCATATTGTGGATGCGGAATACGGTTTCAGCAAGGAAATCAATGCGGTATGCGGTTTTTCTGTTGCAACGCGGTTGCGGAAAAATGGAATTTAAACGAACGGTTAGCGTTTTTTCGCTTACTTCGTGGCGGTAAGTGGTTTGTTCCGTCCCCGAGACATTGCCTTTTACGCACTTTTACGTTGCTTTCACTTGATAAACGCAGGGCCGTAGCTGGGCCATAGCCCATTCGGCAAATCAAGTAAAAGTTACACTCAGTCGGCAAATTGAGAAAATCCCTGAAACCTGCGCGTTGATTTAGCACAAACCAGTCGGCAAGTCCTTTGAACTGCAATTTACAAATCCTTCTTACTTAGAGACATCTTGGCACGATTTAAGGCAACAAAAGCATAAAATTTTTTTGCTCGCTTCGCTCGCAGTTCGATACATGCGTCAGTGTATTGTCGTAGTACCGCCTAGCTTGCTATGATGTCAAGGCACGCAGCTTTATTAGATCCAATGAGTCATATTATCCAATGAACCAGAAATTAGGCATCTCTTTGACTTTATATGTGTATTCCTCCATTTAGCTCATAATATAGATTACATTAATCATTTTCAAAAAAATTTTTGCTCGCTTCGCTCGTACTGCTGTCAAGATTTCTATGTGTACTTGGTAACATGATGCCACTGGTCTTCTTTAAAGATTGCTCTACTTCCCCAAGCATTCAGCGTTACAAAAATCTATGCATCCTACTTAAACCTTCCTTAACTTTCATCATCATTGTATCCTTTTTTACGACAACGTGATATTTCAACAATGTAGTGAAACCATTGAGTATGAGGAAACTCTTTGTGTGCTTGTGCTCTTCTAAAAATTTCAGCTTGCTTCGCTCGCATTCTCTTCGTATTCCACATATTCAGTAGAATGCTCATGGAAGGGAAGAGTGGAGTTAAAAGCCACCCTTCCCTTGCATGAGCATCGCTGTTCTTTCTATACTTTGATCAGAGTTTTAAAACAAGCCAAATTTCAAATTCTTCTTCTTGTTTCCTTTGGGCACATCCTTGTTTTTCCTGAGAGTTTTGGCACGTGCAAATCGCTAGATATTAGCGACGAGTTCATTGAACTTGGCCTTTCTATCCTTAGGTTCTGAAATGGTTCTGGGCGACTTGGGCTAAAAAATAGCGTCTAAAGCATTCTAAAGGATGTGGTCTCCAAAGAATTTTCCGGGGGCAAGCCCCCAGACCCAATTTCTGCCCCATTCACTCGCAACTTACCCCCCTCTAAAGGCAGGAGCTTGGCTACGCCACTAGTGGAGAGGAACTTGAGCCCCTCAACAAGGAGTATGTGTGTGTGTGACAAAAAAGCAACGCTCAAAAGCCATGTCCACCAGTTGGCAAACTGACAGCTTGCACCCCTCTAGCATCACACCTCTAGCGACGGCCCTGGATAAACGTCATTATCTATCGAGGCTTCGCATAGCTGTAAAAGTACGGTCGAAATTAGTAGATTCACATAAATTTCCTTAGGATTCTGGCTGCATTTACATGGAAGAGCAATCCTAAAAAGAACATTTATCGTACTGAAGAAGACTGACGGTTGCGGTTTATGAGAGAAAATGGCGCGCGGTTGACGGGTAAGAAGGAAAAATTTTGGCGGTTTCGCGGTATTGAGGCACCCTATAATAGACCCCCCATTGTAACAGAAACTGAAAGTGAATGAACCTAGATAGTTTTTCTTGTTGAGAGGTATGCTATTCAGCGTAATCAGGCCTGAGTTTCTTATAATGCAGTTTCTTAAAGGCGGGACTTTACTGCAAACGAAAAAGCTTTTCGATTTTTTCAGTCACGAACATAAAAGCAAGCAAGGACTGAGATACAGGGGGGTCCAGGGGGGGGGGCATGGCCTTCAAAATTTTTCAGCAGTAGCTACAGTAAATCTTTATTCTTTATTATGTCAGTATTTCAGAATATCAGATAGGTACTCCATGCCCTTATATTGGGTGTATCTTATTCACTCTCTACCTTTCATTAGTTTAGGAAGCTCTTTGGGACTTTTGTTAAAGGTGTGTACATTCCAACCGTAGATTTGCCTGTAAAGTCAATCCGTATTGAGGAACAAAAATTAGTGTTCCGTTAAGGCAATCTGAAGAGCATGGTCTCAAATATTTTCCAGGGGAGTACCCATTGGCCTTGACCCCCTCCATGGTTCTGGATCGCTTAGCTCGTAACTCGGTTTGCCCATGGCCCCCTCAAATAAGGAATTATATCTCGGTCCTTGAAAGCAAGGTGAATTGACCTCGTCTTTGATGGATCGATAAGGGCAGATTTTAACAATATCCTTTGCTTTTGCTGTAAATGCGAGTACAAAGCAGTTGGCACTTGCAAAGAAGAGGATTCTGTGTACCATTTATGAAGCTGCAAATGTATATAAACTTAGCCTTGTTGTATATTGAGCTAAACTCTTTTTATTCTAATACCAATTTTTCTCATTCCTGATTAGCTTTGTATGCGTGTCATGGCGCATTCTAGTTTCTTGGCCCCTTGTTCGTGTGCTGTCCACAGTTGTACCGTTGGCTAAATCAATTTTTATGAAAATAATACCCTTATAGACTAAATTCTGCATAGTTGGCGTTTTCTAGACAAAATTGCCAAATTTTCGCCTTCTCTAGACCAAAATTACCAAAATGTTGTGTTTCTTCACAGGAATTATTATTTTCATAGTTTCAGTTTCAGTTTTTATTGACAAATATATCTAAATATATGATACAAACATATACGAATGAATTTACCTACATTAACTAAAACAATCAAAATACATGACAATCAACTAATACAGACAACTACAAAATACACCACACCAGACACCGAAGAACAAGAAAGGCACAATACAGTACAGAACATAGAATGAGCATAGGTTTCGGAGGCAGCCAACAAGACTACATCCGAAATCCATGCTCATATGTATTTAGGTACATTTGTCTAAGGAGGAGCTCTCTAATAGTTCATCGGGTGTTCTGTTAATCTTATCGCTTGATGCTAGAACAGTAGCGCATAGGGTTCGATCCAAGGTAGCCTCGCCACATGAGCGCCATGATGGATGGATGGGTCGCGACCTTGATTAGATAGGCCTCCTATGAGACCCTTGTGCTTGGCGCTAAGAACAGCAACTTAGGTGCTGATAGGCATGAAAAGCACTAAAAAATCATCTTCCCCATCAACAGACACATCGAAGGGTGGGGCAGAAAGATTTTATAGTTGATGTGGCATTCTCAGGTCTCAAACAACCAGGCAAAATGTTATTGCACCATCAACACTGAGGACGTTGTTGAAAAGGTTGTGCTCTCCTTTGAATCACACAATCAGGATGAAGACGATCAATGCGTCTGATAGTGAAAGTAAAGATGAGGATGCGCATTTTAACGCCAAGCACAAGAATCTAAGAGGAAGAGCAGATCTAATCAAGTCTGTGACCCATCCATCATGACGCTCAAGTGGTGTGGCGACTTTGGATCGATCCCTGTGCCCATCAAGATTACCCGAACATCCGAGGACGTCTCCTACGGTCATATGTGGACTCATGCCATCCATCTGTAGCGTGTGCCAGCTAAAATGATACCTTATCGGCCCCTTTTACGCCGGCCCTAAATGGCGTTAATTTTCGTTAAGCAGCGTTAAAAGGGCCGGCGCGTTAAAAGGGCCAAAAATTGGGTTTTTTTTCGAAAAGCGGCGTTAATTTGTCAATGCTCATTTTTGCTAGTACCTAAGCGGAACTAACAACGAATCCCCCGAAGAGAACACTTAGGAAATGAGTTTTGATTTTTGCTTGTTGTTGAGAAAGATCGTGTGAGAAGTTGGTTAGATGTTTTTGGAAAAGTAATGCGTTATTTGGGAATCGTGTCTCGTTTTTGGTTTATTTCTCATTCGGTTTTATTTGATTTGGTTTCATTCAAGATGTAAGTTAATTCGTGCCGAACCGGGCCACACATATTTTATGTATTTTTCATAAAGGATAGGTAATTTTAGGCCCTGGAGCTTAAATCATTTGTCCTTCATGAAAAATATGAATTGGACATGAGTAGTGCAAACATGAATTGGGGCAGATGTAGAAGAAATCAAAAGCTTTTAGATCAGAAGAAAATTTTTAAGTGTTTTCTATATCCTTAGCCAAAATCTGCTCAAGATATTAATGTAAAGCCCGCCGCACACGGAGAGGAAAGTGCTCAGCAAAGTGGCATGAATGTCAATTTGCTCAGCGAAATTCTCGCCGTGTGCGGATGATTTTTGGTGAGGAAATACTCATTTCTGCAGCTGAGGAAAATATCTATCGTGTTTGATAATTTCTGCTATTCGTGCCAAAATTCTCACCGTCTCACAAGTCTGCGGTGTGACTGAGAATTTTGCTCACTGATTTGAGTGCACACGTGTTCATGTTGGCATGGTATCGACCACAGGTCACAACAAGATGGCGGCTCAAAGTGTTAACACGTGTGCACCTAAGGCAGTGAGCAAAATTCTCAGTAACACCGCAGACGGTGAGAATTTTGGCACGAATGGCAGAAATCATCAAACACGATAGATATTTTCCTCAGCTGCAGAAATGAGTATTTCCTCACCAAAAATCATTCATGCCACTTTGCTGAGCATTTTCCTCTCCGTGTGCGGCGGGCTTAACAGAATACAAAAGTAAAGTGAAGGTTCTTATCGCGCGGCCCTGCGCCGCGCGATAGGTTCTTTAAGATGTTCCATCAGCCGCGTCAATGTCCTAAAACGGATTTCAAAGAAATGTGCAGTCGGATGAAGGAGATGTAGAAAACAACGAAAAAGTTTTTATTGATTAAAATCAAGGGTTTTGTAAAGAAAAGTAGAACAAATGACGTAGAAGTCCATAAAGATATCCATTATCAGTATTTCCTTTCCTTCGCTCTTTGAGTGGCGTTAAAGGCGGCCCTAAATGGCGTTAGAGCAAATTTTGGGACTGGCGGAATTAGGGCCCGCGTAAAAAGGGCCGGCGTTAAATAACAGCCATGATAGCATCTCATTAGTTTTGCCGTGAATTTTGCCATGGAAAAGTAAGTTTTGCCGTGACACATGTGGGCCACCGTACCTGTTCATATGGAGGCGAGCCAGCTTAGCGAGATCTCACTGGTGTTCTGGCGAGAGCTCGGTAGGCGGGATCAAAATTTTCCCATATGAACACTCCATCCTGGCTACCGAGACGAAGATGTCGCTGTTGCTCATGCGCTGCTTATCTAAACAATGGGCACGTGTCCCATTTTTTACACGTGTCCAATTTATATCTCTGCAAGCGGGCTGGAATTTCTCCATTTGAAAACAAGATGAAAACTGTCTCGGCAACTGGGCCAGCCCAGTAAGCGGGCTGGCCCGCCTCCATATGAATAGGCTCATATATTATACATTTTACAGAATCCATGTATAATACAGAAATAATATATCTGGGCTTGACCCAGCTTCTCAAAACAAAATAGCATACACTGTTTGCACACAGAGCTGTGTTTTTAAAAACTGTTTCAAAATAGCCTGATTGCTAGAGGCATTTGAAAGGAAAATTTTGGTTGCAAAAATCAGTATGGCCGAATTTTGCTCCTTCTCGGAGTTTTCAAACAGAAACCGTGTATTCAAGGAATTACCAAATATCATTTTTACATTTGTCTTACATCTTTGATTGCAGACTGGTTTGACAAACTCCATTTGAATTCTGTATTTGATTCACATCTTTATGCCTCTCGATACTGAATTCTTTTCGGTTACAAAAGTAAACCAGAGTCCTGTCCATACACATTCGTGAACTCGACATTTCGTTTTTAGGGTTGTTCTTCGATCATTTCCACTGACTAAGAATTCTGGTAGCGTGGCAAATTTTCCTAGCTATAAAACTGCAATTAAACGTCTCGAAACTGAGCATCGAATCTTGGCAAATACTCGTTCTACAATAGTAAGCGAAATAGGCAATATATTAACAAAGAAGGATACTTAATTTTGGCTTTTAGGGTGGGAAAACATGATGATTCTTGTTGACTTAAGCTGTCTAACTTCTCACCAGCTTTTTACAGCTTTCCAAGCTTTTTTTGTTGATCCTATTCATACCACAAACTAAATAGCAGAAATGATTCTGATAGACAGAAATTTCTCCAAAATTTCTCCGTAAACAGAACTAAGACATCTGCTTCTATCGTGGTTAAACGTTGGGTGTATTTTTCATGAATAGTGAAATTTGTGTTTGTCTTTAAACAATTTCGATTAGTTTTGTTTGATCCTTATGAAATTAGACCCCAATCCCAGAATTTTTATCTAAAGAATACATCTCATTCTCAGAATTTTTGTTCCAAAACCACCCAAAACTAGCAGGCATCCCAGATAGTGAAGTACCCCCCTAGGGATAGCTTCTGGTTAAAGATTTTCTAAGGTGTTTCATGATGTTTTAAGATGTTTCATTAAGAATACATTCTATACTTTTGTAACATACATGTTCACTGGTTAGCAAAATGTAGACTTGATAACAATCAGTTTACTGAAACCTATGGATTTACTGTATCCTCTTACATTTTGACAAGAGTTCTTACAAGGTATGAAAGAATTCTTCTCTATCTCTGAAAATTTTTCTTGCACTAAGTAATTCTTGCTGTTGATCAGAAACCCTTTCAGATAAGTTTTGCTTCCAGAATTATCCCTACATGCAGGTATATATACTGCACAGGAGTTTTTACAAAACAAATAGCTTTCAAGATAAGGAAAAATTCTTTTCTTTCTCACCATGACTTGCTGAGAGGTTTTATAATGCTCCTGAGTGTTCTTTGGAATTAGTTCTAAATTTTTAAGAGTCTTAAGTACACATTTTTGGCAAACATCATTAATGTATGAGTACTACTGTATTATGTTACACTTTCTATCCTTTGTACTGTAAGAAATGTTTACATAGCTATTTTCAGCTTCTACTCTGGTATGTTTGTTGGCAATGCAAGCTGCAATGAATCAAACATCTGTTCTAATGCAGACATTTGTTCCATGGACTTTCCCTCTATTTTTGTGCCATACTTTTCCATGATTTCTTGTGCAGCCCAATTTGAATATCTTGCATTATTTCTCTTTACTTTAATATTGCCTTTCATTGATGCATTTTGATTTGAAGAGCATAAAAACAAACCATAAAGAGCTCTGATGTTGTTTGGATCTAACTTCAAAGCCTGGGCAAAATATTTTCTACTGAGCTCAAGACTTTCAACAGAACCAATTGTGTAATGGATTTCAGCAAAACGTTGGTGGTACAAATGATTGTGAGGATGTGTGAGAATGAGCTCTTCAAGGCAAAATGCAGCTTTGTGGAATTCTTGCAAACTGATGTACATTTCAGCAAGCTCCATCCATGCTTCTTGGTCACTCATGTACACATCTAGGTACTCTTTAAGTTCATTGACTGTATCTACTGTTTTATTCTGTGCTTTAGTTATTGCAATAATTCGCTTCCTGACAATCAGATTGGCTGGATCTTCATTCAAGATTATCTTGTAAATCTTCTTTGCATTTTCCCATTCCTCTAAAGCCTCAAATCTCATTCCTCTTAATTTTTTTACTCTTAGACTCTTGGGAAATTGTTGGTGCAACGCTCTGAGACAACTTGTTGCCAAGTCCATTCTTCCACAGTCAAGAGCAGCGACGAATACTTGCTCATGGATCGTCCAAAGCTCATCACCAAGTTTGTTCCCATGTTCAAGCAAGAGACACTCACCAAATTCGACAACTTCGTCACTATTTCTGTAGCCTTCTTCACGCCATTCTTTCATTTTTCTTCGCGCTACTTCGACATCAACTACTTCTTCTGAAGATGCCATTCTACTTGACAGAAATACAATTGATTCAATTGATTCTTCTGCGACTTTAGCTGTTCTGCTTTCGAGATTGAAACCCACAGAAAAGTCCCAGATCCCATCTAGACCACAACAACAACATTTTTACACAGCATTTTAGAATAGCCTCACTATCGCTTTTCAGTAAGAGACAAAGTAAATAGGGCTGGTAGTTGGAACATGAAACAGAAGAAGACAGAAGAGAGGCAAGAAGGTTGAAGAGCTGCAACGTCGTCGATACAACGAATCAAGAGCAGAATCTAATGAAACAAGATGGTGGTAAGTAGTGTGCTAATTTTAGAGGAATGCTGGGACACCGATTATGATGTATAATGAGGAACCTTCTCTTATGCATGGAAATGAAAATAAATGAGCTGGGGGTGGGTGGGCAATATAAATAGATTTCTGCTCGACCTGGGGTGGTCAATTCAGGTGGCCTTAACGCATTGTAGTTGAAGGGGCCCTCGAATATTCTAACGCATGACTTACCAAGATCTTTTCTTTCTTCAAGATAGATTAAAATAGAATTTCTCTCGTTGAAACTGCTTGCAAATCAGATTTCCTTGTATGTGTCTCCCAGGTTGGAAAGTTTGTCAACTGCGCACCAAATGCCAAGAGACTGATAAAATTTTGCGCACCAAAATGAAATTAATGTGCGCACCAAAATTAAAATAGAAATAGCAAGGGATGGCCCAATTCCGATTCTTTATGATAATGTTTTATAATCTTATCATGTTCAGCGAGCTCTCGTTCAGTTGGTCAAATTTTGATTTCTGGCTCATCTCAACTTTAGGTAAAATACCAATTACAACTCAGAGCCCCTCTTGTTCAGATTCATTGTGGCAAGAATCCCCGTGATTTATGCGCTCTGCGCACCAATTTTTTTTACATTCGCGCACCAAAGTTTTGAAGTGCGCCCCGAAGTTCTTCGGCGCGCAGTACGAACTTTCCAACATGGTGTGTCTCATACACGTTTTTTTTTATAAGAAACTGGTTTATAAGAAACTAGATGGCCAAAATTTTAAGAAACTCTAGTACTATGTCTGAGAAGTGCTAAGAAACTTTTTGAAGTTAAAAGGATGTGAATTTTATAGCAAATAGATCGTTGAATCTTTATTATTGAGAAATATTATCTAACCATTTGTGTTTTCAACATAAATAACAGAACACTGTTTATTCCTATATGATGTTTTAATTATCAAGAAACATATCTGCAGCAATGTTAGCTACCACATTGACAATTCATGCATTCAAAAATAAGAAACCAATTAAGAAACTTTTAGTACTAAAATGGACAAAATTTCTTGTTAAATTAAGAAACTTTTAGTACTATGGCCTGATCCTAGTTTCTCATAAAAAAGATGTGTATACGTTCTGTTTGTTTTTTGTCCCCTTGTTGTTGATCAATCCAATATAGCGCCTGAAGAAGGCTAGCTATCAAGGTGTAATGTAAATCAAAATGCAAAATTCGGTTTGTTTTGATTTTCGCATTAGTGTTGCACCGTTGTATCTAAGCATGGTTATAAGAAAAAGAACACAAGTTATCTCCACAGATCAGCAACAACTATTTTCTCTTCACCCGTGTTGCATTTATATTTGTCCAAACATGTAAAACAACAAATCAAAATGCTACTATTTATCAGGTAGCATTCTTAGATATCTTTCTGTTTCTCTTTGTGTTTAATCAAAATTCAACAAATTTCAGTGCTAAGCTTGTATACCCAGGTGAAAAGACCATTGCTAAACCATGGTCAACCATGATATAAACATGGTAAATCATGGTTTTAGACCATGGTTGGCCATGTTTTGCCCATGGTCAGTACATGGTTAACCATGGTGAACCGTCATTGACAAATGAAACCGATGGTTGAACCATGGTCAAACATGGTTGCAGGAGGGGAGCATCTTGCTACTTCTATCATGGTAAACCATGGTTTATCATGATAAAACAAGGAATCTTTAACCATGATCATCCATGGTTTATCATTTCTCATGACATTTTGCATGATCATTTACCAACCACAGACAAACATGGTTGATTATGGTTGAAGAGCATGGTTGATCATGGTTGAAGAGCATGGTTTACCATGGTTTGACCATGAAATAACCATAACCAACCATGAACAACTGTCAACGACAAATGAAACCGATGGTTAACCACGTTCAAACATGGTTAGAGGATGAAAGAACATGTTTATGCATGGTAATCTATGGTTGATAAATGTCACAATTGACCATGGTACCACAAGAAAATCTCTCTAAACAAATTTTATTGCTTTACGTTTTTGGTAATGGACATGGTCAAGCCATGGTTAGATCATGGTCAGTCAGCAGTATTTGACCATTCAACCATTTTATCAACGTTTTTCCAACCCTATTTTCCGTTTTCCCCCTGGAAGAACATTGATAAAATGGTTGAAGGGTCAGATATTGCTGACTGACCATGGTCTGACCATAGCTTGACCATATCCCTTACCAAAAAAGTAAAGAAATTGGCCTATGATATTCCTCAAAATGTCTGTGTTTCAACATGGTTTACCATAGTTTTCAGAGGTTACAACAGAAAATCTCATCAAATCAGTGCAATTTCCAATTCACTTTCCAGTATGTTCGAAACTAATTTGAAAGTATAAAATAACATTAAAATATATGTTCATTAAGTTTCTTCTCTCCAAATATCAGAGTCACTGATAAAATTGTCACTGGGTGTAGGCTGCAATCCCATTTTAAGCTGCAATTATGATCCTAGAGTAAGTCATCTCTCCAAGATAGTGGCAAACCTGTGGATTTATGAAAAATATGACATGAGTAATGATGCATTTCAATATCTGTCTCTGGAAATGCATGTTTCATACAATACATCGTGGCACTCAAGCCCTGGAGAGAAACACTGAATAAAGCTCTTTGCACAAGGTGCCTACCAGGCCAGATCAGACCTGAATCTTTCCCCAATGCAGAACTATAGAAATAAGCAGCAAAACTTGAAAGCAGAAGTTTTACTTACCAGGCAAGTTCCTGCTGTTTTCCCCTGAATTTCACTGCTCCAAGCCAAAGAGTCTGTCATCAGTGGTCTCTTGCTAAACTTCAGTTGGCATGCCAGTCAACTGACTGCTCAGATTCAAATAACAAAGCTATTGTTTCTACATCTTCCAGTTCAACCAATCAAAAGAAGTCTGTTCTCAACAACCTTTAGAAAACTTAGATAAGAATGTTGATCCAATTAGTGAGTGGGTGTGTGATAACTTGCATAATACAATCAGCAATATTATTTCTGTGTGGTTGTTATTCTTTACATCACATTTGAATGCCTGAACTGATTTATTTCAAACTCTGCTGGAAAAGTTGAAGTGAAATTATTTTTATTGTTCAAAGTTGTGCTCTTATGATAGTGGACCATGGTGGACCATGTTTGAGTATTCTACCATCAAGTATTTCAATAAAAAATCAATCAATACTGAAAAGAATAAACAGTGAATCTTATGTCTTTTTGAATATTCATGGTGGTAATGGTTTGAAGTTGTGAAAATCATCAGTCAATTAACCGTGGTTGAGCAATGGTTGGACCATGTTTATATCATCATAGTAGTTTCAATGAACAATGAGTACTTAAACAAAATAATCAACACAGAGCATTTTCGAACAATTTACATTTACCATGTTCAACCATTGCCAACCATTGTTTTGATTTCAATAAATTATCGCAAACCATTATCAAACATCGTAGGACATGTTTACAAAAACATGTGTGACCATGGTTATTCATGTTTTGTGTTTTTATCGATAATCGATTGAAAAGAGAGTGACTTTGAAATAGTTGAAAATCAAATACCATGAATAACCATGAAAGACCATGCTGGATCATGACCATGGTTTGTCATGGTTAGACATGGGATTAGCAGTTGAAAAATTTTCGATTTTTTAAACTCTGAACCTATTGTCCCACCAAATATTTCACTGTTGGTTAGAAAATCAAAAGAAGATGGTTTTTATAAAATCAAATACCATGAATAACCATGAACAACCATGCTGCATCATGACAATGGTTTGTCATGGTTAGACACGGGATTAGCAGTTGAAAAATTTTCGATTTTTTGAACTCTGAACCCATGTCCCACCAAATATTTGACTGTTGAAAAAGCTCAAATGAAAACCAGGTTTTCATAAAATCAAATACCATGAATAACCATGAAAAACCATATGCTAAATCATGACCATGGTTTGTCATGGTTAGACATGGCATTTAGCAGCATTTAGCATGCTTGACGTTTTTTAAAAAGATCTTTTTGCAAATAAGTTGCCAAAAATTGAAAATCATTCAAATGCTGAGATTTACCTGCTTTTTGAATGATTTAAATGTTCCATGTACAACCATTGCAAACCATGGTTTTCTTTTTCAGTCAATAAATTTCAAACCATTTCCAAACATGGTTGGGAACGTCTACAAAAACATGTCTGAACCATGGTTATTCATGTATTGTGTTGAATTCAGCAAAAAAAACTGGTTAATCCTTCTGGAATCGAAGGTTAACATGTTGAAATCTTAATAGATGATGTAATTGCCTTAATGCCGCAAAGAACCGCAATTCTTAGCTGATCTTGGAAAAACATGTTCGAACATTTCCTACCATGATTCATACCAAACTTGGTGGAAACCATGAGGAATTTAACACTGTTTTGTAATATTTCATCCAGGATGTTCCTAATTTGATTCAAGACACTCTGATTCACCAAAAAAGTCTGTTGAGGTCTGTTTAAACAAAATCTATGTTTCATTGCTAACCATGGTTGTGTGACCATGGTCAAGCAAGATTTTGAATCACAGTTAACCATGTTCAAACCATGTACAACCATGGTTAGCCATGAGTTCATGGTTATGTTTTCGCAGGGGTAGTTGTATAGTTGGCCTCATTTATCTTTCTCAGTAGGCTCTGTAGCTTCCCTTAAGTCCAATATTTAAAATTCGAACTCAACAGTACCTGGTGAATTCAACAAAATTTATCATGGAAATCTGAATCAACGCCCGTTAATCTGCAAGTGTGAGTTTGATTGCACAGATTAATGGGGGTTGATTCAGATTTTGGTGATAGACTTTGTCCCATTCAGCAGATGCTTTCGAAATAATGTGGCAAAATTTTAAAAAAAATTAGCTGTTAGTCAGCTGAAAGAGAAGCTGAAATTGGAACCGTTAAAGATGAATTTGGAACGATTGAAGCTCTTGATTTTTGTAGTACACTTAGATCTACAATTCAGTCAGCCAAATTTTAAAGCATACAAACAGCTCCAATTGCTACTCCTTGGGGTATTAACGGCATTGGCATCCGATGATTTTGCAGATGAAATTGAATTCTTGAAACTACTCGCTATGATGGTGATAGTTTCTTCACGTTATTATGAAAAGAGTATTTTCCAGCAGCAATCCAATGACCTTGATCCTAAGAGCCCCCAGATCCCCAAATTACACTTGCTTAGCGCTTGCTTCCTAGCCCATCCACTATTTGGTTTGCTCCATGGTCCTTGTCTATGTGTGCAAGGCCTCCACTGTACTACCAGCCATGACTGCCTAGGGAGGCAAAAAAACAAAATTTGTCCACAATAAAACCATCAACAACAACAGGAACAACAACAGTTGTAGGAACATATGCTAAATTTATGCATTATACAACCAATCTAACTCCGAGGGGTGTATCACTTGCCAAAATGGCGTACGAGATTTTTGGGATTTTCAAAAATCCCTGAAAATCAGGCCGGATTTTCGGATTTTTCCAGAAATTTCCAGGGATTTTTGGGATTTTTTAGGGATTTTCAAATGTTTGAAATTCCTGAAAATATACTTATTACGAAGATGTTACAGGTGCTTAAGTATGCCGAACCAATGAGACTATTTTTAAAGCGATAATAGTCAATAAAACAATCAATTTTTTAATACACTCTTAACGCTATTTTAACCGGGGTGGTGTTTTTCGCCACCCGTCCCAAACTTTTTTTAATAGCTCCTAAACGATGGCAGCTATGGCACTGAAAATTCTTGCCTTTTCCTAAAATTTAACTGGTAATCAGAAAATAAAGATTTCAATGCCTATTGTTAGACCACATGACCACCAGATGCCCATATTTGGAGAGTGGTCACAAAGAAAATCGTGAAAACTGCTCTAACTTCTTCATTTTGTATCAAATCTCATCAATATATGTACCATTCGATTTTCTCGATGAGTACTTTCATATGATATATAATTTATCTATATTTGCTGACATCAGCAATTTATAATTTCTATGACGTTATAAACCTCTATGACGTCATATTTCTAATGAATTAGCAATTTTTACATGAAAAATCATGTAGTGACTTGAAATATTGAAAAAACTATTTCGTTTCACCCAAATTATGCGAAATTGATGATGTTTAAGCATTATTATTGAGGAAACAATTTTGCATTAAATCGAATTACTATTATTTATTTAGTTAATTAATTAGGAACCACAAACATTCATATATAATGAATGAAATCTCATACTAAGGCTGTCAATCAAGTATTTGGATAGTTTTTAGCCTACTTTAGCCAGGTATTCAATGTAAATCTAGTTTTTTTCCCTAATAGCTCAATTTCGACAAAATTTGCCCTATTTTTTGGTTGCCTAGTGTAGGGCCCTGGGTTCTAAGCTACAGTAAGTTAAAAATAGTCACTCACAGCAGAACAGTAATAAATCAATATGCGAAATATTGTACTAATAGCTGTTGACAATGTATGACATATCACAGGGAAAGCTCAATATAGCAAGTCTGTGTAATAGGAAAACCGCCCATGGAGATCAATTGTTGTACGAGTTTGAACAAACATGTAATCGTGATTTGAGTTTTGAAGTTATGTTGTGTTTTCGAAATATGTCTGTGTTTTTGGCTATAAGAACCTACGCTTGAAGATGGAATAAATCGTATAGGAAAACTCAGTAGAGCAGTTTGGTATCAAGAATTTACAGTGGTGGCCGTGTGTGTGGTTTTGAACTGGAGGAGAAGGGAGAGAGAACTGAACGTGATGTGTTGCAGCGGAACACAAAGCTGTCAAGTTTGCATGCCAGACGCAAATCCTTCAAGGCAAAATCCAAGTTTGTCTGTGTCTTTTTCTTTTATCAAAATCTAAAATCCCAAGAATCAAACTATATCTGATCAGCCATTAGTTGAAGTAGTCCTATGTTTGTCAAGAAACCAGTAGTTTGCGTACGGTCGCAATTTGGGAAGAAACTTTGTTGTTGTTTTGATTCCATAAAAACATTTCGTTCATAGATAATACCTTGTTTATGGACAATGTCTGACCCCGAATCTTTGCAGTTAAAATTTGAGGCACTTGTTTGTCAACAATCTTCTGACCAGTTGCTGAAATTAGTAGAGTTTTTAAAGATTAAGGATCCGGTTTCCAAGAAAAGCAAGGTGCAAGTTGTTAAGATTATTAGAAATTTTGTTGAAAAGCTGATAAGTGACCCTGGTGAAATAGATATAAATGCATATTTGGAAGATACTATCGCATTTTTGACAGGCCAGCCCCCACCCCTCGAAAAAACAGAAGATGAAAAGGAACTTATTGCACTTGAAAAAGCTCTTTTGGAATTGCAATCAAAACAAGCCACTGAGCTGGAATCACATCTGCAAAAGCTCAAAGATGCTAAAACGAAGGTTTTTGGTGAAGATTTGTCGGTGCCTTCGGGTAGTGAAGCTTCAAAACCTGTTGATACTGTGGTAAAATCCGATGTCGCCTCAATACCGTCAATTCTTCGACGTGAGTTTAAAATTTCGGGTCAAATTGGGGAACCGGGACAGCACGATAAACTGACCTATGTCTCCCTGATTCACCAAATTGATTCTGCGATCGAAAAAGGTTTTACAGAAAAAGAAGTAACGGATGGGGTAATAAAATCGATTTCCCCCCACAGCAGCCTTCGAAATTATATTCTGTTGTTGCCAGATCGCTCGCTAAGCAAGCTGCGTCAAATTTTGCGTGTTTTCTTTCAAGAAAAGACCGCTTCCGATTGGTTTCAACAGCTCGTCACGATGAGCCAAGAACCAAAGGATACCGCACAGCAGTTTTTATTGAAAGCATTAGATGCACGAAACAAGGTTTTTTTGCCACAAGAGAAGAGGACGCACAGGCAGAATATAACTCGCAGTTGGTGCAGAAATCTTTTTTAAAGGCGTTTGAAACTGGCCTTCGCGATGAAAACTTGGTGACGAATCTTCGTCCTTTTTTGAGGCAAGACAACATTACAGATGAAGAACTCATGCGAAACGTAAACGATTTAGCCACCAAGCAAGCTGAGAGAAAAGCAAAGGTTGCACCAGAGCGCCAGCGAGCGGCAAAAGCAAATGCTTCTACCGTAGATTTTGAAATGGGGAAGGGAAACAACCAGGGTGCCCCCAAACCCACCCAAAAGGAGCGTACAAATGAAAATGAAAAACTTTTGGCTGAAATCAAGGAACTAAAGTGTAACCTTGCAGATTTAAAACAAAGATTTGATGAAAGGCAATCCTCTCCACAGTACCCCCTGAGGTTCCAAAATAGAGGTCGCAGCCGTGGTCGTGGCCGTGGAGCTGCTCAAGGTGCTTCCCAACGCCCCAGGGGATGTCGAAATTGCCAAATGAGCGGCTGGGGAACAAGCTGCGATCACTGCTTTAAATGTGGTGCATCAGGCCATTTTAGAGACGAATGTCCAAGCTCTGGTAACCAGGGAAACGCCCCGCGGTTATTCCAGGGGGGCGACGAGTAACCGGTGATGTTTTGAAGCCTCAACCTTGTAATTATTGTGGAAAAGAACAAACTGGTTCGATTATTTTGCAGTGTAATGGTTGCAAGTGTGTTAACTATTGTAACAAAGTTTGCCAAAAGAAACACTGGAAAGAACATAAGGTTCTGTGTAACGCACTTCAAACACTTTCGAACACGTCAGATGAAAACACGAAGTCTAATAGATTTGTAAGCCATTTGACTCCAAAACAGTCTGAAAAGTTCGCTAAGCTCGTCGGAAAACGCTGTCTGATTAACTGTTGTTTTAATGGGAAACTGGTGGAGGCTTTATGGGACACTGGTGCCCAAGTTTCGCTGATTTCCAAACGCTTCTTAGATACTAATTTTCCGAATGTGAACTTGAGAGATGTTTCTGAATTAATCGATTGCCAGTTAAACGTAAATGCCGCAAATGGTGTTGAGATACCATACAAAGGTTGGGCAGAGATCGAGGTAAAACTTACTAGCACGCAAGAACCAGTCATCGTACCTTTTTTGGTAACAAGCGAAACAATTGATGTGCCGCTCGTCGGATTTAACGTTATTGAAGAATTTATGAACTCGAAATCAGAAATGACTGACACGGAGCTTGCATGTGTTTTTCCTTGCGTCTCATCTGCAAACATTAGCGTACTTGTAGACTTAATCAAAACTAACAGTGAAACAGACCTCTGTGTAGTGAAAACAAACAAAAAGGATCAAGTCGTAAAACCAGGACAGGGTCTTAAAGTTCCATGTCGTTTAAATCATGGTCCTCTTGAAGTAGAAACCCCTGTTATCTTCGAACCTGATGAAAGTTCCGAGCTGCCGAATGGACTTGTCGCTCAGGAAGCTTTGCTGACAATTAAGCCTGGTAAATCAAGTAAAGTTAACATTGAAATAGTGAATGTTTCCAAGCATGACATTGTCATTCCAAAACGTAGTGTTATTGGTCGTATCGAATTATTGCAATCAGTGACACCACTTGACGTAAAATTAAACAAATCACCCGAAAAGAGTAAGGACACTGATCGAGTTACTCAGAGTACTGACAAACTTGACAAAGACTTAACTGATGTCCCTGACTTTATCCGTGACATTGATTTGAGTGGGCTATCAGAAGAACAGAAACATGCAGCACTAAAACTATTGAGTGAAGAACGTGACTCGTTTGCAAAAGACGAAAGTGACATTGGTTGTATACCCGACTTGAAATTAAGTATTAACCTGACTGACAATGTCCCAGTCCAGAAAAATTATGTTGCTGTACCAAGACCTTTGTACCCGGAAGTAAAGGCCTACGTTGAAGACCTTTTGAACCGCAATTTCATCAGTAAGTCGACGTCACCATACAGTTCTCCTGTAGTTTGTGTCCGAAAGAAAGATCAAACATTACGTTTATGTGTGGACTATCGTGCATTAAATCAAAAAACTGTTCCCGACCGACACCCTATACCCCGTATTCAAGAAAGCTTGGATAATTTAGGAGGTAATGCATGGTTTTCTGTCTTAGATCAGGGGAAAGCCTATCACCAAGGCTTCATAAGTGAGGAGAGCCAGCCCGCAACAGCATTCATTACCCCCTGGGGATTGTACGAATGGAAAAGGATACCATTTGGATTACGGAATGCACCTGGTTCATTTCAGAGATTCATGGAAAACTGTCTTGGCAATTTAAGGGACGAAATATGTATACCCTACCTTGATGACGTCATTGTTTTTAGTAAAACATTTGAAGAACATATTGATAATTTAAGAAAGGTATTACAACGTTTGAGGGATCACGGAGTAAAATTGAAGCCACGTAAATGCAAGATATTCAAACAGCAAGTCACATTTCTAGGTAGAATTGTCTCAAAAGAAGGCTATAGACTTGATTCTGACAGCATTGCTCCATTATTACACTTGCAGAAAACAACACCAAAAACAGTCGGTGATGTCAGAAGGTTAGTGGGTCTTCTCGGTTACTACAGAAGATATATTCAAAACTTTTCACGAGTTGCAAAACCCATTTATGATCTTTTGGTCACCAAGGTCGTGAAAAACGTGAACAGAAATGGTAAAGAAGGTAAGACAAAGTCAAATCAAACTGCATCTAGCACTCATATTAGTTGGACCTCGCAACATCAGAAAATTTTAGACAAGTTAATTGACCAATTAACTTCACCTCCAATAATGGCCTATCCAAATTTTAATGACTCGTTCATTCTGCATACTGATGCATCGGAGATGGGTTTAGGAGCCGTACTTTACCAACGCCAAAATGGACAGTTAAGAGTAATCGCTTATGGGTCGAGAACCTTGACACCTGCAGAGAAAAATTACCATTTACACTCAGGAAAATTAGAATTCCTTGCATTAAAATGGGCAGTGTGTGAACAATTTCGGGACTATCTGTATTACGCACCATCGTTTGTCGTATACACTGACAATAACCCGTTAACATACGTGCTATCGTCCGCAAAACTAAATGCTTCAGGTTTGCGTTGGGTGAGCGAACTAGCTGATTTTAATTTTACCATAAAGTACCGTCCCGGCAAAGCAAATGGAGATGCAGATACACTGTCTAGAGTGCCGCTAGATATCGAATCCATTATGAAATCTTGTACAGAGGAAATTTCGTCCGATATAAGACAAGCTTTAACCTGTGCAGCACAACTAGTTGACAAGGGTGAACCAAATTTCATAACTTCCCTATCAACTGACCCTAATGTTTTATCCATCGATTGTTTGACTAACACTGTGAATCCAACAACTAAAGTCAGCACAAACGACTTACATCAAGCTCAGTTAAATGACCAAATCGTTTCTCGTGTTCACTATTATGTAAACAATGGTATTAGGCCGCTGCCTAAGGATATTTCGACTGAAGTTCCTGATGTAAAACGGTTACTACGTGAATGGCCAAAGTTAGAACTTGACAATAACGGAATTCTAATTCGAAATAATGGTTTGTTGAAACAAGTTGTGTTACCCAAGAAATATCATCGTCTTGTGATAAAAGAGTTGCACGAGGAAATGGGCCACCTAGGTGTAGACAGAGTATTAGATCTTACAAAACAAAGATTCTTTTGGCCTAGGATGCAAGCTGATATAGACTATTTCATCAAGAATTTATGTCCATGTGTTAAACAAAAGCGTCCAGCAATCCAAGCTCGAGCGCCACTACAACCAATAACGACAACATTTCCGTTCGAATTAATTTCAATCGATTTCTTACATCTGGAAAAAAGCAATAGTGGTCATGAGTACATTCTAGTAATTATGGATCATTTCACTCGTTTTGCGCAGGCATACCCCACTCGTAATAAAGCTGCCAAAACAGTCGCCGAAAAACTCTATAACGATTTCGTTCTCCGTTTTGGATTTCCGGTCACGTTACATCATGACCAAGGGGCAGAATTTGAAAATAAGCTGTTTAATAGTCTTCAAAAATTGTCAAATGTCAAGCATTCTCGCACAACTCCGTACCATCCTGAAGGTAACGGTCAAGTGGAAAGGTTTAACCGTACCCTGTTATCGATGTTGCGTACTCTTCCTGATGCTTACAAAAGTCGCTGGAATGAGCACATAAATAAAGTAGTTCATGCATATAACAGCACGCGAAATGATGCAACAGGCTACTCGCCATTCTTTTTACTTTTTGGTCGTCATGCGCGTTTGCCCATTGACATTATTTTTGACACAGGACAACAGTCGCCTGCCACAAGTCACCCTGAGTACGTCAAGAAATGGAGAAGAGCAATGGAAGAAGCATATGCCATCGCTAGGGAACGAGCACAGAATAACGCAAATCGGAACAAACGAAGATGCGACGCAAAACCGCAGTCCATCGAATTACAGCCGAATGATCGAGTGCTGGTCCGAAATCTTTCAGAGAGAGGAGGGCCCGGAAAGTTGCGTTCCTATTGGGAAAAGGAGATACATATCGTTGTTAGTCGTAGAGATAAGAAGTCTCCCGTCTACACAGTAAAACCGGAAAACGGTGATGGCCGAACGCGAGTCTTGCATCGAAACCTGCTATTGCTTTGCAACGACCTTCCCGCAGAGTCCGAGGATCCACTTCAGTCTCCACAATGTATTAATCGTCGAAATCAACCTCGTAGACAACGTGCATCGTTACAGAAAGACAACGAAACCACTAACATGGATTCATCAGAAGATAGCAGCTCAGAAGATGAACTATTCGTAGTACAGGGCATCGATCCTTCAGATCAACTGAGTAGCAATGATAGCCAATCAAATGATACAAACAACGTTGAAAGTCAAAGTGAAACGACATTAGCACCATTGCCGCCGCAACCGCCGCCTGCAGAAAATGAAACAGAAATTCAAATTCACGAATCCGAAGAACTTCCCGTGGAAAATGAACGCATCGAGAATGTAGAGAATAACTTACCGCAGCAAGAAAATCAACGTCCAATGCGTGTAAGACAACCGCCAGATCGATTTGCTTATTATGCACCAGGACAAGCCGTTGTTAACGCCGTCCCGATGAACATAACTGGAATCCCCCAATATTCGGTACGAGCACCGTTTATGCACCCTACACCGATGCAAGTACATTTTCGCCAGCAGATGCCTTTAATGTTGCCGATGTATCGCCCGTCGATACCGAACACGTTTGTTTTGAATAGACCTATGTCGTACTTTATTCCTGGATAATCATATCGTTTTTACATAGCTTTATTCGCTCGATTTTATAGACAACTAAAGAAAATACTTTTGTATACTCGCTGTTACATCGTACATTTCGACTCGTTACAAACCAGAGTACCGTCGTATTCGTATTGGAATAGCTTTGTCTATTAACATTCAACTGTCGCATATTCGTCGTTACGCCTTGTTCGAGTTTCTGGTTTACAGCTGCAGACGTATCCAGTAAACTATTTGGCCGCTGTTTAAAGTACATTTATCGATCGATCGGAGTTAACATTCGTACTTAACAAAGGAAATTAAAAGTTTGAAGTTTGAACAATCAATCAGAAGTATGAACGTTCCCACTTACAAACGTTGTCATTACTTGCAATTACATAACTTTTATCCAGAGTTTCATCTGAAGATATTGCAAAGTACTGTGAAGAATTACGAAAGGCTTCAGTTGAACTAGAGTTTTATCTCTACTGAATGTGAAACATTTTGAAGAGTTACTTGAACATTCGAAGGACCCATCATATTTTCCTAAAAAAATCAGTCAGGGACGACTTCTTTTTAGAGGGGGAATATGTAGGGCCCTGGGTTCTAAGCTACAGTAAGTTAAAAATAGTCACTCACAGCAGAACAGTAATAAATCAATATGCGAAATATTGTACTAATAGCTGTTGACAATGTATGACATATCACAGGGAAAGCTCAATATAGCAAGTCTGTGTAATAGGAAAACCGCCCATGGAGATCAATTGTTGTACGAGTTTGAACAAACATGTAATCGTGATTTGAGTTTTGAAGTTATGTTGTGTTTTCGAAATATGTCTGTGTTTTTGGCTATAAGAACCTACGCTTGAAGATGGAATAAATCGTATAGGAAAACTCAGTAGAGCAGTTTGGTATCAAGAATTTACACTAGCAACCAATCACGTGATTAGAAATTAGTTGATACTTAGTATATTTGTCCGACAGGGATGTGCCGTTTTTCAGGGTATCGTTTTCACCTATTTTTTCGAGAACAGGGTATCAAAAGAAGGCAAATTTTCTGGAGCAGGTTGTCAAAACATGTCAAAAGAGGAAATTTTGTTACAACGGGTTATTTTGTAGTCCAATTTTTGTGTTTTTGAGTATACTTTTCACCGATTTTTCTAGAACAGGGTATGATTTGAAGGCAAAAATTCTGGAGCAGGGCGGGGACACCCCCCGGGGGCACATCTAAATATTGACTGGAAAGGAGGCCCCCAAAGGCCATCTAAGGAGGCCCCCAAAGGGGGGGGGTCGCTGGAGCCCTGGAGCCCATCATTTTGAAAGCTTGGAGCCCTGGAGCCCAGACGATTCCCATGGCAATTTTCTCGAATTTTAAGAAATAGAGTTCCTGGAGCCCAGACGAGCATGCAATGGAGCCCTGGAGCACAGTAATTTTGTCTTTGGCAGCCCGGAGCCCATTAAAATACGTCCTGGAGACTGGGAGCCCGAGATCCCTTAGGGGGCCTCTCTAAGGCTTGAATTTGAGCAAGTTTCTGCTTTTCGACATGAAAACGCCGTGGTAAAGTTGCCAAGTAACTTTCACAGCAATGCGCATGCGGAGAACAGAAAACGCATGCGCAGCCTCGCTTTCAGACATAATCGGTTACGAGGATGTCTTAATTTAGCCTGCGGATCTTCGGATTGCCGCACAAATTTAATGGATTACTGGGCTTTTCAGAGGGAGTTTTGGTAATTTTTCACATTTTCCAAGGATTCCAGGATTTTTCAATGTTTTTCGGAGATTCAAAGGGATTTTTAGGACATTTAAGGGATTTTTTGGATTTTCAGGGATCTTTGGGATTTTCACTTAATTCTCAGGGATCTTCGGATTTTTTTTCTCGATTTTTGGGATGGTGTACGAGATTTTTGCTAGTGATACACCCCTCGTCTAACTCCTCAGTAAATAAAATTTGGCCATGTTTTTTTATTTACTCAATAATCATTTACATACCAGTTACTGACTATACTACTTACAAAATCACTCTACCAGTTAAACTACTTAAAAAATTACTCACTACACTACCCAGGGGCGGATTCAGACCGGTTTCACCGGTTTCTGTGCATCGGTCAGGTTTCCTAACCAAAGAAAGAATGACGTTATTTACCAAAATTTTCAGAAAAATTTAAAAGCGTCACCCTTTTTGTGATCTTCAAGGCAGTACAAGTCTAACAGTGAGATGTCTTTAAAGGTATGACACACTGTGGCTCCTCATAATTTGCTCCAAAACAATAAGAAATGTCATGATGACTGCACTGATTCTGCTTTATTTATCATGGTCTTCTCGGGGAATAAGTCGTTCGAAACTTGCGTAATGAATTCGTATGTGATTTGCTTTGAATGGCCATAACATTTCAGATTGTTTTGATATAAACACTTTTTGTAATCTGATGAGCCAATAAGGATTGAGTGAACCTGTGGAATGATTTCCGTGAACCGGTACGCAATTGTTTAAAATCAGTGAACCTGTTTCGATTAGGAAGTAAACCGTTTCTGAAGGAATCTCAATTAAGCAATGTCTATCGTGCGCTCGTAGAGAGTCATATAAGATACGCTGATGTCATATGGGGTAGTGTATCCAACTCCAAAATGGAATCATTACAGCGTTTTCAAGACAGGGCCATTTCGATAATTGACACTGCCAGGATAAAGGATGACTGGTCGAAGAATTTTTTACAAGTTAAACAACTCATTACGTTTGATCGATCAGTCATGACATATAAGATCATGAACAGGCTATGTCCAGAAAACCTTTGGAATAAATTTCAACGGAGATCTCATTACTCTAACTATAATACTAGATTTTGTGAGAACCTTCAAATCCCAAAGTATAATCTGGAATATTCTAAAAAGAGATTTTCTTACACAGCTCTGAAGGCTTGGAACGAGATTCCTATGAATATTAGGGAGCTCCCCACCTTGTATCAATATAAAAAACAGTTAAAAAGTCATTTGATGAGCTGAAACCAATGCAAACACGGCCCCCTGGAAGATCAGCAGTAGTTTTCTTTTTTTGTTTTAACAATGATTGTAATTAGATTTATGTTTTTTAGCTAAAGTTATTTTGTTGCTGAAGGGTCTCGGTGTATAAAGAATTAGAAATAGAAATAGAAATAGAAGTAAACCATGCTTGTAGAGGAATTTGATAGCATTGAACGAGAAGAGAAAGATCTCTGCCACCTGCACACACTGCCATTGAAGAGGTTGAGGGAGAGGCAATGAATATAAAAGAAGAGTACGAATGTATTTGAAATACGATAAGATGAAAGAAAATTTTTAGGGAGCCCTGAAGGGAGAGTTCTGGAAACTTCAAAAGCCTGAGAAGTGGACTTGCAAAAGCATCTAATGAATTTCACAATTTTCACAGTTTTTGTACGCAATCTTTGTTGTTTCACCTTGAAAACGTTATTGTGGATACTCAACTGGAACAACCTTCATTTTTGAAAAGGGCGTTGCCCATGTTTTCCGAGAGTCTAGAGGGCTTCGCCCCCAGACCCCCTCACAATTTATGAACCGGTCAGAAAATCGGCCTGGATCCGCTCCTGCTACCAAAACGATACTGCAAGGAGCACAAGGCTGTGTCTACCCTGCAGCCATTTAACATCAAGATAAAAACTACAAGCAAATATTAAAGGCAAGAATAAAGATAAGAAAACAACAACAACAACAAAAATACACCTAAATCCCCAAAATTGCAGCAGCTAAGTTTCAATAGTATCATTTTATTCAAAATGTTGTGTAGCGTATATGTACCTTACAGTTGCTTTAAGGATTTCTGAATTAGAATCAACGGACAATCCTTTCATCGCCATACAATATCATATTAAGCAATAGAGCATTTGAAAGATTTTGGAAAACACAGTTTCAATGTTGAATTTACACTGTCAAGAAGATCTCTCCTGTATGCATCATAAGAATGGCAGTGCAGTAAAAAGTGTTCTATGTCCTTAACATCCTCGTTTGAGGGGCACAGTGGATTCAATGTTTTGCAATCCAACCTCGAAATCAACACAACTGGTGAATATCAATAAAATATGCCATGAATTCAATCATTTCTGCTGGAATTTATGTTTTCGCACTAATAAATTCATGTTTTTATGCATTGTTCCTCCTCAAGATCCTCCAAAACGTCATTTAAATCACAAAAATTCCGACAAGAGAGCAAAATTTTCTGACAAATGGTTTCCAGGGGGCACTCTCCCCCAGCCCCCCATTGACTTTGGCCCTAACCGTACTGCTGCTTGTAGTTTTTCAGTAATATCTAGCACTCCACCCCAATATAATGATAGCTTGATAACAGGCTACCCCTACTCCCCTTTATCTAAACCTTCAAGTACTTCTCTTCAGGAATTAACTGTCCCATAATGTTCTGCTTCATCTGTACCAGGAAGCAATGGTCCTTTCTCTTCTTCAATTATGCCTTTCAATTCTTCCTTGATTCTCTTCATGTCTCTTGTTTTGGCATTATCATTCAAGCCAGTGCCTTTAGCTGAGTCCCAAATGTACAATACCACAGCTGCAAGTAATGAAGCACATAGGCATGCACTGAAGAATACCTCAAGCATTAAGTATCCACTGCCTTCAACAATACTCCCTGATACTTGAGCAAAGACAGCCAGGCCAAGATTTTGAATTGACTGCATTAGACCGTAAGCTGTGCCAAGCTGGTGAGGTGGTACAATTCTTGCAACTAAAGGCCATAAAGCACAGGCCAAAAGTGAATATGCCACACCCATAATGCTCATTGCAACATAGGGGGTCAGAAATGTTAATCCAAGCAATGCATGAGATCCTAATGTTGCAAATATTGCCAACAACAGCCACATTAAACTCAACCCCGCTCGATCAACCACACATCCAAACACAGGTGATGCACCAGCTGAAATCAGGTACACTAAGCTGTTACAGACACTTGCCCCTTTTGCTGTAAGATCAAATTTTGCTTGAAAGAAAACCAAACCTAAATCGATGAAGCAAAATACAGCAACATAGTATGTAACACAAATGAAGAATATAAGCCAGCAGGAAAGTGGAAAATCTTTTATATCTTTCAATGTGATGACCTCCCCTGTTTTTGCCTCATCTTTGTGTAAGATCTTGTTGGCCCTCTGGTCAAAATATGCTAATACGATTGATACAGTTAGGGAAAACAGGCAGAAAATAGCAGCGAAAAAGAGTGCATAACCAAGTACTTTATAACCATCAGACTCGTTGGAAATTTTTTGGAATAGTCTATAAACTGGTCGCATTATGTTCATGTTTACTGTGCTCCCAATTCTCGCCATGCTGAGTTGCAGGCCAAACACCAAATTGAGCTCTTTGCCTTTGAACCATGATGCTGCATATGTATTCTGTGCAACTGCCAACGACTCTCCGCCAACACCGAAGACGAATCTGCCCAGTTCCATCAACCAGTACTTATTCAGATACGCCCCCAGTGCAAACAGAACTTGTCCTACAGTTATAAAACACGCAAATATGAAAGCTCCAAGGCGAATACCAAACACACGATCAATGAGGAATCCTCCACAAAGAGCAAGGATAACATTTGGATAGGAATACCAGGCATATAAGCGCATGAAAACTGCTTTATCTATCTTCATGTCATCCAGGATGATTCCTTGCATTGCAGCTGGGTTGTCCATACAAAAGTATGTACCAAAACTTAGGAAGCAAATGAAAACAAGGATGACCAAGCGATGGTGGAAGCGTCTTGGATCGCAAAATGCAGAACCTCCACAACATCCATCTGATTCATAAGTACTGTGACTAAATTCTGTCAAGGAATCTGAAGCTTCAGTTTCTTTTTTCGTCGACATTTTGCCTCTTTGATTTGCTCAGCACTCGTATCAAGTGCCTGGATCTGACGTCCTTGTTTGGTGCCCGTCTGGCAGTCATGTGAGATGTTCTTGAGTTAACAATAACTTGATTCATGTTTTGTTGACAAATCCCACAACACTCTCAAACATAACCGGAACTGAATTGTACAAAATCTGGACTGGGGAGATCAGGAGTCTGTTATTTGGAAGTCGTCAAATTAATCACCTTATGTTGTAGATCCTTACCAATTGAAGTCAAAAGGTGGTCCCCGAAGTGCACTGCACCAGATATTGGTCGGTTATGTACCATCGAAGCTCTGTTTACATACCTGTTCTTTAGTCCAAATTTTGGAAAATGTATACCAAACCTCCCCCTGACCTGGTACCACCACGTTTTCCGAATAAAATATACCCAAGCTTATACTAATTTTTTAAAAAGTGCACCTGACCAGGTCAAGGGGAGGTCAGGTATACCTGTAAGGAACAATACTGATTTTCAAGATCTTGGTATTTTATACTTAGGTTTTGAAAATCAGGTAAAAATGAATCCGTTCCTTGTTCCACCGTCTGGAAGACGATGCCCTTTCCATTGGCGCGCCCGATGGCAAGTCCCCGCACCCAAAATATTTTCAATTTTTCCATTTTCCACCATTCGGCGAAGATTTTAGCATTTTCTTATGACTATGATTTTAGTATCAAAAATACCCAAAATATATGTGTTGCACCCCCAGGGCTGGATCGTTGCAGTATTTAACAGAGCAGAACAGTAAAAGTCGTAGCAGTATTTGGAAGAGCAGTAAATCAAATTTGGAATTCACCCCCTTTTTTGTTTGAGGTGTGTGAGGCCCAAAATAGGATACCTTGGTCTGTTGACGAACAATATCCCTTTGAACTGTGAACTGTTGTGAACTGCAGGCCACATATTTGTCCTTTCAAAAGGTCATTGTCTGGTTTTAATTTGATCCTTCCTGGGATGTCCTGCATGCCTTCTTGTAAATGCAGGAATGGAGTGCAGAGCCAATGAGGGCACTTTGCACGAAAAGGCGCACGTTTCAAACAAAAATATGAAACAGAATTGAACGTGGGTCAACGTGGAAAACACAGCACCGATCCTGGAATAACAGCCAGAGAACTAGCGAGTCCTCTAGTAGTTATTTTATTTTCGTATCAAAATATTCCATCAGTTTCGGAAAATGAATGTTACTGGAATAACCGTTCCCCATCCAAGAAAGATTTATTACAGTAGTGGAGCCACGGGGGAGTGGGGGGCCGGATCACCCCCAGTTTTCCAAAAGATGGTTCGTGAGCTTCGTACAAAAATGCAATAAAATTGGTCTTTGAAGAGGGGCAAGTCGGATCAAGTGTTTTCGTCATGAAATTAAAAGATCTAATGAATATTCTTGGCAGCTAATTAGTCTCAAATTTGCAAAAGGGCGTTGGCCTTCATTTTTCGAGTGTTTGAAGGACGTTGTCACGCAAAATTTTCTTGGGGCTACGCCCCAGACCCCTTCACCTTTCGAATGCTGGCTCCGCCCTTAATTTATTATACTTGAATGTAGTGCTCTTAAGGCTGATTTCCACTCAGAAATTTCTCAGCGAAATATTTCGCGTGAAGTTTTTTCTCGAGAAATTTTTTCGCTCTTCAATTTCCACTCCGTGTCAAATATTCTTGCAAAATTTTTCTGAAGAAAATTGTCTAGGCCAATTCTGAATCAAAACAATTGCTTGCCTTACCCACGAGGCTTTCAGTCATTTCAGGAATGCGGTAGTGCGTCATCAGCTGCATCCTGATTGGCCAAATCATTATTTCGCAAGCGAAATTTGAAAACTTTTTTTCGCAGAGAAATTTTTTTCACAGAGAACTGGCGAAATTTTAGTGCGCATGAGCAGATGGTTTTTCGCGAGAAATATTTCGCATTTCACAAAGATTTTTCTCAGTGGAAATCGGGCTTAACATGCTTACATGCGTGGTAACTTCAGAATGGTTATCAAAATACCAGATGATCAGGGCCGAAGCCAATGGGAGGGCTGGGGGGCGGAGCGCGCCCCCCCCCCTCCCAGGAGACCATTTGTCGGAAAATTTTGCTCTCTTGTCGGAATTTTTGTGTTTTAAATGACTAGTTTTGGAGGATTTTGAGGACAAATAATGCATAAAAGCATGAATTTTTTTAGTGTTAAAGCATAAATTCCAACAGAAATTATTGAATTTATGGCATATTTTTTGTTGATATTGACTAACTGTGTTGATTTCAACGTTGGATTGCGAAATGTGGCAAAATTTTATTTAACCGAGGAGTTAGATCGGTCACATAATGCATAAATTTAAGGTGGTCGTAGGGGAAAACTTTTCGATTTTTTTCAAACTTATCAAATTTTTTTTTATCATCGATTCAGGTGCTGAAATTATCGAGGAATTCGATGCTGCAGTCCTTTTTATCGTGAACAATCGTTTTTTGACATATTTCAAAGTAAATCTACCTTAGTCAGACTAAAATTCCCTAGCAACGTCCATAGCAACCAATTCTTGCCCCCGTTTCTTCACTCAAAGAGCTGATTTTGTCAATTTTGGGGGTCCACTTTCGATAACAAGGCTTTTCCTGTTGAATTGAATTGTTATATCCTTACATGAAGTACTTCAAAGGTATCTGCTCAAGACAAGAAGACTTTGTTTGTTGGTTCACTGCACCATCTGTTCGTTCGGTTCGTTCTGTGTTGTTTATCTTTGAAGTGGCAAGAAATTCATGATATAGAAAAAAAACCACGAGAAAGCTGGAGTTAAAGGGGAAGACCTTATGGTAAGGAGGCCAAAAGAGGTGAAGATAAGTCTATTTTGAGTCATAGTAAACCATACCATTCATATCCTTAAATCAAGACAGAACCAGAAATGGATGGCCTAAGGCCTATTTCGGGCCCATTCGATAATGTGGCAGTTATTAGGAAGCAAAAGCAAACATCAGCAGTGACTGGTAAATATATAGATTCAAGTCACATTGCCATTTAAAGATGAAGCGAGAGAGTCAACACTACTGACAGAATGAAACAGTAGTACTGTATGTATCCCAGAGAAAATAGGAACATCATCACCACCCAAGAAAAGCTCAAAGGAGTGCATCGAGAATGTAGCAGAGAGCACCATCCAATGCATTTTCATGTTGTTGCAGTCATGTTGTAGGTTCGGATCAAACACAGCTACTGAAAGAAGATATTTAATGAAATAAACAAAAGCATTCCATGTCCTTTTGATGAAAAGATAAGCTAATGTTTGTTACGTTTGTTGAGTTGAGATAGGATCTTGAGAGACGCAGTTTCATGGCAGTATTGGTAGCAGGAATAAAATTTCTGTGAAGCATTCATCACATCTAGAAGAGATGTATTCGATTAAGACATATCTATATGTGTGTAGACAGATTCACCCAGGAAATTGTTTTCGCATTAGCCAACTGCGAGATTATCAGGATCAAAATTTTGTGAAATGCTTGATATTGAGCCAGGTACATGATTTGCCAAATTTTGTATTGAAAATGACAAGATCTATCTGCTGCTGAGAGAAAATGAACCCCAAAGGTGAACCATAGGACAAAGCAGCCAAGGGTAATTGAAAAAGGATACAACATAGAGAAAGAAACAGACACTGATGATGACCAAATATTGAAGTAACATTGTTTCACGGAGAGTGGATCAAATTATTGTATGACAAAATGTCAAAAAGAATAAACAGAACAGTGAAAAAATACTGTGAGGATCTTGTCCTAATGTAGTTGAAACCCACTAGCTTCCACAGTAACAAGTAAGCATCATTTCTTTGTGGAGAATTCTGTTCAAGTATTCATGTTTTCTATTTTTGCCATTTCCCGGAGTTTGCAATTTTGATCAATTCCGAAACTTTCAAGGAAAATCTAAGAAAATTGGTAAGAGATGTTGCCTTCAAATTTTCACAACTTGTCATGCATATAATAAGGCATGTTCTGAACCTAAGAAGATCCCTCTACCTCATAGTTAGACCTCAAAAGGTAGTTTGATTATAATAGCAATTATCGGAATTTCCTTGGATCCAAATGTTTTCAGAAATTTATTAATGTTATTTACCCACCTGCATTCAACTCAAAGGTTCAGCACATGTAAACATGTCTAAACAGTAAACCCTGAAAGTTTGATTGCATTCCTTTTTGATTTGACATAGATATTTACCTTGAAAGACATATCATTCCGCGACACTTTGATCTCATTAATTATGCGCATAAATTAATTTTTTTCAAAATTTCCGTCAAATTCCTTCTTTTGGTTGCTAACTGATTCTTTCTATCCCTTGGATAGGCTCTTAACTCATAAAACAAAAAAGTTTTAGTTTTTCCCCTGCAACCACCTTAACGTATGTTCCTACAACTGTTGTTGTTGCTGTTGTTGTTGTTGTTGGTTTTTTCGTCGGAAAATTTTGGTTTTTCGCCCCCCTACGCAGGCATGGCTGGTATCGGCCCCGCAGATGATAGCAGTCATGTAAGGCCCTTCCCTTACCTTCACATGCGAGTCGATTTAAAAGGACTTAAAACATCTGTTTTATTGTTTTCGGTTTAATGGCATGCTAAAATCCATGTCTTTTGGTAGGCCTTCGATAAGCATGACTAAAACCGCACGGTGACGTGCTTAACACCGTTCATGACGTAGTCGCTGTCAGAAGTGAATGTAGCACAAAATGCAATAGAGCGGATGCCAGTGGGCGGTAGAGCACTCCCCAGGATATCTACTTTCAGAAGACTTGGCAGAAGAAATGATGCATAGAACATGAATTTACTGTTGTTATGCAGCTATCATTTTATTGCCTCAAACATAAGTGGGGCTAATGCCGGTGATTTACGTTTCTCTTGTGAAAGCGAGCGATGTCCCCGCATATCGGGGCAATATAATCTTCTGAGAATGGGAGGCGAAAGCTCACGTTTGACCCCGATACTCCCTATGACACCTTGCAAAAGGGAATTTGTCAGCAACACGTCAACAAACACTTAAAACAAATACAAATCATTGCATGCAAAAAGTTATTTTTTAACTTTCGAAAGCCTTGTCCGTTTTGAGTTTGCAGAAATGTAAGTTACTGCAGATGGTCAAACGAAAATAGTTAACATACACCTCAACACTCTCTACCTACTTTATACTAATTTGAGATAAACATGCAGCTGTGCCGAGCGCACTTAGTTATTTCCTCATTGTTTTCAACACCAGGATTTCATATACGTTGGTATGTTGTGGCTTTTATCTTGGAAAAATTTTGTTTGACCACAACCCAGAAAAACAACAACACCAAACCTATCAGCAAGCCATACAGACAGAATGTCGAAGAAACTGAAAAATGAAGACCGAGAAACTTTGACAGAATTTAGTCACAGCACTCAGGAACTAGGAGGATGTGGATTTTCTGCATTTTGCGATCCAAGACGCTGTCAACATCGCTTCGTCATTCTTATTTTCATCTGCTTCCTAAGTTTTGGCACATACTTTTGTATGGACAACCCAGCTGCAATGCAAGGAATCATCCTGGATGACATGAAGATAAATAAAGCAGTTTTCATGCGCTTATATGCCTGGTATTCCTATCCAAATGTTATCCTTGCTCTTTGTGGAGGATTCCTTATTGATCGTGTGTTTGGCATTCGCCTTGGAGCTTTCATATTTGCGTGTTTTATAACTGTAGGACAAGTTCTGTTTGCACTGGGGGCGTATCTGAATAAGTACTGGTTGATGGAACTGGGCAGATTTGTCTTCGGTGTGGGGGGAGAATCATTGTCAGTTGCACAAACTACATATGCGGTATCTTGGTTCAAAGGCAAGGAACTCAACATGGCATTTGGCATACAACTTAGTATTGCAAGGATTGGGAGCACATTAAACATGAACATAATGCGACTAGTTTATAGACTATTCCAAAAAATATCCAACGAGCCAGATGGTTATAAAGTACTTGGCTATTCATTATTTTTCGCCGCCTTATTCTGTTGTTTTTCTGTATGTGTATCAATGGTATTGGCATACTTTGATAGAAGGGCCAACGAAATCTTACATAAAGATGAGGCAAAAACAGGGGAGGTCATCACATTGAAAGATATCAAAGATTTCCCACTTTCCTGCTGGCTTATATTCTTCATTTGTGTTACATACTATGTTGCTGTATTTTGTTTCATCGATTTAGGTTTGGTTTTCTTTCAAGCTAAATTTGATCTTACAGCACAAGGGGCAAGTGTCTGCAACAGCTTAGTGTACCTGATATCAGCTGGAGCATCACCTGTGTTTGGATGTGTGGTCGACCGAGCTGGGCTGAGTTTAATGTGGCTGTTGCTGGCAATATTTGCAACATTAGCATCTCATGCATTGCTTGGGCTAACATTTCTAACTCCCTATGTTGCAATGTGCATTATGGGCGTGGCTTATTCACTCACCGCTTGTGCCCTTGTCCCACTAGTATCACGAATTGTACCACAGCACCAGCTAGGGACAGCTTACGGTCTAATGCAGTCAATTCAAAATCTTGGCCTGGCTGTCTTTGCCCAAGTGTCAGGGAGCATTGTTGAACGCAGTGGATATTTGATGCTAGAAGTATTCTTCTGTGCTTGTCTATGTACTTCATTACTTGCAGCTGTGGTATTGTACATTTGGGACTCAGCTAAAAGTACTGGCTTGAATGATAATGCCAAAACAAGAGACATGAAGAGAATCAAGGAAGAGATGAAAGGCGTAATTGAAGAACAGAAAGGACCATTGATGACCGGCTCAGATGATTCAGAATATTATGGGACAATGGAATCCTAACAAAGTTCATACCAAAGTTACAAAAAGATGTGCCACATATGTAGGGTTAAATATCAACACTATCATTACAATTGGACAATTCGGGGGAAAGCGCTGTTTGATGATAAACATAAATTAAGTATGTTGTAAGTAGACAACTCCAGAAGACGTTAACGGTTAAGTTCTAGTGGACAGAAATTGTTAAAAAGATTAATTAATTTGGCGCAAACATAGTTTGGAACGTTTCGAACAAACCTTGTTCCATCTTCAGCGAATCTAAATGATGTTACATGGCAAATTTATACAAAGGAGCAAACAAAACAGAATGAGGTAAAGAAGTGTGACTTAGGCCCCGTTCACACTACTCGGTTTTTGTTAGTATCCGTTTTTGTTGCATCGAAGCTACCGTTCACACTGCTCCGTTTTCGTACAAAAACGGAGGGAAAAACCTCCGTTTTTGTGCGTTCACACTGATCTGCCCGATAACAAAAACGCAGTGAAAAACATCCGTTTTTGTGCGTTCACATTACTCCGTTTTTGTGAAGCTCATTGTTGGCTATTGGAGCGTTTTCAAAAACCTCCGTTTTTGTGCGTTCACATTGATCAAATGCGTTTTCAAAAACCTCCGTTTTTGTGGATATCCACTTTTGACAGCGTTTTCGAAAACCTCCGTTTTTGTGGCGTTCTTGTGTGGATCAGTGTGAACACTTTAACAAAAACGGAGGTTTTTCTCTCCGTTTTTGTACAAAACCGGAGTAGTGTGAACGGGGCCTTACATTTCCTATGCGCATTGTAGACCTGAGGCCAAAGCCTTGAGTGGATAGATTGGGTAACAAAATCAAGGAAAAGGAAAGGGAAATAGACGACTGTTGGGAATTAAGTTCAGGTCGATCCCGTAGAATTAAAAGGCTTTCATGAACGAGTAAATCAACTTATTGTTGGCTCAGTCCAAAATAGAGAAATTTTTGAACAGTGCGGCGTACCCTGATTAGTTGATATGGTCCCCAATGGCAGATGAACTACCTTTTATTTTAAGAACAGCTTTATAAACTCCTAAGTGCTCTCTGCATCGAGTAATTAGATTACTTGATGTTTTACCATAGTACGAGGCATGGCAGCCATAGTAGGATATGTAGGATTAAATGTAGGATGATCATTGTAATTTATTTTGGAATATGATGAAGATATATTACATCTTTGTATTGACAGCCCTGCCTAGTGCTCCAACAATGACTCATTACTGAGACTGCGTTCACACGATGCCGGCACAATTTGAAAACGGCAGGAAATTTGACGGTAAAAGACTCGTTGCAAGACTGTGATGCCAAAGAAATGTAACTACACCCTAAGAATTGACCTGTCTCGATCCAAAAGCGTCGAAAAATGTTCTGTTTACATCATTGTCGAGTGTTCACACGATGCTGTTTCAAATTTATGTCGGTTAGGGCTCCGTTTTCAAAATCTACCTTTTCGAAATCTGCCGGCAAAAAATGTGCCGTTTTCGTGTGAACTGGATACCTATCCGTCACATTTTTCACCGTTTTAGAAATGTGCCGGCATCGTGTGAACGCAGTCTTAGTGTTCCTGTCTTGTTTCTGTGTAGGCCAATAAGGCACCTATTTGAAAACTTCACCAAAAATTAGGTACTGCTTGCCAATTGCCGTAAAGAAGTGCATACGTATAAAATTTGGTCATGTCGCTAGCTGTTTCTGTATTCTAATATTCGTTTTCATCTGACTTCATTTCCTCGCACCAACCCCTCGAAACTTTGTTTGGAACTGCAAGCCACTTTCTATCATTTTAAATTAAGAAGTCGATGCAAGAAAGTCCAAAATTTTTTGCGACAATATTTAGCCCCTTTAGACAGAACTGTCAGAGGACTGAAACTTGTTGTGATATGTCGAAGTATGGACTCGTTGTACAGCCTGGTTCTCATTCATAAGCGTAAGGGGAGATAAAGTTTGCGGGAGCTGCTTGATGAGAAATCCATTGTTTACGAAATTTTGCCCAACTTAAAATCGATTACTGCTCAATTATGGACGATTTTTGCAAATTTTTCTCACGTTTTGAGGGACTGCCTTCTACGCCTATGTTCTCATTAGGTCGTTGAAGTCGCTAGAGTCGTTGGAACAAACGACCACAAAGAGCTAAAGATTGAATGTGAATGGCAGTCTCCTCAACGACCCTGGCGACCCAGACAACTGAGTCATTGTGGTACCACCATGAAAATTGGTAGAGATGGGCAGTTTGTTACGCTGAAAAAGGTAGGATGTGGCCACAGGCTGAAAACTGCCCCCTTTTGCTATTTTTTAGATTAGGTTAGTCGTTCGTCTAACGTCCCAAGCGACTGTAACGACCTAATGTGAAGCAAGCCTAGTCACCTCCGCACAGCGTGCTTCCACAACTGTTGTCAATGTTGGAAGCTGCAGGCATATATTCCGTGTTTAACGAACTGTCTGGATTTGTGTTGCTTGCACTATTTTGATTTTCTTATTTTGTAGCTGCCACTCTCGTTGTTGAGAACGGCTCAGAATCATCCAATGGTAAGCTCTTTGCGTTAAATTCATTTTGTGCTGATTATCGTATAAATATGTGGATGTAAAGGCATAACGTATATAAGTGCATGCCTGTATACCCATCAATGCATGGCCAGTGCCCTTATACACGGTCTTGTTGTGAGAAAATCACAAACATTAGAGATAATACTTTATATGCACTAATATTTATTGCTTTATATGCACTAATATTTATTGATTCTTGCTATAACGGTCCTATATCAACAGCTCTTCTTTCTGCTTACATTTTCAGTCCGTTCGTCGTCGTCAGGTGCCTTCTGCTCTCAGGTGGTTGGCTGTCATGGACGCCATGTTGTGCGTTCCTTGTGGCTTCGGCATAGTTCGTTCCAGTCCATTCCTTAATGTTATCGAGCCATGTTAATCTTGGTCTGCCTCTTCCTCTTTTCCCATCGAGCTTTCCTTCTAAGACAGGCTTTTGGAGTCTGTCTCTTCTTATCAGGTGTCCAAAATAAACACACATTTTGTCCGTTAACGAAGTAAAATACATTGCACTTGGAGTTCATTTCCCATTTCTTTTTCAAAATAGCCTTAAAAAGCGGACTCATCATAATAAACCCATGGACGCACAATAAAATTGTAACCTGTACGGAGAACACTATCAACTCCTGTAAAAGAACAACAATCAACATATAAAATTAACCTTTAACTAAACAGACAACTGTTAAACCTGAAAGAAAATCATGTGATCACTTACCAACAATGTTATTTCACCAAATTATTTCTCCAAATGCGCGTTTCGTCGCACACTCTTCAATTTATCATGCGAAGAACAGATAAATGACACGGCCTGGCTGTTTGATACCGAGCGAACAAAATACATTTGATACACTATGAAAAATTTTATTTAAAAAGAAATAGGAAATGAATTCCAGTGCGATGTATTTTACTTCGTTAACGGACGAAAGGTGTGTTTATTTTGGACACTTGATAAGATGAGACGGATTTCGCGGTGTTCTCCCTACGGTTACAAATATGTTGTGCGTCCATTGGTTTATTATGATGAGTCCGCTATTTTTAAGGCTATTTGAAAATTTTGTACCACAAATCATTTGTTTACTTATTTTTTCACGTTTCCCAATAAGTGAAAGCAAGGATAAAATGTAATCCTTTTTTGCAAGTCGCTTTGGAAAAACAAAAATGGCCAGTTTTTTAATGTTTTTGTTAACATAGGCATGCACTATCGCCATCTGTAGGATAATCTTAAAAAGTACAAACTTTGATTGTCGTTGACAAAGCAGAGCAGAGCCTGGTGATTAGAATCAGAAGAGTGTTTCTTTATCTTATTTTATCTTAGCATAGACCCGTTTTAAGAAACTTTAGCCACTTTTCTATGACTCTACCGTTGGACTTTATAGAAATCTTGAACATTTGTCAAAATTACAGCCTATTTTATATTTCAGCTCATTTTATGATGTGACGTCATCAAATTTCTAAATCACAAACCAGAAGATTGAAAGATTTTTGCTTGATACCATATTGTAGGCATCCATAAACTATGGTTTTCTTCAAAATTATTTGATCTTTCGTCAACAGGTCTAGAAATTATGATAGTTTTAAGTTTTCTAGAATTCTTAAAAAAGAAGAAAAACACTGTAATTCTGAAAATATTGAAGATTTCATTTCAGAAAAGTCCAACGGCAGATTTACTGTAAAATAGTTAAAGTTTCTTTGAAGCCGTTCATTTCAAAGAAATAAGGCCTAGAATTTTACACCCAGCATTTTAAAGATTTGAAACCTATGCTTTTTATCTTTGTACTGCCGGATGAGTGAGTGCAAACAATTCCTGTTTGAACGGCTTCTGCTCTCTGGATATCAATGCAACCATATTGGCAATTATGCAGGGTGTCCAAAAAAATTCTCCCCCGTTTGTATGGCTACTGTGGAGGAGCTGTAGATTCAATTATCTCAGTATTTACACAGTTTCATAGGTCAAGCTTCAGAGTTTGAGACCATGTTTGAGTCAATCTGAAACGTTGTTGTTTATTTATGGCATAGAAAAAGCAAAGTTAATAGTTGCTTCAAAAACAGCACTCTTATTGTTCTCCGGCAATGTCAGAATAAAGTAAGTTTTCAAAGAAAGGGTTCTGGCATCGTATGAAAATTTTCATTACACTTTTAAAAGGTAGAAAATGCTGTTGAGAACACTGCTAAATCTTTAAAAAGATTTGACAAAAGTTTTAATACGACGCTAGAACCCTTTCTTTGGAAAGATACTATGTTTTTACGTTGCTGGAGAACGATAGGCGTGCTGTTTTTCAAGCAACGGCTTATTTTGCCCTTTCTTACCGTGGATCAGCAACCACTTATCAGATTGACTCATGCAAGGCCTCAAACTCTAAGTTGTAGTCTGCCCATTGCAACTGTGTAAAAACCGAGATGATTGAATCTACAGCTCCTCCGCAGCAGACACACAAATCGGGAGAAAGTCCTTTCAATGCACATTTGCAAATTTGATAAAATTGCGAGCAAGTTTCCTTGTTATTTTCAATATTTCTACCTTACAACGATGACGTGAACACGCTTGTAATTGCGTAAAATTCTATTCATATTCAAAGCGATATTTTGTCTTGTAAACAAAACATGTCCAGTCCCCTCGCAAAATTCTACAAAGTGGAAATCGGCCTTTATACTTAAGAAGGAAACAAACAGAAATTTTCTCGTCGTTTTCACTCATGTTTTCAAGTTTTGAAAGGGGCAGGGTCACGTAAAGTAAACAAACTTCTTTCGAAACGATGATTTTACAGTATTTCTGATAGATCACATCACAGAGATTTTCCACTATTTTTCTCAAAATAAAGGTTCTATTTTGAAGATGGACTCTTGAACTTCGTCGAGAAATAAACGAAATGTTCCTTTGTTGTACGATATCAGAGATATTGGTGGATTTTTAGGAGTAACTTTATCGTGGATTCACCCCATTAACCAACATCTGCGCAGAAGCACAATGGCATCGTATGGGTAACAATGTAGATTAAAGAGATAACAGGTTTGTTTACGGTTACGTGACCCTACCCCTTTAAAAGAGACTTTCTGCAGGAAATCTCTCACATCAATGGAAGGAGTTTAGCCTATCTTACGTCAGGCGGAACGTGTCGTCTTTAGACTTGAATTCGACTCACGTCAAGCCAATTTTTGATGTCAAGATTGATTTGTTTCTCTTAATTTGTTGCATTTTAGCTGGTTGAATTGAAAAATGGAGAGACATATAATGGACATCTTGTTACATGTGACAACTGGATGAATATCAACCTAAGAGAAGTCATTTGCACTTCAAGAGTAAGTTATTCTTCATTCATCAGCTGTTATAATATTATGTGGTAGCCTGCATATAGTCTACGAGTACTGAGGGGGCTTTGGGGTTTCACGGGTTGCAGGTTTGGCCAATTTTAGCTCTCGGGTCTCGGGATTTACATCTAATTTGTGCGGGTTTTTGGGTTTTGAGATGTGTCGTGGGTTGCGGGTTTGCCCATTTTTTGTGCTCGGGTCTCGGGAATTTCACTCAAAATCCTTATTCTGTCGGGTTTTCAAAGTCATACAGTCCATGTAGTTAACTGGGATTGATAAACCAGCTTTCGAATGCTTAAAACAAGGCGCAGGGAGTTAGTGAAAACGAAAATGCTGAAAATAATGGAAGATTATTGATGAAAATTGAAGATTTTTGTTCAGAAGTGCAATTTCGGGTTTTGGCTTGCGGGATATCGGGTTTTTGCTAATTTTGGTCCGGGTTTGTGGGTTCTACAGGGTGTCTCAAAAAACTGTTCGACGTTTGATTAAATATTGAAAAATAAGGACAACATGAACAGGCTCATGGAAAGATAACCCTGTTCCTAAGATTATGAAATAATTTTAGAGACCGAAATCGTGCAAATCGGTTGAAAATTCACTGAGTTACGAGCTCTCTAAGATTAAAAATATGCGATAGCTGAAACCAGAGACCCCCCAGATTACTTGTATTGCAAAAAACCTCGAAGACGGAGGTAAGAGAAGCTTATCCAATGTCATACCTCTTGTTGATATCAGAGCAAACCAAATACGACTTCTAAAGTAAATTGTTTCTTGCGATCATTCTCAAAATTCCTTAACATTGCATAGGTCCAAAAACAGTGGTTCAAAACAAAATCGGCGAGAGACTGAATCTGTTTCCTCAAAGCATCCATATGCTTGACAGTTAGGTTATCGAATACCTATTTGAATCCCACTTGGTTCGCCCTGAAACAATTGAGAAATAACAGAAACGACGGCCTATGGAACATTTACCACAAATGCCATTTCGAGGCCTCTGGTTTCAGCTTTCGCACAAACTTGAACTTCAAAAACTTGCAACCCCATGAATTTTTGGCGGATTTGCAAGATTCTTGTGTCAAAAATTAATTTAAAATCTCAAGACAAGGGCTACTTGACCAAAGGTCCATTCAGCGTATCGTCATTTTTTAGTATTTAATCAAACGTCGAACAATTTTTTTGAGACACCCTGTAGTACCCCCCAAAGCCCCCTCGGTACTCGTAGGCTAGCAAGCGTTGCGTACAGACGTGACTAGCTTCCCTTCAGAGAGGTTTCCCTTTACCGGGAATATTTATTTAGCTGCTGACCTTTAAAGTCTCTTTGTCGTTGCGACGGTTTTGTAGAATATGGCACATTTAAAAATTTGATCCTAGCTAGGCCGTCATGGGATTTCCTCATTATTCAAGCTCACAGAGGATTAGTCTGTTATTCAAGACTGTTTAATTGTCATAACTGCCCATTTGCTTTTTCATTTTGGGGATGTATTATGTTTAAGGAAGCACTAGAAGGCTTTGCTTCTCTTTGCTGTTCAAGAAGCAGATTTCCTTTCGATTTCGAAACAGGTTGACATTTCCTAATTTGTTCTGAAAATCTTACTCAAACTGTAACTGGAACGGTCTATAATGCATGTGTCTGCACCATTCCCGCTACTGCATGAAAACCCGCTACCGCTTTTGCGTTGACCTTGAAAAAAGTTGAAAATTACCCTTTTTGTTATATAGATCTTTTTCAAACAGTAGCGGGAACTGTTTGATACTGCATGTTTACACACCGTTTCCCGCTACTGCATGAGGAGCGCATCTTCTCTCGACTTCGAAAAAGTTGAAAATTTCCCATTATTGGCTGAAAGTCTTTCTCACACATGACCGGCAACGATGTTTATAAATGTGTAAACACCGTTCCAGTTACTGCATGAACAGTACATTTTCCCTTGACCTGGAAGTTGAAAAATTTCCTTTGTTGGGTTGAAATTCTACTCATACTGTAATGGGAGTTGTTTGCAGAAAAAGTGAAGTCACCGCTCCCGCCTGACCTCGATAATTTAATCTTTTTAGGATGGTGATAGATTTTGGAGAATGCCTGAATGCTACATCCGAGGAAGCACCATCAAATATCTAAGGATACCAGACGAGGTATTTTCTCAAATATTCAAGCATTTGATTGATCAATCAATCAGTCTGTCAACCAGTCAATCAATCAGTCAATCAATGAATCAATATTTTAATTTTCTTAGTAAATTAATTGACATAAGCAGGACTCTGACATAAGTTAATCGTGAGTAACCTTAACTTTCTGGATTTGTTGAAAGTACAGATACATATTGAAAAAATTTCTTGCGGTACAAAATTTGGATCTTGCAACAAAAAATAAAGCCATCATTCATTGGATGTATTTATTTTAGCAAATGGCTTGGATTAGCTAATATCATATTGTTTTTAACATTTACTGTACATAGTGATGTAGCTCCAACTTTAAATAGATTGATTATTATCATTTTATTTTTATTATCATTAAACGTACGAGCTCTATTTCATCTGACACTCATTAGATTGTGAAATGCTCAGTAATTTGCCTTCCTTTACTGATTTCTAAGCAAGATGTTGTTGACGACTTTTCTTCAAAAGATGGATGCTTTATTGTAGGAATTTTGGCCAGTTGTCAGATGGTTTCAGAACTGTTTTGCGATAATTTGCAGCACAACTTCATTTTTCGTATTTGCATATCTATTTCTTTTAAGGAGGGCAGTCAGAAGCTGTTTTTAAGGGGCCCTCCAATTTATTTGTTTTTTATGGATTTGCATTGTAACAAACATTCTCGCTGAGCTTTGTTTGTCTTTCTTTTGATTTTCCCTGGGATTGCTCCCTGGGAAGTTTCAATTTACAATAAATCCCTGCATATTCGAGCATACAAAAACAACAACCTATGGGCTGTTTTTCCTTATCGTTCTTTCTAACTGATGACCTGTTTTGGTTTATGAAAAGGACATGTCCTTATTAGGAAGGTAATAAAGGATAGTCCAAAATTTATTCTGTTACATGGCTAGTGGAGCAGAATTGAGTGATGCAAGAATTTTCCTTCCCCAGTCGAAAATTTCCTTAAAAAGCTAACTGCGCCCAGTCACCAGCGTTCTTCAAAAATCTATCTGCTCAGTACTTCTAAGTTGGATGCTGGGATTTGCCATGTTACATGTTCTTGAATTCTTTAGCTGCATGCTTTAAAAATTACCTGTTTTTACATTCAAGAACTGCTAAATATATGCTGCTTTTTATGTAGGTTATTGACATGGTCAAAGACGACATGCAACACAAATCAAGGTCGCAGAGTAGAGGTATACATGTCTTTCTTAATCTTGTGCAGATTTCTGAGTTCTACAGCCTTTACAAGAACACTCACAGAAAAAAGGTGGTTTCTGGAGTACCCTTTAGGGTACTCCAGCCGGGTACAAATATGGTACCCTTTAGGGTACTCTGGAGTACCCTTAGTGAGGGTACTCTGGAGTACCCTATGTATGGTACTTCAGAGTACCCCTAATGGTACTTCAGAGTTCCTCTAATGGTACTTCAGAGTTCCTCTAATGGTACTTCAAAGTTCTCCTAATGGTACTCCAGAGTATTCCTAATGGTACTCCAGAGTTCCTCTAATGGTACTTCAGAATACCCCTAATGGTACTCCAGAGTTCCCTTAATGGTACTCCAGAGTTCCCCTAATGGTACTTCAGAGTTCCTCTAATGGTACTTCAGAGTTCCTTTAATGGTACTTCAGAGTTCCTCTAATGGTACTTCAAAGTTCCTCTAATGGTACTTCAGAGTGCCTCTAATGGTACTTCAGAGTTCCTCTAATGGTACTTCAGAGTTCCCCTAATGGTACTCCATAGTTCTCCTAATGGTACTTCAGAGTTCCCCTAATGGTACTTCAGAGTTCCTCTAATGGTACTCCAGAGTTCCTCTAATGGTACTTCAGAATACCCCTAATGGTACTCCAGAGTTCCCCTAATGGTACTTCAAAGTTCTCCTAATGGTACTCCAGAGTATACCTAATGGTACTCCAGAGTTCCTCTAATGGTACTTCAGAATACCCCTAATGGTACTCCAGAGTTCCCCTAATGGTACTCCAGAGTATACCTAATGGTACTCCAGAGTTCCTCTAATGGTACTTCAGAATACCCCTAATGGTACTCCAGAGTTCCCTTAATGGTACTCCAGAGTTCCCCTAAGGGTACTCCAGAGTTCCCCTAATGGTACTTCAAAGTTCCCCTAAAGGTACTTCAGAGTGCCTCTAATTGTACTTCAGAGTTCCTCTAATGGTACTTCAGAGTTCCCCTAATGGTACTCCAGAGTATACCTAATGGTACTCCAGAGTTCCTCTAATGGTACTTCAGAATACCCCTAATGGTACTCCAGAGTTCCCTTAATGGTACTCCAGAGTTCCCCTAAGGGTACTCCAGAGTTCCCCTAATGGTACTTCAAAGTTCCCCTAAAGGTACTTCAGAGTGCCTCTAATTGTACTTCAGAGTTCCTCTAATGGTACTTCAGAGTTCCCCTAATGGTACTCAATAGTTCCCCTAATGGTACTTCAGAGTTCCTGTAATGGTACTTCAGAGTTCCTCTAATGGTACTTCAGAGTTCCGTTAATGGTACTTCAGAGTTCCCCTAATGGTACTCCATAGTTCCCATAATAGAGCTCCAGAGTTCCCCTAAAGGTACTCCGGAGTTCCTCTAATGGTACTTCAGAATACCCCTAATGGTACTCCAGAGTTCCCTTAATGGTACTCCAGAGTTCCCCTAAGGGTACTCCAGAGTTCCCCTAATGGTACTTCAAAGTTCCCCTAATGGTACTTCAGAGTGCCTCTAATTGTACTTCAGAGTTCCTCTAATGGCACTTCAGGGTTCCCCTAATGGTACTTCAGAGTTCCTCTAATGGTACTCCAGAGTTCCTCTAATGGTACTTCAGAATACCCCTAATGGTACTCCAGAGTTCCCTTAATGGTACTCCAGAGTTCCCCTAATGGTACTTCAGAGTTCCTCTAATGGTACTTCAGAGTTCCTTTAATGGTACTTCAGAGTTCCTCTAATGGTACTTCAAAGTTCCTCTAATGGTACTTCAGAGTGCCTCTAATGGTACTTCAGAGTTCCTCTAATGGTACTTCAGAGTTCCCCTAATGGTACTCCATAGTTCCCCTAATGGTACTTCAGAGTTCCCCTAATGGTACTTCAGAGTTCCTCTAATGGTACTCCAGAGTTCCTCTAATGGTACTTCAGAATACCCCTAATGGTACTCCAGAGTTCCCCTAATGGTACTTCAAAGTTCTCCTAATGGTACTCCAGAGTATACCTAATGGTACTCCAGAGTTCCTCTAATGGTACTTCAGAATACCCCTAATGGTACTCCAGAGTTCCCCTAATGGTACTCCAGAGTATACCTAATGGTACTCGAGAGTTCCTCTAATGGTACTTCAGAATACCCCTAATGGTACTCCAGAGTTCCCTTAATGGTACTCGAGAGTTCCCCTAAGGGTACTCCAGAGTTCCCCTAATGGTACTTCAAAGTTCCCCTAATGGTACTTCAGAGTGCCTCTAATTGTACTTCAGAGTTCCTCTAATGGTACTTCAGAGTTCCCCTAATGGTACTCCATAGTTCCCCTAATGGTACTTCAGAGTTCCTGTAATGGTACTTCAGAGTTCCTCTAATGGTACTTCAGAGCTCCTTTAATGGTACTTCAGAGTTCCCCTAATGGTACTTCAGAATACCCCTAATGGTACTCCAGAGTTCCCTTAATGGTACTCCAGAGTTCCCCTAAGGGTACTCCAGAGTTCCCCTAATGGTATTTCAAAGTTCCCCTAATGGTACTTCAGAGTTCCTGTAATGGTACTTCAGAGTTCCTCTAATGGTACTTCAGAGTTCCTTTAATGGTACTTCAGAGTTCCCCTAATGGTACTCCATAGTTCCCATAATAGAACTCCAGAGTTCCCCTAAAGGTACTCCAGAGTTCCTCTAATGGTACTTCAGAATACCCCTAATGGTACTCCAGAGTTCCCTTAATGGTACTCCAGAGTTCCCCTAAGGGTACTCCAGAGTTCCCCTAATGGTACTTCAAAGTTCCCCTAATGGTACTTCAGAGTGCCTCTAATTGTACTTCAGAGTTCCTCTAATGGTACTTCAGAGTTCCCCTAATGGTAGTCCATAGTTCCCCTAATGGTACTTCAGAGTTCCTGTAATGGTACTTCAGAGTTCCTCTAATGGTACTTCAGAGTTCCTTTAATGGTACTTCAGAGTTCCCCTAATGGTACTCCTTAGTTCCCATAATAGAGCTCCAGAGTTCCCCTAAAGGTACTCCAGAGTTCCCCTAATGGTACTCCAGAGTGCCCCTAATGGTACTCCACAGTTCCCCAAATGGTACCCCAGAGTTCCCCTAATGGTACTCTTGAGTTCCTCTAATGGTACTTCAGAGTTCCTTTAATGGTACTTCAGAGTTCCTTAATGGTACTTCAGAGTTCCTCTAATGGTACTCCAGAGTTCCCCGAATGGTACTTCAGAGTTCCTCTAATGGTACTTCAGAGTTCCTTTAATGGTACTTCAGAGTTTCTCTAATGGTACTTCAGAGTTCCCCTAATGGTACTCCATAGTTCCCCTAATGGTACTTCAGAGTTCCTGTAATGGTACTCCAGAGTTCCCCTAATGGTACTTCAAAGTTCCCCTAGTGGTACTTCAGAGTTCCTGTAATGGTACTTCAGAGTTCCTCTAATGGTACTTCAGAGTTCCTTTAATGGTACTTCAGAGTTCCCCTAATGGTACTCCATAGTTCCCATAATAGAGCTCCAGAGTTCCCCTAAAGGTACTCCAGAGTTCCTCTAATGGTACTTCAGAATACCCCTAATGGTACTCCAGAGTTCCCTTAATGGTACTCCAGAGTTCCCCTAAGGGTACTCCAGAGTTCCCCTAATGGTACTTCAAAGTTCCCCTAATGGTACTTCAGAGTGCCTCTAATTGTACTTCAGAGTTCCTCTAATGGTACTTCAGAGTTCCCCTAATGGTAGTCCATAGTTCCCCTAATGGTACTTCAGAGTTCCTGTAATGGTACTTCAGAGTTCCTCTAATGGTACTTCAGAGTTCCTTTAATGGTACTTCAGAGTTCCCCTAATGGTACTCCTTAGTTCCCATAATAGAGCTCCAGAGTTCCCCTAAAGGTACTCCAGAGTTCCCCTAATGGTACTCCAGAGTGCCCCTAATGGTACTCCACAGTTCCCCAAATGGTACCCCAGAGTTCCCCTAATGGTACTCTTGAGTTCCTCTAATGGTACTTCAGAGTTCCTTTAATGGTACTTCAGAGTTCCTTAATGGTACTTCAGAGTTCCTCTAATGGTACTCCAGAGTTCCCCGAATGGTACTTCAGAGTTCCTCTAATGGTACTTCAGAGTTCCTTTAATGGTACTTCAGAGTGCCTCTAATGGTACTTCAGAGTTCCTCTAATGGTACTTCAGAGTTCCCCTAATGGTACTCCATAGTTCCCCTAATGGTACTTCAGAGTTCCCCTAATGGTACTCCATAGTTCCCCTAATGGTACTTCAGAGTCCTGTAATGGTACTCCAGAGTTCCCCTAAGGGTACTCCAGAGTTCCCCTAATGGTACTTCAAAGTTCCCCTAATGGTACTTCAGAGTGCCTCTAATTGTACTTCAGAGTTCCTCTAATGGTACTTCAGAGTTCCCCTAATGGTACTTCAGAGTTCCTCTAATGGTACTCCAGAGTTCCTCTAATGGTACTTCAGAATACCCCTAATGGTACTCCAGAGTTCCCCTAGTGGTACTTCAAAGTTCTCCTAATGGTACTCAAGAGTATACCTAATGGTACTCCAGAGTTCCTCTAATGGTACTTCAGAATACCCCTAATGGTACTCCAGAGTTCCCCTAATGGTACTCCAGAGTATACCTAATGGTACTCCAGAGTTCCTCTAATGGTACTTCAGAATACCCCTAATGGTACTCCAGAGTTCCCTTAATGGTACTCCAGAGTTCCCCTAAGGGTACTCCAGAGTTCCCCTAATGGTACTTCAAAGTTCCCCTAATGGTACTTCAGAGTGCCTCTAATTGTACTTCAGAGTTCCTCTAATGGTACTTCAGAGTTCCCCTAATGGTACTCCATAGTTCCCCTAATGGTACTTCAGAGTCCTGTAATGGTACTTCAGAGTTCCTCTAATGGTACTTCAGAGTTCCCCTAATGGTACTTCAGAGTGCCTCTAATTGTACTTCAGAGTTCCTCTAATGGTACTTCAGAGTTCCCCTAATGGTACTCCATAGTTCCCCTAATGGTTCTTCAGAGTATACCTAATGGTACTCGAGAGTTCCTCTAATGGTACTTCAGAATACCCCTAATGGTACTCCAGAGTTCCCTTAATGGTACTCGAGAGTTCCCCTAAGGGTACTCCAGAGTTCCCCTAATGGTACTTCAAAGTTCCCCTAATGGTACTTCAGAGTGCCTCTAATTGTACTTCAGAGTTCCTCTAATGGTACTTCAGAGTTCCCCTAATGGTACTCCATAGTTCCCCTAATGGTACTTCAGAGTTCCTGTAATGGTACTTCAGAGTTCCTCTAATGGTACTTCAGAGCTCCTTTAATGGTACTTCAGAGTTCCCCTAATGGTACTTCAGAATACCCCTAATGGTACTCCAGAGTTCCCTTAATGGTACTCCAGAGTTCCCCTAAGGGTACTCCAGAGTTCCCCTAATGGTACTTCAAAGTTCCCCTAATGGTACTTCAGAGTTCCTGTAATGGTACTTCAGAGTTCCTCTAATGGTACTTCAGAGTTCCTTTAATGGTACTTCAGAGTTCCCCTAATGGTACTCCATAGTTCCCATAATAGAACTCCAGAGTTCCCCTAAAGGTACTCCAGAGTTCCTCTAATGGTACTTCAGAATACCCCTAATGGTACTCCAGAGTTCCCTTAATGGTACTCCAGAGTTCCCCTAAGGGTACTCCAGAGTTCCCCTAATGGTACTTCAAAGTTCCCCTAATGGTACTTCAGAGTGCCTCTAATTGTACTTCAGAGTTCCTCTAATGGTACTTCAGAGTTCCCCTAATGGTAGTCCATAGTTCCCCTAATGGTACTTCAGAGTTCCTGTAATGGTACTTCAGAGTTCCTCTAATGGTACTTCAGAGTTCCTTTAATGGTACTTCAGAGTTCCCCTAATGGTACTCCTTAGTTCCCATAATAGAGCTCCAGAGTTCCCCTAAAGGTACTCCAGAGTTCCCCTAATGGTACTCCAGAGTGCCCCTAATGGTACTCCACAGTTCCCCAAATGGTACCCCAGAGTTCCCCTAATGGTACTCTTGAGTTCCTCTAATGGTACTTCAGAGTTCCTTTAATGGTACTTCAGAGTTCCTTAATGGTACTTCAGAGTTCCTCTAATGGTACTCCAGAGTTCCCCGAATGGTACTTCAGAGTTCCTCTAATGGTACTTCAGAGTTCCTTTAATGGTACTTCAGAGTTTCTCTAATGGTACTTCAGAGTTCCCCTAATGGTACTCCATAGTTCCCCTAATGGTACTTCAGAGTTCCTGTAATGGTACTCCAGAGTTCCCCTAATGGTACTTCAAAGTTCCCCTAGTGGTACTTCAGAGTTCCTGTAATGGTACTTCAGAGTTCCTCTAATGGTACTTCAGAGTTCCTTTAATGGTACTTCAGAGTTCCCCTAATGGTACTCCATAGTTCCCATAATAGAGCTCCAGAGTTCCCCTAAAGGTACTCCAGAGTTCCTCTAATGGTACTTCAGAATACCCCTAATGGTACTCCAGAGTTCCCTTAATGGTACTCCAGAGTTCCCCTAAGGGTACTCCAGAGTTCCCCTAATGGTACTTCAAAGTTCCCCTAATGGTACTTCAGAGTGCCTCTAATTGTACTTCAGAGTTCCTCTAATGGTACTTCAGAGTTCCCCTAATGGTAGTCCATAGTTCCCCTAATGGTACTTCAGAGTTCCTGTAATGGTACTTCAGAGTTCCTCTAATGGTACTTCAGAGTTCCTTTAATGGTACTTCAGAGTTCCCCTAATGGTACTCCTTAGTTCCCATAATAGAGCTCCAGAGTTCCCCTAAAGGTACTCCAGAGTTCCCCTAATGGTACTCCAGAGTGCCCCTAATGGTACTCCACAGTTCCCCAAATGGTACCCCAGAGTTCCCCTAATGGTACTCTTGAGTTCCTCTAATGGTACTTCAGAGTTCCTTTAATGGTACTTCAGAGTTCCTTAATGGTACTTCAGAGTTCCTCTAATGGTACTCCAGAGTTCCCCGAATGGTACTTCAGAGTTCCTCTAATGGTACTTCAGAGTTCCTTTAATGGTACTTCAGAGTGCCTCTAATGGTACTTCAGAGTTCCTCTAATGGTACTTCAGAGTTCCCCTAATGGTACTCCATAGTTCCCCTAATGGTACTTCAGAGTTCCCCTAATGGTACTCCATAGTTCCCCTAATGGTACTTCAGAGTCCTGTAATGGTACTCCAGAGTTCCCCTAAGGGTACTCCAGAGTTCCCCTAATGGTACTTCAAAGTTCCCCTAATGGTACTTCAGAGTGCCTCTAATTGTACTTCAGAGTTCCTCTAATGGTACTTCAGAGTTCCCCTAATGGTACTTCAGAGTTCCTCTAATGGTACTCCAGAGTTCCTCTAATGGTACTTCAGAATACCCCTAATGGTACTCCAGAGTTCCCCTAGTGGTACTTCAAAGTTCTCCTAATGGTACTCAAGAGTATACCTAATGGTACTCCAGAGTTCCTCTAATGGTACTTCAGAATACCCCTAATGGTACTCCAGAGTTCCCCTAATGGTACTCCAGAGTATACCTAATGGTACTCCAGAGTTCCTCTAATGGTACTTCAGAATACCCCTAATGGTACTCCAGAGTTCCCTTAATGGTACTCCAGAGTTCCCCTAAGGGTACTCCAGAGTTCCCCTAATGGTACTTCAAAGTTCCCCTAATGGTACTTCAGAGTGCCTCTAATTGTACTTCAGAGTTCCTCTAATGGTACTTCAGAGTTCCCCTAATGGTACTCCATAGTTCCCCTAATGGTACTTCAGAGTCCTGTAATGGTACTTCAGAGTTCCTCTAATGGTACTTCAGAGTTCCCCTAATGGTACTTCAGAGTGCCTCTAATTGTACTTCAGAGTTCCTCTAATGGTACTTCAGAGTTCCCCTAATGGTACTCCATAGTTCCCCTAATGGTTCTTCAGAGTATACCTAATGGTACTCGAGAGTTCCTCTAATGGTACTTCAGAATACCCCTAATGGTACTCCAGAGTTCCCTTAATGGTACTCCAGAGTTCCCCTAAGGGTACTCCAGAGTTCCCCTAATGGTACTTCAAAGTTCCCCTAATGGTACTTCAGAATACCCCTAATGGTACTCCAGAGTTCCCTTAATGGTACTCCAGAGTTCCCCTAAGGGTACTCCAGAGTTCCCCTAATGGTACTTCAAAGTTCCCCTAATGGTACTTCAGAGTGCCTCTAATTGTACTTCAGAGTTCCTCTAATGGTACTTCAGAGTTCCCCTAATGGTAGTCCATAGTTCCCCTAATGGTACTTCAGAGTTCCTGTAATGGTACTTCAGAGTTCCTCTAATGGTACTTCAGAGTTCCTTTAATGGTACTTCAGAGTTCCCCTAATGGTACTCCTTAGTTCCCATAATAGAGCTCCAGAGTTCCCCTAAAGGTACTCCAGAGTTCCCCTAATGGTACTCCAGAGTGCCCCTAATGGTACTCCACAGTTCCCCAAATGGTACCCCAGAGTTCCCCTAATGGTACTCTTGAGTTCCTCTAATGGTACTTCAGAGTTCCTTTAATGGTACTTCAGAGTTCCTTAATGGTACTTCAGAGTTCCTCTAATGGTACTCCAGAGTTCCCCGAATGGTACTTCAGAGTTCCTCTAATGGTACTTCAGAGTTCCTTTAATGGTACTTCAGAGTTTCTCTAATGGTACTTCAGAGTTCCCCTAATGGTACTCCATAGTTCCCCTAATGGTACTTCAGAGTTCCTGTAATGGTACTCCAGAGTTCCCCTAATGGTACTTCAAAGTTCCCCTAGTGGTACTTCAGAGTTCCTGTAATGGTACTTCAGAGTTCCTCTAATGGTACTTCAGAGTTCCTTTAATGGTACTTCAGAGTTCCCCTAATGGTACTCCATAGTTCCCATAATAGAGCTCCAGAGTTCCCCTAAAGGTACTCCAGAGTTCCTCTAATGGTACTTCAGAATACCCCTAATGGTACTCCAGAGTTCCCTTAATGGTACTCCAGAGTTCCCCTAAGGGTACTCCAGAGTTCCCCTAATGGTACTTCAAAGTTCCCCTAATGGTACTTCAGAGTGCCTCTAATTGTACTTCAGAGTTCCTCTAATGGTACTTCAGAGTTCCCCTAATGGTAGTCCATAGCTCCCCTAATGGTACTTCAGAGTTCCTGTAATGGTACTTCAGAGTTCCTCTAATGGTACTTCAGAGTTCCTTTAATGGTACTTCAGAGTTCCCCTAATGGTACTCCTTAGTTCCCATAATAGAGCTCCAGAGTTCCCCTAAAGGTACTCCAGAGTTCCCCTAATGGTACTCCAGAGTGCCCCTAATGGTACTCCACAGTTCCCCAAATGGTACCCCAGAGTTCCCCTAATGGTACTCTTGAGTTCCTCTAATGGTACTTCAGAGTTCCTTTAATGGTACTTCAGAGTTCCCCTAATGGTACTCCATAGTTCCCCTAATGGTACTTCAGAGCTCCTGTAATGGTACTTCAGAGTTCCCCTAATGGTACTCCATAGTTCCCATAATAGAGCTCCAGAGTTCCCCTAAAGGTACTCCAGAGTTCCTCTAATGGTACTTCAGAATACCCCTAATGGTACTCCAGAGTTCCCTTAATGGTACTCCAGAGTTCCCCTAAGGGTACTCCAGAGTTCCCCTAATGGTACTTCAAAGTTCCCCTAATGGTACTTCAGAGTGCCTCTAATTGTACTTCAGAGTTCCTCTAATGGTACTTCAGAGTTCCCCTAATGGTACTCCATAGTTCCCCTAATGGTACTTCAGAGTTCCTGTAATGGTACTTCAGAGTTCCTCTAATGGTACTTCAGAGTTCCTTTAATGGTACTTCAGAGTTCCCCTAATGGTACTCCTTAGTTCCCATAATAGAGCTCCAGAGTTCCCCTAAAGGTACTCCAGAGTTCCCCTAATGGTACTCCAGAGTGCCCCTAATGGTACTCCACAGTTCCCCAAATGGTACCCCAGAGTTCCCCTAATGGTACTCTTGAGTTCCTCTAGTGGTACTTCAGAGTTCCTTTAATGGTACTTCAGAGTTCCTTAATGGTACTTCAGAGTTCCTCTAATGGTACTCCAGAGTTCCCCGAATGGTACTTCAGAGTTCCTCTAATGGTACTTCAGAGTTCCTTTAATGGTACTTCAGAGTGCCTCTAATGGTACTTCAGAGTTCCTCTAATGGTACTTCAGAGTTCCCCTAATGGTACTCCATAGTTCCCCTAATGGTACTTCAGAGTTCCCCTAATGGTACTCCATAGTTCCCCTAATGGTACTTCAGAGTCCTGTAATGGTACTCCAGAGTTCCCCTAAGGGTACTCCAGAGTTCCCCTAATGGTACTTCAAAGTTCCCCTAATGGTACTTCAGAGTGCCTCTAATTGTACTTCAGAGTTCCTCTAATGGTACTTCAGAGTTCCCCTAATGGTACTTCAGAGTTCCTCTAATGGTACTCCAGAGTTCCTCTAATGGTACTTCAGAATACCCCTAATGGTACTCCAGAGTTCCCCTAGTGGTACTTCAAAGTTCTCCTAATGGTACTCAAGAGTATACCTAATGGTACTCCAGAGTTCCTCTAATGGTACTTCAGAATACCCCTAATGGTACTCCAGAGTTCCCCTAATGGTACTCCAGAGTATACCTAATGGTACTCCAGAGTTCCTCTAATGGTACTTCAGAATACCCCTAATGGTACTCCAGAGTTCCCTTAATGGTACTCCAGAGTTCCCCTAAGGGTACTCCAGAGTTCCCCTAATGGTACTTCAAAGTTCCCCTAATGGTACTTCAGAGTGCCTCTAATTGTACTTCAGAGTTCCTCTAATGGTACTTCAGAGTTCCCCTAATGGTACTCCATAGTTCCCCTAATGGTACTTCAGAGTCCTGTAATGGTACTTCAGAGTTCCTCTAATGGTACTTCAGAGTTCCCCTAATGGTACTTCAGAGTGCCTCTAATTGTACTTCAGAGTTCCTCTAATGGTACTTCAGAGTTCCCCTAATGGTACTCCATAGTTCCCCTAATGGTTCTTCAGAGTATACCTAATGGTACTCGAGAGTTCCTCTAATGGTACTTCAGAATACCCCTAATGGTACTCCAGAGTTCCCTTAATGGTACTCCAGAGTTCCCCTAAGGGTACTCCAGAGTTCCCCTAATGGTACTTCAAAGTTCCCCTAATGGTACTTCAGAATACCCCTAATGGTACTCCAGAGTTCCCTTAATGGTACTCCAGAGTTCCCCTAAGGGTACTCCAGAGTTCCCCTAATGGTACTTCAAAGTTCCCCTAATGGTACTTCAGAGTGCCTCTAATTGTACTTCAGAGTTCCTCTAATGGTACTTCAGAGTTCCCCTAATGGTAGTCCATAGTTCCCCTAATGGTACTTCAGAGTTCCTGTAATGGTACTTCAGAGTTCCTCTAATGGTACTTCAGAGTTCCTTTAATGGTACTTCAGAGTTCCCCTAATGGTACTCCTTAGTTCCCATAATAGAGCTCCAGAGTTCCCCTAAAGGTACTCCAGAGTTCCCCTAATGGTACTCCAGAGTGCCCCTAATGGTACTCCACAGTTCCCCAAATGGTACCCCAGAGTTCCCCTAATGGTACTCTTGAGTTCCTCTAATGGTACTTCAGAGTTCCTTTAATGGTACTTCAGAGTTCCTTAATGGTACTTCAGAGTTCCTCTAATGGTACTCCAGAGTTCCCCGAATGGTACTTCAGAGTTCCTCTAATGGTACTTCAGAGTTCCTTTAATGGTACTTCAGAGTTTCTCTAATGGTACTTCAGAGTTCCCCTAATGGTACTCCATAGTTCCCCTAATGGTACTTCAGAGTTCCTGTAATGGTACTCCAGAGTTCCCCTAATGGTACTTCAAAGTTCCCCTAGTGGTACTTCAGAGTTCCTGTAATGGTACTTCAGAGTTCCTCTAATGGTACTTCAGAGTTCCTTTAATGGTACTTCAGAGTTCCCCTAATGGTACTCCATAGTTCCCATAATAGAGCTCCAGAGTTCCCCTAAAGGTACTCCAGAGTTCCTCTAATGGTACTTCAGAATACCCCTAATGGTACTCCAGAGTTCCCTTAATGGTACTCCAGAGTTCCCCTAAGGGTACTCCAGAGTTCCCCTAATGGTACTTCAAAGTTCCCCTAATGGTACTTCAGAGTGCCTCTAATTGTACTTCAGAGTTCCTCTAATGGTACTTCAGAGTTCCCCTAATGGTAGTCCATAGCTCCCCTAATGGTACTTCAGAGTTCCTGTAATGGTACTTCAGAGTTCCTCTAATGGTACTTCAGAGTTCCTTTAATGGTACTTCAGAGTTCCCCTAATGGTACTCCTTAGTTCCCATAATAGAGCTCCAGAGTTCCCCTAAAGGTACTCCAGAGTTCCCCTAATGGTACTCCAGAGTGCCCCTAATGGTACTCCACAGTTCCCCAAATGGTACCCCAGAGTTCCCCTAATGGTACTCTTGAGTTCCTCTAATGGTACTTCAGAGTTCCTTTAATGGTACTTCAGAGTTCCCCTAATGGTACTCCATAGTTCCCCTAATGGTACTTCAGAGCTCCTGTAATGGTACTTCAGAGTTCCCCTAATGGTACTCCATAGTTCCCATAATAGAGCTCCAGAGTTCCCCTAAAGGTACTCCAGAGTTCCTCTAATGGTACTTCAGAATACCCCTAATGGTACTCCAGAGTTCCCTTAATGGTACTCCAGAGTTCCCCTAAGGGTACTCCAGAGTTCCCCTAATGGTACTTCAAAGTTCCCCTAATGGTACTTCAGAGTGCCTCTAATTGTACTTCAGAGTTCCTCTAATGGTACTTCAGAGTTCCCCTAATGGTACTCCATAGTTCCCCTAATGGTACTTCAGAGTTCCTGTAATGGTACTTCAGAGTTCCTCTAATGGTACTTCAGAGTTCCTTTAATGGTACTTCAGAGTTCCCCTAATGGTACTCCATAGTTCCCATAATAGAGCTCCAGAGTTCCCCTAAAGGTACTCCAGAGTTCCTCTAATGGTACTCCAGAGTGCCCCTAATGGTACTCCACAGTTCCCCAAATGGTACCCCAGAGTTCCCCTAATGGTACTCTAGAGTTCCTCTAATGGTACTTCAGAGTTCCTTTAATGGTACTTCAGAGTTCCTTAATGGTACTTCAGAGTTCCCCTAATGGTACTCCATAGTTCCCATAATAGAGCTCCAGAGTTCCCCTAAAGGTACTCCAGATTTCCCCTAATGGTACTCGAGAGTTCCCCTAATGGTACTTCAGAGTTCCTCTAATGGTACTCCAGAGTTCCCCTAATGGTACTCCAGAGTGCCCCTAATGGTACTCCAGAGTACCCCTAAAGGTACTCCAGTGTACCCCTAAATGTACTCCAGGGTGTACCTAAGGATAGTCCAGTGTATCCCTAAAGGTACTCGAGGGTATCGCTAAAGGTACTCCAGAGTGTCTCTAAAGGCACTCCAGAGAAGCCCTAAAGGTACTCTAGAGTAACCCTAAAGGTACTCCAGAGTGCCTCTAAAGGTACTTCAGAGTACCCGTAAAGGTACTCTAGAGTACCCGTAGGGGTACTCCAGAGTACCCCTAAAGGTACTCTAGAGTACACTTAAATGCACTTCAGAAGGACTCTTAAGAGTAATTCAGAATGTATCCAAGACTGCGTTGACACGATGCCGGCACATTTTGAAAACGGTGAAAAATGTGACGGCTGCAAAATTTAAGCTAGCGTTCACACGATAACAGAATAATTTGAAAACGGTAGGAACTTAGACGACAAAAACTCGTTGCAACACTTTGATGCCAAAGAAACTTACCTACACCCTAAGAATCGATTAGTCTCGTTCCAAAAGCGTCTAAAGATTTTCTGTTTTCATCAATGTTAGATGTTTACACGATGCCGTTTCCAAAATGTGCCGGTTAGAGTTCAATTTTCAAAATCTACCCTTTTCAAAATGTGCCGGCAAAAAATGTGCCGTTTTCGTGAGAACGGGAGGCCTATCCATCACATTTTTCACCGTTTTCAAAATGTGCCGGCATCGTGTGAACGCAGTCTTAGTGTTCACACGATACCGGCAAAATTTGAAAACGGTAGGAAATTTGACAGCAATAAACCCATTGCAAGCTCCTCAAGAATTTGATGTTAATGAAATGTACCTACACCTTAAGAATTGATCAACCTAATTTTGAAAGTGTCGAAATATGTTCCATTTTCATCATTTTCGAGTGCTCACACGAAGCCATTTTCAAAATGTGTCGGTTAGGGTTCCGTTTTCAAAATCTACCGTTTTCAAAATTTGCCGGCAAAAAATGTGCCGTTTTCGTGTGAACGGGAGGCCTATCCGTCACATTTTTCACCGTTTTCAAAATGTACCGGCATCGTGTGAACGCGGTCTAAATTACTATTTCCTTTGGAAAGAATCAACAGGAGTCAGTAACAAAGAGAAAAACATAATCATTGTCTTGCTATCATGACCTTGACTGGCTTCACATGAAAATGTATAACAAAATATTTCGCGTGTTCAACGTTAGCTAATTGATATACGAATGCTGTACAAAACATAGCCTGTTAACAGGCCTTTTGTTGATGGAAATGTTGGGATCTCAGGCTATACAGAACGCTAAAACTTCAGCTTGCTATAAAATGCCCGGCTGCTTCTTTGCAAGATGAATTAAAGCTACAAACGAGTTACTAGTTACAGAATTACAGAAGGCTAGAAGCACACACACTTTTATATCTATGTGTTCTTAACGTTATTAATTTCCATTTAGTAGTAGTGGCGCCAGGGAAGGCTAGAGGGGGGCTACAGCCCCCTGTTGGAAGCATCTAGCTCCCCTTTCGGAGGAAATTTTGTGTTTCTGTCAGAGGAAATTTGGCAAAATCAAACAAAATGATGTACGAAAACTGCATTTTCTAGCCACTTCAGCCCCCCTGTCGGAAGTTCCAACTCCTCCATCGGAAGATCTCTGACGCCACCCCTGCCATTTAGGTATGACACTGAATCATTTATAAACATTAATGAACAATAACCTGAGTGCACTTTTTCTTCTTACGAGAAACAATCTTTCTGCCTTCAGTCTGGGTGTTTCTTAATATTTTGTCAAATCCGGCCTTACACGTTTGTTAAATGTTTCTTAAATTTTTCTTAAAATCAATTAAATTTCCAACAACTGATCATGACAATGGATGACAGGAAACGAGATGTTTCTTTTCCTGCATCAAGTGGAAAAGATGCTAATTGTGTCCTTGCTATTTTTCCCGGTTAATCAAATTTTAGTGAGTTTTCAAACGGGAGTACTTTTTGGAATGCTGTTTGTATTTTGCTTAGAGTAAAACCAGCTCTTTTCAAGTTTACTTTCGAAGCTCAGCCTCCCTGTGTTTCTTAAATTTTTCTTATTCTTGACCTGATTTGAGCCTCATTTGTTTTATAAATGTGTTTCTTATACGAAAAAACCCTGTTACCTTGCAGAATTGTCCAAAACATTTTACAGTAAATTAAAGGCTCCCATTAGCCATGTTTGAAGAATGAGATCATGCATGTAGCTTGCTTCATGTAGTAAAGAATATTTATCTGCAATAGCAACTGTTTAATGTAGGATTTGATAAGCGTCAGAATTATTACATTGGATGTATCGAAAAGCACATGATACTGACAAATTCTTTACTTTTACCAGACAAGATTTGCCACTGCAATAGTGCCACACCTGTTTCTTGATTGTATTATATGGGTTGGTTGGTTTCCTTGACAACAGTCGTCCATATGAAGATTTCAAGCAGTAAGGGAACATTGCCAGGTCAAACTTTGCAAATAGCATTTTAATGACTTTGCAACTCTGTTGATGATTTCATTAACAGCGAGAGTTTGTTAGGAACACGTAGTAATTAGCCTTAATCAGGAGAAATCGATTGGCAACTCATCAAAATTTGATGGAGATTTTATTTCGCTCGATTGCTTTGATTGCATACAAGTATATTCTTTCTGGTTTGCCTAAAACCCCTTCCAGAATGTTTTCATTCTTAAAACATGAAACATAGCTCAAGAAACTACTTATTTTGACAAAGAAAATCCTTAACCTACACTTAATTTATTTTCACTTGCGTCCAGTATCACTTTGCTCAGAAATTACTAGAGTAATATCTAAACACTGGAAAGGCTTCAAAAAGCCTTGTTTTGAAATCATCCCGAGGGCACAGATAGTAATCAACATGAAGATTGTTATGGAACATTTAAGAAACTCGTAAGAAACTCTGTGATCTCAAAATTCGATAATTTTAAGGAGTTAAGGAGCCAAAATCCTTAGTTTCTTATAAAAAATACGTGCATATGTAGGGGGAAAATGGTGGAGGACACTACTGACGTATTTTTACTTTGGCCAGACACCAGCTGCTACCTAGTCAGCGCAACACTCGTCCCTTGATAGCTCAGTATGAGTTGCTTGCTCCTTGACAACAGTCGTCCATGTTGAAGATTTCAAACAGTAAGGGAACTTTGCCAGGTCACAGAGGTCAGATTTTGGAAAATTACCTTTTAATGAGTTGGCAGCTCAACTGATGAGTTCATTAACAGCCTGAGTTTGGCAGCTCACCTAAATTTGATTGTTGGCCCAAATATCTTTGAATTGTTTTCATTGTATATATTAACAATCCCCATAAATATCTCAAATTCTACGTTGATTGTTTCGATTGTGTACATAAACAATGCCTATTGTTACAACATTCCTGATTCCTTCCACTCTATATAGGTAGGTATATTGGTATATAGGTATATAGGTGTATTCCTTCCGGTTGGAGAAAAGCCCCTCCATAATGTTTTCATTCTTCAAACATAAAAATCTTTGTGTGATGTTCACCGGTACTCCGGTAATAAGCACTTGTTTCCACATCATATCACCAGTCAAGTGACTTAATGAGCATCATTATCATCTTCATCATCATCATAGATTTATCTAGTGAAGGCAACATTAAAAGGAACAATAGCTACGTTACAGCTAACTTGGGCCAAACTTTAACCCTATCAGGCCTAGGGTATTTGATGCTCTACGCAGCCTATGGGGGGCTGATTCGCCCCCTTAATTTGTTTCTGTTCTGGACAACCTAGAGCCTTGAAACTTTGCATGTGTATACAACATCTTATGGTGAACGAAAAGATGAAATCTATTTTTAAATATATCACGTGATCTTTCCATGACATCACATTGTTCAAATTTCAAAGTCAATAGGGTTCAGTACTAAATATGTTCAATCGTTGATTGTGAGGAAACAAAAAGCACTAAGGACATTGGACCAATTTCATTGCATTCTATGTCAAAATAATATTTGCTCTGTAAAGAAACTTCAGTGTAAAATAAGGGGCCATGAAAACTTAACAAAGTTGATCCCAGCTATTGAAATGCTAAAACGTCACCCTTTTATGATCTTTGTTTATGCCTTGCGTTTTTGCGCAAAGTATCATATTTTACTTAAAATCTCCAGTTGCTCTGCCACCTTTTCTCTTGAAAGCATTTCTATGTCATTTTTGATTCACTTGCAATCAGTAAAACATGCTTGGGAATATTTCATCAAATTTGATACAGAGAGGGGCCACCACAAATTACAGCTGAATAATCAGAGGCCCTTGAAAATCTTAATAAGAACTTGAAGGGGTTATGAAAAATGTTTATTACTCCTAAAAATATCTTCCGGCCCCCTACCCGACATTAATTAAGACTGGTCCCCTTACAATAATCTTTCGGAAAATGCTTGAGATTTGATTTCAGATTTCTTATCTGCTATTGTTGTCATTCAATTGTTGTCATTCAATTCATATTGTTGTCAACATACTTTTTAGTCAGCAAACATTGTATAGATTTTTTCAATTGTTTCAGATATTACACTTTTTTATAATAAGAAACTTAGCTCAGGCATACTAAAAGTTTCTTGCTTTAACATGAAATTTTTTCATTTTAATACTAATAGTTTCTTAATTGGTTTCTTATTCTTTTAATGCACATATTATCAATGTGGTCTATAACACTGGCGCAAATATTTTTCTTGGCATTCAAAGCCACCCCTTCAGGTATTAACCAATAGGTGAGAAAGGGTTAACGGTGGCATTTTACTGCACATGAAAAAGAAGAAAATTATCTTAATGAAGACAAAACTGTTTCTGCAATGTTGAGCTCCTTGAGAAACTGTATATCTTATCCATTCTTCTCGATCATTCATATTCCTCTTTCCATTGAGCACTCCATTCATCATTCAATTTCATCCTTCTGTCTTACAGTTTCATCCCTTCATTTCACCCTAATCACTACATTCTTCAATTTCATATCATCAGTCCATCCTATTACACCTCTCTGGCCACAAGTCCTAGCTACATTTTTACCATCTTGATTTAACAGTCTTGTCTTCATTTTAAGTTTCAGGCAGTCATTCATCCCTAAGATCATAGGTGTAGGAAACAGGGAGCTAGGGGGCTGCAGCCCTCCCAGCTTTGGAAAAACTTGCAAAAATCAGCCATAATCGGGCAGAAAATCAGCCTAAAGTAGGGCAAAATTTTCGTAAACAATGGATCTTTTCAGCCCCCGACCTAAATTTTATTTTCCGCTACCCTTGTGCCTAAGATTACGATTGTTTCGTTCCAATTTTCAAAACACAGAACGTTTCACAGCTTTGACAGTCATTCCTACATTTCTCCATTTTCATGTAATTTTTGTGTCGCATCTTTTGCTTGCCTTGACGGCCCTGACCTACTTTGATTTCTGTCTTTACCAAGTCTAGATTGTCAGTTTCTTGAAAACAGCAAAGATAAATTCAATTCCACAGCATCACCACAGGTGCCAGAGACCTGACAAGAAAGTTCAGGAAAATAGGGTTCTCAGAAATAAACTTTGTTATAGGTACAGTCTTTGGAAGACTTGAAAATTCTTGGAACTAAAAGACCTAATCGCCATCAAAACATGAATTAGATGTGAATAAAAGATATTAAAAAAGTCTCGAAAAATTCGAAGAAACTGTAGGTACCATGTTGAAAATGCTAAAGGCAGCAGGCTTGCGTAAAATTTTGGTCAAGAAACTGACCTACTACTACAAAATGCAAGCAAGTTGGGGTTCAGGTCGAGAATACTATTTCCTAAACAAGCAGAAGGGCAAGAAGTATTTCTTGCAGTTCTTGCTGCCTTTAGGCCTATTCCACGTAGGTCATGTATGTCATAACAACGGTAGTCAACCGATTCGTAGGCCAGATAATCTTTTGAAAGAGGCGATATGAACAAAACCCAATGCTTCTTTGTGGGTAAAATTTCAGTAAGGTGAAATAACTAAACACAGCCAGGCTGAATTTGCTCTCAATTCAGTGGGAGACGCATTTTGGCAAGTCAATAAACCTACAACGCGTAGCTAACTTTCTCGGGATAAAGTTAATGAAACAATTGTATGCCAGTAAAATGCATCATCCTACTTATCAATCATATTTTGTCAATTCGGATGAAATAAATTCATTAAAGCTTACCTTCTCCGCGATATTCTTTCCTTTCTTTCCTTCAAACCTTCGCCGCAGCAACGAAACTTCAAAATTCATATTCAACCGATTCAACATTCAACCGTGATCAAGAGAAGAAGATAACGCAAATACATTCCATTTTCGAACACTTTGCGTAAGTCACGTGATATTTTCAGTCGTAGGGGAACTCTGGAGTACCTTTCTGGCCTGAAGTACCCTAGGGTATTCCAGAATACCCTCAAAGTACCCTAGGGTATTCCAGAGAACCCTCAAAGTACCATACATGGTACTCTAGAGTACCTAAGGGTACTCTAGGTGCTGAAGTACCCTAGGGTACTATGTAGTACCCCTGAAAACCACCTTTTTTCTGTGAGTGAAGGCAGCATTGCATTTGCAGTAAGATCAATGAAGTTTGAAGTGGATATAAGTTTTCAATTGCGTCTATTTATTGTATATAGGAAGCGATCTTTGCCAAATTTGATTAGCTAGACCCCGTTTACACTGTGCCAGTAGAATTTGAAAACGGCGTAAAAAAGTGCCGTTTTTGCCTTTTGCAATTTCAAAATTCTACCGGCAGCATTTATTTGCGGTTAGCAAAACGGCAATGTTTGTAATTCTGCCGTTTCAAATTCTGTGGGCATTGTGTAAACACACTTTGCTAACAGAATTTTATGCCGCTTTTGTCACGAGGCTAATATTTTTAATGCTCCCCATTGTCCTTATTGTCGTAGTTATTTTATCTTTCTTGATAGATTAATGACGTCAGTTGTTATTGTCTATGGAAGTAGCATAAAATTCTACCGACATCGTGTAAATGGGAGGCCAAAACGGCACCTTTTCATGCCGTTTTCAAATTCTACCGGCATCGTGTAGATCGGAGCTCATTTTCCAAGGCGGCATAAAATTCTGCCGTTACTACTGGCTGCATAAAATTCTGAATTCTGCCGTTACTACTGGCTGCATAAAATTCTGCCATTTTCAAATTCTAGTGGCATCGTGTGAACGGGATCTGACTCAAAATAGACAGAAATTCCTGAAAACGACTCACTGAACGGACACGTTGTCAACAAACACGTTCGTTCCTATGTAAGCCTGTTGCCTGTGGCATTGGGGTCGTAGGCAATGGCGGTGAATCATGAAAACGAAATCGGCACAATCTGTTGTAGAATAAAGCCACTTTCACTTCCATTGAGTGAATAGTTTTGCGGGAAGCCATTTCTTTGCTGTAAAAAAGTTTAAGAAAGTGCAAGCATGAAAGTAGAAACATTTCAAACTCGCCATTTTTTTCCGAAGTGAACTACCAATAAAGGAAGATAGTGGACCAAATTTCAACTGCACATGCTTCAGACTGAAAAGCTCACTTGGCTTGACAATATTCACCTTGTAGAGAAAATTCTTAACAATGGATTTGTTCGATCTCAATCATTATTAGAACGCTACTCATTGTAAAATTGCGCCATAGTTTACAGTTGATAGTCTGAATTAAAGGGGCATTTTTTAAATAGATTTGAAAAATCGTTGAAGATACAAAATAGATACATTTCTATGTACCAGCCACAGCGGAGAAGGACACCTCGTCATGGGGTCTCTACTGTGGCTGGCACTTACAATTCAACTATACTAGATATAAAAACAAAACAAAAGCAAAAACAAACAAAAAATAAACAGGTAAAGGAAGGGGGATTGTTGCATAGTGTTGTGACATGATATACCAGCCGAGTCAAAATTGCCCGCCGACGAGCGGCACAAAAAATTTCTAAAAACATTAGGGGCGTTTGGGTCCGGAATATCTTGCACGCGCTATCTCTTCCTTGGCCGCCATTTTTTTTCGTGGACCATGAAAATGACGACAAGAAAGAGTCCACAAAAGGATGTATTCACCGGGGGGGGGGGTTGACTACAATATTTACCGATGCGGGTTATTTGCTATGTTTTGGGGTGCCTTTTTTCGAGTAAAAAATAAATTTTAGGGTGTCATTTTTAGTAACATCACAAATCGACATAAATTTTGCGGTGTCATTTTGGAATAATAATGTTGAGGGTATTGTATTTGATCAGATTTCATATACTTGGTTTGAATTTTGGATTTTTGCCACAATTTTAGGATATTTATTTTTGAATGGCCGTAAATTTTGGGACATGGTTTTTGCGAAAGTTTATTAATTTTGGGTTGTGATTTCAGACGCCAAAGTGGTACACCCCGGTCATCAGCCCATTGAAGTTACCCCCGGGTGCATTCACAAAGCATGCCAGTTGCAAAGCTAACTTCGTGAGTCTCAGGCCCCGTTCACACTACTCCGTTTTTGTACAAATACGGAGAGAAAAACCTCCGTTTTTGTGAAAGTGTTCACACTGATCCGCACAAAAACGGAGGTTTTCGAAAACGCTATCAAAAGTGGATATCCACAAAAACGGAGGTGTAAAACGGATGTTTTTCGCTGCGTTTTTGTTATCAGGCAGATCAGTGTGAACGCACAAAAACGGAGGTTTTTCTCACCGTTTTTGTACAAAAACGGAGCAGAGTGAACTGTAGCTTCTATGCAACAAAAACGGATACTAACAAATACGGAGTAGTGTGAACGGGGCCTCAGTATGAACGCCCAGCTACTTAATTTCAACAGCGATCATTACGCCTCGCATAAAAATTCTAATTTTGCATTATTGTTGTTCATTGAAGGTCGTGGTGGTGGACGTGGTGGAGGAGGACGTGGCGGAGGAGGACGTGGTGGAGGAGGAAGAAGTGGTGGTGGTGGTGGAGGCCGCGGTGGAGGGGGAAGAGGCGGAAAGTCAAATCGAGGCGGTGGCAAAAGGGACGAAAGTAGAGTTGATCGTTGAAAAATGACTGGTCCATTGCTTGGCTCAAAGAAAGCTCCCTCCTTTGTTGGAAACATTGTAACAGCAAAATGATTGCTCTATATCCCTTGGAATCTACTTTGTCATAGCTGAACAACAATGGACATAGATTTTGTTCATTTTGTTACTCAATTATGTCTTATAAAGGTACTGAAAGTGGCCCAAAATATACGATTAAACTTTGATGTCCTTTAAGAGCTAATGTCTCTCCGAGTTCTTTCTTGGGTATGCTGTAATTTCAAACTATCTGAAAATCAAATTTTTTTGCCTGAACGGAAAATACTGATGCACACTGCAGAACTAGGGCAGATTTTGTAATACAATAGCATCAGTCGCTTTGGTTCACACCTCAATTCAAGCGGTTAGCGAATGCAAACGAAAGAAATTCTCTCAAGCAGAAAGTCAAAACAAACGAAACTGCAAAGTTGCCCTGAAACCAGTACGACGAACTCTCGTTTTGTGCGGGCGAAGGGAGGTTTTTAAGAGAAGGTATGTGCTTATAACGAAAGAAGAAGGGTAAATCTAAAGTTCAGTCTCGCGGATTTTGTTCATTTGATTTAGGAGCTGAGGAGTGACTGCGTACATCTGAGAAATAGATATGCAAAAATTTGTAATGCCCTCTGCTCGGTTTCTGAATCAAATAGACAAAATCTGCGGGACAGAACTTTAGATTTACCCTTCTTCTTTAGTTATAAGCACATACCTTCTCTTAAAAACCTCCCTTCGCCCGCACCAAACGAGAGTTTGCCGCACTGGTTTCAGGGCAACTTTGCGGCTTCGTTTGTTTTCAATTTCTGCTTGAGAGAATTTCTTTCGCTTTGAATTGATTTGTGAACCAAAGCAACTGATGCTGTTATATTACAAAATCTGCCCTTGTTACACTGCAGTGGTTGAACTGATAAGAGAAGCTTGGCTTTTGTTTAACTTTCTGTCAGTTCAGAATGGATCCATACATCCACTCAGGCCAAATTTGTTTTTCAGACCATCTTAAATTGCAGCATGCCCAGAAAGGACTCTGGGTTACAATGTATCTTTAACTTCCTTTTTCTCGATAAGATAAATCCATCGTCAGTTTTGAAAAAGACACTGTTCCACATTGGCACTGACGACTTTGGCTTCTCTAGTTGAGAGCTTCTTTTCGTCATTTTACAAGCCACTTTCTTGGTAATTTTTCAAGGTGATCTTTTTGTAAAGTTCAAGATATTTTATCTGAAATGTCAAAAGGAGCCAAAATTATACTAAAATTAGTTCAATCTTCTAACTATTAAACTTTGTTGGTTGATATGGAACAAATATTCTTGTTGCAATAATTTTTCAAAGGAGGAGCTTGTTTGAGTCCAAGGTATCAAATCATTGAGTTAATAAGAGGTGAACAGGGGGAACACCAAAGACCAGGTCCAGAACCATAGAGCTGATATCCTGGAATTGCTTTGAACATATTTTGCGTAGCTCGTATGCAGGAAAGTATTTGCTTTCCATGAAATGGTATGTGATATTAAACTGAACAGAAGACATGTCTTTAAGTACCACATGATGACCCTAAGTAAGAAGCAGGGTTGCACTGGGTCTGATCATGAGTGATAGGACACCCAGTGTGTAGAAGTTTGAAATGTGTATCAGAAGCGAACCACCTTAACTTATTGTTTTTTGTGTTTTGAACTCATTTTTACTTGGTATACAACCACCTTTCACTGTTTCGAATTCTTGACTTTTTTCGGTTGAGCGTGAGCCACTTTAAATGCAGAGCCACCTTAATCGTAATGCTTTAGAGCTTTAAAACTTTAAGATTAAGGTGGCCCTCTGAACTTAAGGTGGCTCACGCTCAAACAAAAAAATGTCAAGAATTCGAAACAGTGAAAGGTGGTTGTATACCAAGTAAGAATAAGTTCAAAACACGAAAAACAATGAGTTGAGATGGCTTGCTTCTTATATACATTTCAAACTACTACACACTGGGTGTCCTATCGCTCATGATCGGATGAAATAAACCCAATTTACAGTGTATGCAATTTTTTATAATTGTCTGCTAGCTGGAAGTTTAAAAATAGTTAGAATTCACAACAACTTTTTATTTGAAAGCTTCGACCATCGCGCGTCCCTGCTTGAACAGTCAGAAAGATTACAGAAGAATGGATTGTACCGTCTTCAGTCGGCCAACGTTTGATTAATCCATGTTCGTAAATATTTTCTTCTAGTACTACACTACCAATTTATGAAACTGCTTCCTAGATCCCGGAGGGGTAACTCGAGTCTTGAGATGACAAAACATAGATGAAAAATGCAAAACGAGGCTGACCGGAAACGCTCTTCCTTCCCGTCCTGGCGCAAAATGGCGTCCGCACCTGCAGGCTACGGCTGCGCAGTTGATGGCCCGATCTCGCGTGCGCCCGCCATTGAACGCAATCAAAACATTTCAATCGACATGGCAGGCCCTCAGCGAAAGCAAGGCAGTGTCGGAGCGCCGAGATTCATCAGAGAAGATGCAAATTGACGTCAAAGAAAAACCCTGGAAATGACGGGAATTTGGCACGAAGAAAGGTTTTAGAAAAAGTTGTTTTGCAGAAAAACTGGCCCCTGCCCCGAAAAAAGGCTTGGTGGTGTAAAATTACAGAATGCAACGAACATGGCAAGCCAGGTGAGTTTCCCAGGAAAACTTGCAAAGTTTGCCAAAAATTGTCTTGGTTTGTGCAAATGACGACCTGAAGAAATTTCTACAGAATGGTTACTTTGACGTCAAATGCACATTAGCTATCATCTGCTGCAATTTGCAGTCGAGTGCCAATGTCCACAGAGAGTTTACACATGTTAGATGTCGATTTCCATGTCGTCTTTGCCCTTCGACATCTCTTTCAAACATCCCATACAAATATTCAATGTCGACTGTTTCAAGCCTTTGACACCTGTTCCACAAACTATCTGCCTTTAGGTCAAAAAAGAAAAAAATTCCTACCCTGCCCCAAAAGCAGACTGGTATTTTTGCAAAATGAATGTATCAATGTTTGGTGGTCTGCATTTCGATTCTTTGGGAAAACTTGCAAAGTACTGTTTTTTTGCACTTTAAAATTTGGCTTTTTGGACCATTAGGCCCATTTATTCATATGTTTATGTTGTTGATGATGGAATCACATGAAGACAGGCCCAAGGATAGGCTGGTTTATGCAACATAGTTAAACAAACTTTGTACTTAACTAGAGAGGAGGGTTACTAGATTCATTTTTGCACCAAGTATGTTTAGTTATTTCATATTTGACAATGGTTAAATTTCTCACCATGATCACTGCACAAGGTCCTGGTAATCCATGCACTACACCTGTTGTGTATTCTCTTTCAAAAATGGAGGACCATTCATGCAGTAGCAACTATTCTACCCTGGAAACTTACACGTTGTGAAAAATTTTTGGTTGTCTCAAGCCACAATACTTAAGTTTTCTGTCAAAGAGATCCTACCTTTTTTATCAAATGAGCATTGACTTGGCAGTTCATAGAACTTTAGGCCAGCAAGTATCAGAGAGACAGTGTAAACACTTTGCTTTTGTGCTACAAATTTCTACTCCTCTGTGGGATATTTTTTTGATATTTTGAATATTAGATGAATTATGAAATCAGTCCTGCACAGTCACCAAGTACTGTAATTAGAATTTCAATTTAGAATTTCCAAGCTGTGCCAGGTACAAAATTGAATTTTTCATCAATTCTTTGCAGGCTTATCATCACCAAGATTGTCTCTTTGAATGGACCCTATGGACTTTGCCAGCTAAGTAGATTTGACAATCAAAGCATCTCCATGTTCTTTGGAGCATTTCAACATTGTTGTTATTGAAGTTGAAAGACAAACTCCAGACTATTCCAGAAAGAAATAAAAAGGAAAGTCTGTGATTCATCTTTATTCATGCAACAAATATTTGTTGGTTTATTATTATCAACTGCATAAGAAATAAATCCCTGCTTTTTATTTTGTTTACTCTGAACTTGAAACAACTGGAAATTGTAGATACTGCATAAATTTTGCAAAGATTGATACTCATGATGGATAAAGTACAGATATGCCCCCTTTAATTTTATTTGTTAACCCTATTCCTGTAGGGGGGGGGGGGATTTTTCCCCACCCTCAAAACTTTTTCAATTTTGATATACAAGGCAATTTTTGTAGTAATAAATCCTCATAGATATGTCATTAAAATTTATCGGTCCTCATTATTATGGTTAGAAGAAAAAAATTTGAGACAGGTGACTTAAATATTATGTCATCGCTCAAGCGACCCAATTTTTGGGGAAAAAATTTGCTTTGATTCCATTGTGTTGTATAGCATTCGAAAGCTAATAGAAAGAGGACTAAGAAAAGCTAAAAAGTTAGCCTCAGCAGCTGTTTAGTTAAGTCCAAATGTAAGGAGTTAAGTCCATTTTTATCACGTGTGACTGAATCATGAGGCCATTGTATACATGTGATAATGTGGTTAAAAATGAGGTAAAGTCCACATAGTACTAATATTTCAACTACATGCGACGTGATTTCATCAATAACTTTGCCATTATCGAAACATTTATTGAATTACAGCATGATTTACTGTGGGGAAAAATCCCCCCCCCCCTACAGGAATGTGAGCTACTGATTGACCCTACAGTAACTGGGTTAAGAATCATGCCTTCAACATTTTGCAATTTCAAAATTCAGTATTTAATCAAACATTTCTGCATCACAAATGGAATTTAGGATCATAAATTTAGTTTTTGATGCTACCTGGATAAATTTATGATGCAGAACCTGCCTTGCTTATGCAAAGGGAAGGGTGCTTAAGGTGTGAATAGACAATTACACTAATGACAGCGGCAAGAAAATTTTTATCAAGATATATTGCACGCTTTAATCAAATCATTGTAGAAATGTTATGGATTTGTACTTAGAAACTGGTACATTGTGGTAAAAAGTTCCTTGCAGCCATCATTAGCGTAATTATATATCTGTTCGGCTTTCGAGGGTACTAAGGGTGGCAGCTGGGTTCGCAAAAATTGACCTTTTAGCTATTCTGAAAAGAATCAGAATCAAATGATATTTTGCTACATTTTGTAGAATTTTTTAATGTGCACAATAGTGATCGAAGCTCTAATTCCACATTATCAAACCTTGCAGATAAAAATGTATAAAAATAACGCTCGATCCAGGCCCTTTTGTAGAATAGCTAAAAGGTCTATGAAATGTTTCAGGAAGATTGTGGCTACAAGTTATCAGGCCAACCAAAAAAGGTACTTTAAACTTTTATTTTCGTTTTAATGAAGATCTGATGGCAAGATTGAGAATAACAAGAGTCGAGTGTTAATCTCTTTCATACACATCTTGCTCACATATAACTAATTTAGCTTACAAACTGTGCGTGAATTCAGGTAGACTGTAAGCTTGGAAATTGGTTGATATGAAGTCCTTGCTGCATCAACTGACCTAGACTGCTAACTTTGCTAAGCACATACAGTGTTTCTGTTCCAAAGGATATGTGCATGCGTGAGCTTCAACAGAGTGCATGACATGGTAATTGTTTGCAAACAAATCAAATCTTTTTCGATAATGCATGTTTCTTTTGAAGATTTAAGTGTGCTTAAGATCTCTTCTGTACAGAAGGCGAAGCTAGGAGTTTGATAACAGATTTGAGCAAACGTTCTTTGAAATTCTGGAGGTGTTGGACTTTTGTCATGGCAGTTCTTGAGTGATACATTCAGATGAGATGAGATGGATGTGACCTGCAGTGCAGGCCCTGTTTCAAACATCATTTCCAAAGTTCTGCTTCATTTGTCGCTTGAAACTTGATCCATAGGTAATTATTGCACGTGACTGCTGGAAGAATTGTGGAAGGGAAAGTCTTCCCTATGCGTATCTTTTATGGCCATGGTCTGGCCTACTCTGCACCCAGATTGGAAAGTTTGACATGCGCGGGGGATTAATCCCCCGCGCACTTTTATGCTATCCGCGCAGCCATCCGCGCATTTGCAAAATTTTTGCTAACAGAACTGCATATTTACTTGTATTCTAAGTAAAAAATTCTATGCTGATATCCGCTTTTTCAATTCAAATTGGACTACAATGTGCGCAATTTTCATCCCTGTTTGAAAATCCCCAGCGCAGTTTTCAAACTTTCCAAACTGGCTCTGCACAAACAAACACCACGTCCACCACCATGGCCAAGGCTTAGATTGTTCTGCTTGCAATTATCCTCATTGTCAGGGCAAAGGAAAGAAGTGCTAGCAAGATTTAAACAGATTCTCCAACTTAAAATAGTTTCCACGACTGGCATAAGGGCTGTGAAGCGCTCCATAATGATTATCCATTTCTCGCAACTTTAGGCCACACTCCAAGCGGAAACTTGACCTGGGCTCTGACCGGGTCTGGAAATATGGCCTCGTTTTCGTTTTGCATTTTTTATCCTTTCCTTGTTTGAGATGACAGGGATTTAAGGATTTTAGGGGATATTAGCCTGTTGAACTTCCCAGAAATCAAGTTTCATTTCAGTTTAAAGGAAAGGTACATTGATGAAAGATAAAGTTTCCAAAAATATACAGTTACCACAAACCAATTTTCAAAATTAAGACGAAGAATATTCAAAGATAACAATAAAAATCTTGAAAAGTTTTTTGTTACAATTCAAAAAGCTACCAATTTATAGTGGAACAGTTACGTTTTGAGGCCCACATGTAGGGATTTAGGGATTTTTGAGGTTCAAAGCCCATCCTTGTCGGTGGCATGTACCCGTTGCTCTAAATATGAAAGTAACCCCCCCCCCCCGCCCACCCTTCCACGGGTAAAACTGATTAACTTTCTCTGGATCACCAAATGTATACCGGGTGAGTCAAAAAAAAGTTTAACCGTTTGGCGTTATGGAGTAAAAAGTATGTGACTGATATTCAAACTTATAATGTTTATCTATCATTCAAAGGCTAACTTAGATGAGAAATTTGTTTGGTGAAATTATTCATCATTTTGACGCAGAAAATAGGAAAATGCTTGTAAGAGGAATGTTTGCGAACAAGGATTCCTCATTCCATTCTGGTCTATAATTTACGTGCTATTGAAATTAAAATCCTTATTTCTGAAATTTACAATGTCAACTTCAATGCCACATAAATCATGGACCAGAATGGAACGTGCAACATGCGATTCCCATACAAACCCCTTACAGGCATTTTTCTAATTTCAAGGTCTAAATGATGAGTGATTTTACAAAACAAAATTTTATCATCTAAGTTAACCTTTGACTAATAGATTGACAATCTAGTTTTGAATATCGGCCCCATACTTTTTATGTAACAGCCCGCCAAACGCTTAAACTTTTTTTTTTGCTCACCCGGTATGTTGATGATTGTGTTTCTTTCGGAGCCAGGAATCGGAATGAGTTCTGCAAACAGCAACTGGCTGCAGCTCGATATGATGATGTAACACATATGGTGTTCAGTTGCACATTGTCATCTGTCCGTTAGATTCCTTTGGTATGGGTGATAGGAAATTTATTGTTGTCATGTCTTTCATTACCCCCTTTCCTCCGAAAATCAAATTGAACTGTTGAATTATTCATTGAACTCAATCAAAAATTACTCGTTACGCTAGAAGACACGGTTTCTTTTCGGCTGCAAATTGCAAGAAATATAAACAATCTTTAATTTCACTAATCATTTCACGCGTGAAATGAATTTATTAAGTTCAGTTATACAATGAAAACTGTCTCCTTAATGATTAAGTTATTTACTCTTGTTAATTGAAATGGTGCCTAGCACCTAATAGGCTAGTTACCGAAAGAAAACAAAAATTTTACGCTGCCGTGGATATGTTTCATAAGCGTTGCGGGTTGGATTTGTAAACTTTACTGTTACGGGAATGGAATCATAACGGAAATAATTGGCTTCGGTTTTTTATTAACCCTATTTTGGTTGGAGGCAAATTTGCCCGCCCCCAAGTAGATTTTTTTTATAACTCTTGCCAGGAGAAAGATTATAGCCATGGAACTGTTTGAATTTTTCCTGCTATTCTATCTATTTTGCACCTTCTCATAAAGTTTCATTGAAATATTTTTAAACATGACGCGGAGGGGACAATTTTCCGAGACTGACCTCGTCAAAGTCGCAAATTCTCGAATCAAAATTTCCGCGAAAAAGTAGGAACATTACAATATTTTGCAAAGTTGTTCGCAGAATGTTGTTATTTGATGTATTTTTCATAATTATGATGTTTCGATGGAAAGTTTGCTAAGCATTAAATTTTATCGCAGTTTTCCCGATTTTGGCCATTTTCATTTCGTTTTTTCACTTAGTCTTTTCTGTTTACACATGATACTCCATCAGTATAATTGTAAAACAACATAAATAAAGAAATAATATCTAGAGTATTTACAAAGTAACTAAACAAAATCTACATCCTAAGATTTTACTGTTCTTCCAGGGAGTCATGTTTCAGGAGGGGGGGGGGGGGTACTTCCTTGTATCATTGGCCCAAAAAACAATTTCTAACCTGCTTTTTGAAAAGCGCAGCAAATTTCACATCTCTTATATTGTTGTGGATATCATTCCACACCTTGGCACCTTTATACGTCATATTTTGAAACCTTATATCTTTTTGGGTAGGATTTAATTAATTCAGTTACAATTAGTGTTGCAGATGATATTCTGTCTTGAATAGGTGCAGATTGGATCAGAGTAATTGCCCTATCCTGTAACTTATGCAAGTTATGGAGTTTAAATGCAAAAAGGTGATCTCATAGTAGATTGCCATTTCTGATGTGACTTTCCACGTATGCCCGGTATACTTGAAAAGTTTTGAATGGGGGAGCTTTTGTCTAAATTTTCTGATGGAATCAAGGCCAACTAAACTGCTCAACAGCCTCATTGAAAACAAGATGGCGATCAGGACACTGAATGACAGCAGACTGAAAATGCTAAATCGACAGGACAACGGAGAGGATGGAAAAACAAAGAACACACAAAGGTCAACGATAATTAATCTAATAAGAACTTCCACGTTTCCCAAAACCCATGGTCTCTCGGCAAAATCCAATCTGAAACTCGGACATGGAGTGAAGACGTCGTTTTGAGCTGCTTGAGCTTGTACCAGACAGAAAAATGTTTGACTTATTACACAGCATAATTAATATTTGATCAGCTTAATTGGATGTTTTGTCCATGATTTATCATTAAATTTTAACGAAAATCTCACCGAAATATTGTTAGCTGTTCAGGGTGTTATGCTTTTTTAGATCATGATCGAAAGGAACTTAAAATTTCGAGTTAAAAATTATTAGACTCTCTTATTATGAATCTAAGAAAGATTCCTTGTCATTGATTAGGCTTTGTTAGAATTGTAGTCACTTTATTTTGATCTGTTAACTGTATAACTGTAAGCTTTGTTTCTTTGAAATCGAGGTTGCAAGTGGCATTTAAAGTCAGACGTTTGCAGTAACTTTGCAGAAGCAATGTCCATTATTCCCTGGTCAAGAGGAGCCATTTGTTTGTGAATTGTGGTGGTTTCGAAGTGATTTGAATGTTGTCAAGTTATTCCACGATAACCGAAGAAATATCATTCAACTTCAAGTGATGAACAGCTGAAACCCAGTTTCCTTAGTAAGAATTCATTTTTGGCGTTTTTTAAGATTTTGTGTTTATTGTATCGGGTATGCCGCAAAACAGTTGCTCACGTTTTAAATTCATAATACTAAGAGAAATTGATGGTTTTGAATGATCCAAATTCTAGACCGAAATATCTTTGCTGCAAAAAGACCGAGGTATTTTTGTGATTTCTCTCGCCTTTTTATGAGCCTTTAAAATACTTCGGTAAATTCGACTTAATGAAAATTTCTTGGTTGCGGTACGTCTTTAAAGGGTTTGTGCAAGGCTATAAGCCTGCATTTGCTCAGAGCAGAAAAATCTAAAAATAGCCCATTGAAATTGATGGCCCACACGTGTTGTCAATAATCGATAGCTAACGAAACAATGCCGTGTTTGCGTATTTTCTTTGTTCTTTTTATAGAGAAGCCTATTTACCATTGCACACTCCCTTTTGAAAACGAAGCTTTTTTATCCGTCCATTAAAAAGATCCGCGTCTACATCGCTTTCCAAAATATCCCCGTCCACCCGACAGCGCTGTGACATTTGAAACTCGATATTCGATAACGATATTCGACATTCGAACTTGGAGAGCGTTTTCGAAACGCTTCGTTTTCGGAGACCGAAAACGCTGTCTCCGAACTAATGGATTTTCAAACAAATATTGAAGATTGTCAAGCTCATGGCTATAAATATGTTTATTTGTATTCCAGTGCTCATGAATAAGCCGGAAAAATCATAAGAATACTTTACTTTCGCGCTTCCAAGTAAATTTCGATTCATTCCAATCGATCAAATACCCCCGGGGGGGTAATTTCAATAGGTGGGTGACGGGGGTGTGCCATTTGACGTCTGAAATCGCACCCTAAAATTTATAAATTTTTGCGAAAACGATACCCCAAATTTTACATGCCATTGAAAATGTATACCCTAAAACTGTGACAGCCATCCAAAAATTTAACCAAGAAGTGAAATTTGATCAAAATCAATACCCTAAAGAGCTATTTTCTAAAATAAGACCCCAAAATTTATGACTACTTATGTTTTTACCAAAACATGATACCCCAACATTTATGTTCTGCTCGAAAAAAAGGCACCCCAAAAAATGGCACATCCCGTACCTGGACATATGGTAGTTACCCCCCCCCCCGGGTCATATACTCTTTTGAGGCTTGTCCGATATTTTTTTGATTAACCTGAAGTGGGTAGGGTCCGGCGCTTGCACTTATTATTTTTGTGATCACATGCTTTTCCGCTATTTCTCTGAGAAAGGGGCCTAAATTTGAATCTTATCTAGGACATAGAAGTCAAAAATAGGAGTCATATTTTGGAAATGTAATCAAAGATTTCCAGGAACAGTGTACCAAATTTGTTTGTGATGTGGCTAACAAGGTGAATTTCAAGCATAATTGTATTGTAACACTGCACCAGAATGATTTCAACAATTTGAAAATAAATGCATACATTAAGCTTAAATCATTCAGTATCAGGTCACTCCTGCTATATCTGGTGGGGAGACAGGGTCTGAACTGAAGGGGTAAAGTCATGTGTAAGGTTACTTTAGGACAAACAATCCAAGCACAGCTTTTCCTAAGCAGCTACTCGAACGGGGCATGATTTTCTTTTGTGTGTCTTTTTTGGTGCCAATATTACTGCATTGCAACTAGCACATGCTCACGTTGACAACCATGGAGGAACTCTGTGCAATATTTTCAGTGAAACTATCTAATAATACCGCGTGAGTAAAAGAAATGTCCGGCGTTTGAAAGGCAACTGCTCCCAAAGTGTTGAAGCAACGATATCGGTCACTCCGTTCAGATTTCGCAAGGAATTTTCTAAAAATGTTACTCTCGAAAAACCTCACAAAGCGTGCTAAAATTAGGGGAAGTTTCCGTGACCTGTTTGCCTCACAGCGTTGCCTCTCAGGCTTTAACATATGCTATCCACTTGGGGGAATGAAAAAGTCCTCCCCCCCCCTCTGGTGTGAATAACTCATTCAGGGGGATTCTATGCTCTCTGGAGGACAAAATACATGAACACATTCAAGTGTCATTATTGCTAGGAAGGAGAGGAAAGGGAAATCTACCTGTTTTTTTCACTCATTTTTGCAGGTTTTTCATAAGGGGCTTTCTGCAGAAAATCTCCCATTTCGACGGGAAGGATTGGCTATGGCCAAGTAAATTACTGAACTTGATTGGACATATCGAGAATAAATTAAGACAGTTGTCAATGCCATCGGTTCAGTATTCAAAGCAGCATTTTTAAACGACGGGCCTTTTTATTGACTGATCCGTTCGTGGATAACGCCTATTGACTTTGCACATTAATGTTCTGTTGACATACATCTTTCCCGTTTAAAGCTTGTCTACCCTTCATTCTGTTCTCTGTACCTCATCGAGCTTTCAACAGGGCTATCGTTAATCGTTAGTGGCATAAACTAAACGCTGAATGTAATTTGATTCCCCCCGTGCAATTTGATTGGGAGCAGTTGCGCAAAACGACAGGCTTTGGAACCCAGGGTTGAAACGACACAAAAGAGGAAGTTTAAAGACAGTGCCTCTGCTGTTTATTTAATCTTTTCACAGAGAGATACCTCTACATTCTAAAGGATAACATTTGAAATTTGATACAGTTTGGTCGTTTGCTTTCACAGGGTCTCGATAGCCAAAGCCATTGCAAGTATTCTGGAATTGTACAACGTACGACAAACAGTAAAAGACAGCTTAAAAGCGGGACTGACAAGATAATGCTTGCAGAATTGGGGAAGTGCATTGCTGTGCTTTGCTGCCTTTTAGCATTAGCAAATGGTGAGTGGCAAATACAGATTTATGATATTGGTGAAGGATTTGGGACTGTTCTCAGGTTCTTAAATCATGCTTCAGCCGGGTTCGATTCCACAGGATCGAAGAGAAATTATCAGCTGAAAGGTGGCAAGTAGTATTAGTCATTACCAAAAACTTTTCGACTATTTGGAAAGGGACTTTTCACCCAATGTTGCGTTGCTCCCAGCTTAAGTATCCCCAAGGCCGTACGCAGGAAATTTTTAGCTGGGGGGAAATGGAGCTATCGTCAAGCCAGCCTCCACTTTTCAGCCTCCACTTTTCTGCGGTTACCGTTTATACGTAGCGGCTTTTACCGCAATCGGATACGGTGATCTCCCATTGATTGTTTACTGTTATTGATGATGTTACATGTAACCGCGCGTCAGTGCTAATCCTTCTAAGGGTCTCTTGACAACATGCGACGTGAATATGATCCTATATGATCCAGGAATGGAGGGGGAAGTGAAAATAAAAACAAAGCAGAGCAACACAGTCACGCAACTTTTGAGAATTGACTATTGTTATCTTTCATATTTGCACTTAAAATTAATTCTTTCTTACTTCTTTGTCTTCAATGATTTCTTCAAATAAATAGGTTTCCATGGCATTAGTTTCAATAAATTAGTTTTAATAAATTTGAATCAGCTTCTCAAGCTTGGGGGAGGGGCACGACCATTGAGGGAAATTCTCTCCTCAAGAACAAGGGGCATTTTATGAAAATTAAATGGTCGCTTCTTTGTTTATTGCAAAGTCTTGGTAGGGGGGGGGGGGGCACCTAGCCCAAGTGCCTCCAAATTCCTACCTCTGTGTGAATAAGACACTATTAGTGAACCTTTCCAAATAAAACATAATAACTTGCACAATTTAGTACCGAACTATTCTTAATTTGTTTCCTATATTACAAGTTTTTTGCAGCTAGTCTTTCATAAAGATGTCACATAGATCTTATCCGTTTTCATCTCGAAATCCTATTTCTTTTTTTGTTCTCTACTGGATGGCTTTTGAGCACTTGTCCCAGTTTGCGCCTAAATTGGGTAAGTGTTTTACCGCACTTTCTGAAGTTATTTTGGAAAAGTAATTTTGCAAAACAATACACCTATCAATGTACTATTAGGAATTGTATTCATTTCGTTGCAGCATTTTGTTAAACGGCTAGCCTCCACGGGTTTTTGTTTTCTACTCTACGGCTTTTGATCATTTATCCGATTTAGGCCCAACTTTGGTCCATGTTTTACCGCACTTTCTGAAGTTATTTTTGAAAACTAATTTTGCAAAACAATACACCTATCAATGTACTAATAGGAACTGTATTCATCTCGTTGCAGCATTTTGTTAAACGGCTAGCCTCCACGGGTTTTTGTTTTCTACTCTACGGCTTTTGAGTATTTATCCGTTTTAGGCCCAACTTTGGTCCATGTTTTACCGCACTTTCTGAAGTTATTTTTGAAAACTAATTTTGCAAAACAATACACCTATCAATGTACTATTAGGAACTGTATTCATCTCGTTGCAGCATTTTGTTAAACGGCTAGCCTCCACGGGTTTTTGTTTTCTACTCTAAGGCTTTTGAGCATTTATCCGTTTTAGGCCTAACATTGGTCCATGTTTTACCGCACTTTCTGAAGTTATTTTGGAAAAGTAATTTTGCAACACAATACACCTATCAATGTACTATTAGGAACTGTATTCATCTCGTTGCAGCATTTTGTTAAACGGCTAGCCTCCACGGGTTTTTGTTTTCTACTCTACGGCTTTTGAGCATTTATCCGTTTTAGGCCTAACATTGGTCCATGTTTTACCGCACTTTCTGAAGTTATTTTGGAAAAGTAATTTTGCAACACAATACACCTATCAATGTACTATTAGGAACTGTATTCATCTCGTTGCAGCATTTTGTTAAACCGCTAGCCTCCACGGGTTTTTGTTTTCTACTCTACGGCTTTTGAGCATTTATCCGTTTTAATCCCAACTTTGGTCCATGTTTTACCGCACTTTCTGAAGTTATTTTGGAAAAGTAATTTTGCAAAACAATACACCTATCAATGTACTATTAGGAACTGTATTCATCTCGTTGCAGCATTTTGTTAAACGGCTAGCCTCCACGGGTTTTTGTTTTCTACTCTACGGCTTTTGAGCATTTATCCGTTTTAGGCCCAACTTTGGTCCATGTTTTACCGCACTTTCTGAAGTTATTTTGGAAAAGTAATTTTGCAAAACAATACACCTATCAATGTACTTTTAGGAACTGTATTCATCTCGTTGCAGCATTTTGTTAAACGGCTAGCCTCCACGGGTTTTTGTTTTCTACTCTACGGCTTTTGAGCATTTATCCGTTTTAGGCCCAACTTTGGTCCATGTTTTACCGCACTTTCTGAAGTTATTTTGGAAAACTAATTTTGCAAAACAATACACCTATCAATGTACTATTAGGAACTGTATTCATCTCGTTGCAGCATTTTGTTAAACGGCTAGCCTCCACGGGTTTTTGTTTTCTACTCTACGGCTTTTGAGCATTTATCCGTTTTAGGCCCAACTTTGGTCCATGTTTTACCGCACTTTCTGAAGTTATTTTTGAAAACTAATTTTGCAAAACAATACACCTATCAATGTACTATTCAGCATTTTGTTAAACGGCTAGCCTCCACGGGTTTTTGTTTTCTACTCTACGGCTTTTGAGTATTTATCAGATTTAGGACCAACTTTGGTCCATGTTTTACAGCACTTTCTGAAGTTATTTTGGAAAAGTAATTTTGCAAAACAATACACCTATCAATGTACTATTAGTAACTGTATTCATCTCGTTGCAGCATTTTGTTAAACGGCTAGCCTCCGCGGGTTTTTGTTTTCTACTCTACGGCTTTTGAGTATTTATCAGATTTAGGCCCAACTTTGGTCCATGTTTTACAGCACTTTCTGAAGTTATTTTTGAAAACTAATTTTGCAAAACAATACACCTATCAATGTACTAATAGGAACTGTATTCATCTCGTTGCAGCATTTTGTTAAACGGCTAGCCTCCACGGGTTTTTGTTTTCTACTCTACGGCTTTTGAGCATTTATCCGTTTTAGGCCTAACATTGGTCCATGTTTTACCGCACTTTCTGAAGTTATTTTGGAAAAATAATTTTGCAAAACAATACACCTATCAATGTACTATTAGGAACTGTATTCATCTCGTTGCAGCATTTTGTTAAACGGCTAGCCTCCACGGGTTTTTGTTTTCTACTCTACGGCTTTTGAGTATTTATCAGATTTAGGCCCAACTTTGGTCCATGTTTTACAGCACTTTCTGAACTTATTTTTGAAAACTAATTTTGCAAAACAATACACCTATCAATGTACTATTAGTAACTGCATTAATCTCGTTGCAGCATTTTGTTAAACGGCTAGCCTCCACGGGTTTTTGTTTTCTACTCTACGGCTTTTGAGTATTTATCAGATTTAGGCCCAATTTCTGAAGTTATTTTTGAAAACTAATTTTGCAAAACAATACACCTATCAATGTACTAATAGGAACTGTATTCATCTCGTTGCAGCATTTTGTTAAACGGCTAGCCTCCACGGGTTTTTGTTTTCTACTCTACGGCTTTTGAGCATTTATCCGTTTTAGGCCTAACATTGGTCCATGTTTTACCGCACTTTCTGAAGTTATTTTGGAAAAGTAATTTTGCAACACAATACACCTATCAATGTACTATTAGGAACTCTATTCATCTCGTTGCAGCATTTTGTTAAACGGCTAGCCTCCACGGGTTTTTGTTTTCTACTCTACGGCTTTTGAGCATTTATCCGTTTTAGGCCTAACATTGGTCCATGTTTTACCGCACTTTCTGAAGTTATTTTGGAAAAGTAATTTTGCAACACAATACACCTATCAATGTACTATTAGGAACTGTATTCATCTCGTTGCAGCATTTTGTTAAACGGCTAGCCTCCACGGGTTTTTGTTTTCTACTCTACGGCTTTTGAGCATTTATCCGTTTTAGGCCCAACTTTGGTCCATGTTTTACCGCACTTTCTGAAGTTATTTTGGAAAACTAATTTTGCAAAACAATACACCTATCAATGTACTATTAGGAACTGTATTCATCTCGTTTCAGCATTTTGTTAAACGGCTAGCCTCCACGGGTTTTTGTTTTCTACTCTACGGCTTTTGAGCATTTATCCGTTTTAGGCCCAACTTTGGTCCATGTTTTACCGCACTTTCTGAAGTTATTTTGGAAAAGTAATTTTGCAAAACAATACACCTATCAATGTACTATTAGTAACTGTATTCATCTCGTTGCAGCATTTTGTTAAACGGCTAGCCTCCGCGGGTTTTTGTTTTCTACTCTACGGCTTTTGAGTATTTATCAGATTTAGGCCCAACTTTGGTCCATGTTTTACAGCACTTTCTGAAGTTATTTTTGAAAACTAATTTTGCAAAACAATACACCTATCAATGTACTAATAGGAACTGTATTCATCTCGTTGCAGCATTTTGTTAAACGGCTAGCCTCCACGGGTTTTTGTTTTCTACTCTACGGCTTTTGAGCATTTATCCGTTTTAGGCCCAACTTTGGTCCATGTTTTACCGCACTTTCTGAAGTTATTTTTGAAAACTAATTTTGCAAAACAATACACCTATCAATGTACTATTAGGAACTGTATTCATCTCGTTGCAGCATTTTGTTAAACGGCTAGCCTCCACGGGTTTTTGTTTTCTACTCTACGGCTTTTGAGCATTTATCCGTTTTAGGCCCAACTTTGGTCCATGTTTTACCGCACTTTCTGAAGTTATTTTTGAAAACTAATTTTGCAAAACAATACACCTATCAATGTACTATTAGGAACTGTATTCATCTCGTTGCAGCATTTTGTTAAACGGCTAGCCTCCACGGGTTTTTGCTTTCTACTCAACGGCTTTTAAGCATTTATCCGTTTTAGGCCCAACTTTGGTCCATGTTTTACCGCACTTTCTGAAGTTATTTTTGAAAACTAATTTTGCAAAACAATACACCTATCAATGTACTATTAGGAACTGTATTCATCTCGTTGCAGCATTTTGTTAAACGGCTAGCCTCCACGGGTTTTGTTTTCTACTCAACGGCTTTTAAGCATTTATCCGTTTTAGGCCCAACTTTGGTCCATGTTTTACCGCACTTTCTGAAGTTATTTTTGAAAACTAATTTTGCAAAACAATACACCTATCAATGTACTATTAGGAACTGTATTCATCTCGTTGCAGCATTTTGTTAAACGGCTAGCCTCCACGGGTTGGTGCCGTTCGAAACATTGGGAGTAGCAATTGGAAATCAACAGACTATTTGCAATTTGCTTTAATTCCGACAGCTAGTATCTAAGCAAAAGATCTCGTTCATGTATGCCAAGTAGAGCATGGCGTCAAAATCGAGTTAAGAGAGAGAACCAATAAATAAACACACTTCTCAGATATGACTAGTTGTAATGACCACACCCAATGACCACGCCCTTTGTCGGCAAATTTAGACCATTACACCCCCTTGCATGGCTTCCTTCGCGACGGCCCTGCTGATAGGATCCTTTCCCAGAAAATTTTCAAAAAGGGACCTTGATATAACGACAATATAGATTATTTTGAAATGCATGAGATCAAAAGTGATAGCTTGATAAATTCTGGTAGCTTCCTCACATATACATAAGCTTGATATTCATAAGCTTGGAACTTCGTCTCCTAAACAAAGAAAAGGGCAACTTGGATCATCACAAAATCAATTATGCCCACTGAAGTTCGCCACTATAACAGGCTGTTTTTACTTAAAAAATATCTACCTAAGAAAATACTACGTTGGTCTATTTTAAAATTTTGGGTCTACAAATATTATGTAAATGCTGGGTCTGTCACAAAACTGCCTTCAACATCCTAGGCTACGTCAAACTCAAGAATTTTAGTCTGGGTCTACCCAAAATTCTTTTGGGTCTATGTATTTTGGGTCTGACTTGGACACCCCGTTCAGAAATCGATAGTCGTTCGTCGTTTGTCAGTCCACGACTTGCTTATCAAATTTTGGAATTCGCCAATAAATACGGAGCACGGAACACGTCAAAAAAGTCGGAACAAGGGACTCGTCACAAAATTAGAGACACTGCAGGAGGAAGACGGCAGAAATCGATATTTTCCAGAGGTAAAAGTGAAGCAAATTTTATTGGAATTTAGGGTGTATTAAGATTTGGGAATGAGTGCAATGTTTCACCTGAAATGAGCTCGGAAAACGGAACAAGAAAGGCGTCACTAAACAAGGAAGTCAGCTGCAAACTCGTCACTAACTGAACACGGAACACGGCAGTGGCACCTATGGGCCATCATACATTCTGGCATGATTTCAATCTGCAACCAATCATTACATCATTACAAATCGCAATGACTCTTCCTATGGCCCTTGATGAGACCACTCAAAATGTGACTCTGGTGTCATATTATCACACAATTGTTGTAGCAAACCATTAACAGCAAGCCGTAAGAAAGGCTCCGCTTCCGAAAAATCTACTGAAGTAGAAATCATATCGCCTCAAAGCGTATTTACTTTGCTTAACCCTAATCCTACCGGGCTTTTTTTGATCTAACATAGCCGGGGGGGGGGGGTGTTTTCCACCCCCCTGTTGAAAAGTGCCTTTCCGAACAGCTATCGCTGCAAGACTTGGCAGAGGCATTAAACAATGCTTTGTTAGCAATTATGGTGATTTGGGTGTTTCCAACGCCCATTGTGACGTCACAATGACGTCATAACAAAGACACATTCCAGAAAAATTACATTCTTCTCATTTTTTTAGATAAAAATCCATCAGAAGCAAGCACAAAGCGTTGTATTAATGCAAATGGTCTCAAAATACATTGAATATGATTCTCAATTAATTTCGATCACATAAACATGCCAATGATTACACACAGTATCAAAAAATGGTCAAAATTTTTCAAAAATCAAAACCAATGCTAACTTTTCGGCAAACCAAGAACTTCAGAAACGCAGAAAAGCATGTTTAAAGCTTGTTAAAGATACAAAAATGTCAGAAAACGATCAAGATTTGAATGGAGAATTCAAAAAAATATTTTTGAAAATTTCTGATGACATCATCAGTAATGACGTCATCAATGACCTCACTCAAAATAGAGGATACTGACATCATCAAATTATAAAAATAACTACAAATTTCGGATTTAATTAATAAATTCTATTAGCTCACAAAGAATTAACCCATTTTCTTTAGTTTTACTGATAGAAATGACTAAGTAAACCTAACTTCCATCGACCAATCTCCAAATATGGTATTGTCACTTGACATTTGGCAACCATTTTGGTATTTTTTTCCAAAAATATGTGGCAAACATATAAAAACTAAGAATCAGTGAGTTTGGGGATAATTTTTCACAAAACAAAGAAATAGCGATTAAAAACCATGGGGGGGGGTGGAAAACACCCCCCCCCCCCGGTAGGATTAGGGTTAACATTCACCGAGGACATGTTGCAGGCGATTACTGTGGTATACCGTGTGAGTCAAAAAGAAGTTTAGGCGTTTGGAGGGCTGTTCGGGGTGTCATATATTTTTAGTGAAAACAACTTAACTTTATCATTGTCATCACAATTGCTATCTTTGTGTGTTATTACTGTAGAAAACAAACTGATCTTTGTATGGCGAAAATCCTAAAAATCATGGACCAAGGTTAAACGCAAGCAGCATTCGCTTAAATCAAATAAAATCTCAAAAGCCGTAGAGTAGAAAACAAAAACCCGTGGAGGCTAGCCGTTTAACAAAATGCTGCAACGAGATGAATACAGTTCCTAATAGTACATTGATAGGTGTATTGTGTTGCAAAATTACTTTTCCAAAATAACTTCAGAAAGTGCGGTAAAACATGGACCAATGTTAGGCCTAAAACGGATGAATGCTCAAAAGCCGTAGAGTAGAAAACAAAAACCCGTGGAGGCTAGCCGTTTAACAAAATGCTGCAACGAGATGAATACAGTTCCTAATAGTACATTGATAGGTGTATTGTTTTGCAAAATTAGTTTTCAAAAATAACTTCAGAAAGTGCGGTAAAACATGGACCAAAGTTGGGCCTAAAACGGATAAATGCTCAAAAGCCGTAGAGTAGAAAACAAAAACCCGTGGAGGCTAGCCGTTTAACAAAATGCTGCAACGAGATGAATACAGTTCCTAATAGTACATTGATAGGTGTATTGTTTTGCAAAATTAGTTTTCCAAAATAACTTCAGAAAGTGCGGTAAAACATGGACCAAAGTTGGGCCTAAAACGGATAAATGCTCAAAAGCCGTAGAGTAGAAAACAAAAACCCGTGGAGGCTAGCCGTTTAACAAAATGCTGCAACGAGATGAATACAGTTCCTAATAGTACATTGATAGGTGTATTGTGTTGCAAAATTACTTTTCCAAAATAACTTCAGAAAGTGCGGTAAAACATGGACCAATGTTAGGCCTAAAACGGATAAATGCTCAAAAGCCGTAGAGTAGAAAACAAAAACCCGTGGAGGCTAGCCGTTTAACAAAATGCTGCAACGAGATGAATACAGTTCCTATTAGTACATTGATAGGTGTATTGTTTTGCAAAATTAGTTTTCAAAAATAACTTCAGAAAGTGCTGTAAAACATGGACCAAAGTTGGGCCTAAATCTGATAAATACTCAAAAGCCGTAGAGTAGAAAACAAAAACCCGTGGAGGCTAGCCGTTTAACAAAATGCTGCAACGAGATTAATGCAGTTACTAATAGTACATTGATAGATGTATTGTTTTGCAAAATTAGTTTTCAAAAATAAGTTCAGAAAGTGCTGTAAAACATGGACCAAAGTTGGGCCTAAATCTGATAAATACTCAAAAGCCGTAGAGTAGAAAACAAAAACCCGTGGAGGCTAGCCGTTTAACAAAATGCTGCAACGAGATTAGTGCAGTTACTAATAGTACATTGATAGGTGTATTGTTTTGCGAAATTAATTTTCCAAAATAACTTCAGAAAGTGCGGTAAAACATGGACCAAAGTTGGGCCTAAAACGGATAAATGCTTAAAAGCCGTTGAGTAGAAAACAAAAACCCGTGGAGGCTAGCCGTTTAACAAAATGCTGCAACGAGATGAATACAGTTCCTAATAGTACATTGATAGGTGTATTGTTTTGCAAAATTACTTTTCCAAAATAACTTCAGAAAGTGCGGTAAAACATGGACCAAAGTTGGGCCTAAAACGGATAAATGATCAAAAGCCGTAGAGTAGAAAACAAAAACCCGTGGAGGCTAGCCGTTTAACAAAATGCTGCAACGAGATGAATACAGTTCCTAATAGTACATTGATAGGTGTATTGTTTTGCAAAATTAGTTTTCCAAAATAACTTCAGAAAGTGCGGTAAAACATGGACCAAAGTTGGGCCTAAAACGGATAAATGCTCAAAAGCCGTAGAGTAGAAAACAAAAACCCGTGGAGGCTAGCCGTTTAACAAAATGCTGCAACGAGATGAATACAGTTCCTAATAGTACATTGATAGGTGTATTGTGTTGCAAAATTACTTTTCCAAAATAACTTCAGAAAGTGCGGTAAAACATGGACCAATGTTAGGCCTAAAACGGATGAATGCTCAAAAGCCGTAGAGTAGAAAACAAAAACCCGTGGAGGCTAGCCGTTTAACAAAATGCTGCAACGAGATGAATACAGTTCCTATTAGTACATTGATAGGTGTATTGTTTTGCAAAATTAGTTTTCAAAAATAACTTCAGAAAGTGCTGTAAAACATGGACCAATGTTGGGCCTAAATCTGATAAATGCTCAAAAGCCGTAGAGTAGAAAACAAAAACCCGTGGAGGCTAGCCGTTTAACAAAATGCTGCAACGAGATGAATACAGTTCCTAATAGTACATTGATAGGTGTATTGTGTTGCAAAATTACTTTTCCAAAATAACTTCAGAAAGTGCGGTAAAACATGGACCAATGTTAGGCCTAAAACGGATGAATGCTCAAAAGCCGTAGAGTAGAAAACAAAAACCCGTGGAGGCTAGCCGTTTAACAAAATGCTGCAACGAGATGAATACAGTTCCTAATAGTACATTGATAGGTGTATTGTTTTGCAAATTTAGTTTTCAAAAATAACTTCAGAAAGTGCGGTAAAACATGGACCAAAGTTGGGCCTAAAACGGATAAATGCTCAAAAGCCGTAGAGTAGAAAACAAAAACCCGTGGAGGCTAGCCGTTTAACAAAATGCTGCAACGAGATGAATACAGTTCCTAATAGTACATTGATAGGTGTATTGTTTTGCAAAATTAGTTTTCCAAAATAACTTCAGAAAGTGCGGTAAAACATGGACCAAAGTTGGGCCTAAAACGGATAAATGCTCAAAAGCCGTAGAGTAGAAAACAAAAACCCGTGGAGGCTAGCCGTTTAACAAAATGCTGCAACGAGATGAATACAGTTCCTAATAGTACATTGATAGGTGTATTGTGTTGCAAAATTACTTTTCCAAAATAACTTCAGAAAGTGCGGTAAAACATGGACCAATGTTAGGCCTAAAACGGATAAATGCTCAAAAGCCGTAGAGTAGAAAACAAAAACCCGTGGAGGCTAGCCGTTTAACAAAATGCTGCAACGAGATGAATACAGTTCCTATTAGTACATTGATAGGTGTATTGTTTTGCAAAATTAGTTTTCAAAAATAACTTCAGAAAGTGCTGTAAAACATGGACCAAAGTTGGGCCTAAATCTGATAAATACTCAAAAGCCGTAGAGTAGAAAACAAAAACCCGTGGAGGCTAGCCGTTTAACAAAATGCTGCAACGAGATTAATGCAGTTACTAATAGTACATTGATAGATGTATTGTTTTGCAAAATTAGTTTTCAAAAATAAGTTCAGAAAGTGCTGTAAAACATGGACCAAAGTTGGGCCTAAATCTGATAAATACTCAAAAGCCGTAGAGTAGAAAACAAAAACCCGTGGAGGCTAGCCGTTTAACAAAATGCTGCAACGAGATTAGTGCAGTTACTAATAGTACATTGATAGGTGTATTGTTTTGCGAAATTAATTTTCCAAAATAACTTCAGAAAGTGCGGTAAAACATGGACCAAAGTTGGGCCTAAAACGGATAAATGCTTAAAAGCCGTTGAGTAGAAAACAAAAACCCGTGGAGGCTAGCCGTTTAACAAAATGCTGCAACGAGATGAATACAGTTCCTAATAGTACATTGATAGGTGTATTGTTTTGCAAAATTACTTTTCCAAAATAACTTCAGAAAGTGCGGTAAAACATGGACCAAAGTTGGGCCTAAAACGGATAAATGATCAAAAGCCGTAGAGTAGAAAACAAAAACCCGTGGAGGCTAGCCGTTTAACAAAATGCTGCAACGAGATGAATACAGTTCCTAATAGTACATTGATAGGTGTATTGTTTTGCAAAATTAGTTTTCCAAAATAACTTCAGAAAGTGCGGTAAAACATGGACCAAAGTTGGGCCTAAAACGGATAAATGCTCAAAAGCCGTAGAGTAGAAAACAAAAACCCGTGGAGGCTAGCCGTTTAACAAAATGCTGCAACGAGATGAATACAGTTCCTAATAGTACATTGATAGGTGTATTGTGTTGCAAAATTACTTTTCCAAAATAACTTCAGAAAGTGCGGTAAAACATGGACCAATGTTAGGCCTAAAACGGATGAATGCTCAAAAGCCGTAGAGTAGAAAACAAAAACCCGTGGAGGCTAGCCGTTTAACAAAATGCTGCAACGAGATGAATACAGTTCCTATTAGTACATTGATAGGTGTATTGTTTTGCAAAATTAGTTTTCAAAAATAACTTCAGAAAGTGCTGTAAAACATGGACCAATGTTGGGCCTAAATCTGATAAATGCTCAAAAGCCGTAGAGTAGAAAACAAAAACCCGTGGAGGCTAGCCGTTTAACAAAATGCTGCAACGAGATGAATACAGTTCCTAATAGTACATTGATAGGTGTATTGTGTTGCAAAATTACTTTTCCAAAATAACTTCAGAAAGTGCGGTAAAACATGGACCAATGTTAGGCCTAAAACGGATGAATGCTCAAAAGCCGTAGAGTAGAAAACAAAAACCCGTGGAGGCTAGCCGTTTAACAAAATGCTGCAACGAGATGAATACAGTTCCTAATAGTACATTGATAGGTGTATTGTTTTGCAAAATTAGTTTTCAAAAATAACTTCAGAAAGTGCGGTAAAACATGGACCAAAGTTGGGCCTAAAACGGATAAATGCTCAAAAGCCGTAGAGTAGAAAACAAAAACCCGTGGAGGCTAGCCGTTTAACAAAATGCTGCAACGAGATGAATACAGTTCCTAATAGTACATTGATAGGTGTATTGTTTTGGAAAATTAGTTTTCCAAAATAACTTCAGAAAGTGCGGTAAAACATGGACCAAAGTTGGGCCTAAAACGGATAAATGCTCAAAAGCCGTAGAGTAGAAAACAAAAACCCGTGGAGGCTAGCCGTTTAACAAAATGCTGCAACGAGATGAATACAGTTCCTAATAGTACATTGATAGGTGTATTGTGTTGCAAAATTACTTTTCCAAAATAACTTCAGAAAGTGCGGTAAAACATGGACCAAAGTTGGGCCTAAAACGGATAAATGATCAAAAGCCGTAGAGTAGAAAACAAAAACCCGTGGAGGCTAGCCGTTTAACAAAATGCTGCAACGAGATGAATACAGTTCCTATTAGTACATTGATAGGTGTATTGTTTTGCAAAATTAGTTTTCAAAAATAACTTCAGAAAGTGCTGTAAAACATGGACCAATGTTGGGCCTAAATCTGATAAATGCTCAAAAGCCGTAGAGTAGAAAACAAAAACCCGTGGAGGCTAGCCGTTTAACAAAATGCTGCAACGAGATGAATACAGTTCCTAATAGTACATTGATAGGTGTATTGTGTTGCAAAATTACTTTTCCAAAATAACTTCAGAAAGTGCGGTAAAACATGGACCAATGTTAGGCCTAAAACGGATGAATGCTCAAAAGCCGTAGAGTAGAAAACAAAAACCCGTGGAGGCTAGCCGTTTAACAAAATGCTGCAACGAGATGAATACAGTTCCTAATAGTACATTGATAGGTGTATTGTTTTGCAAAATTAGTTTTCAAAAATAACTTCAGAAAGTGCGGTAAAACATGGACCAAAGTTGGGCCTAAAACGGATAAATGCTCAAAAGCCGTAGAGTAGAAAACAAAAACCCGTGGAGGCTAGCCGTTTAACAAAATGCTGCAACGAGATGAATACAGTTCCTAATAGTACATTGATAGGTGTATTGTTTTGCAAAATTAGTTTTCCAAAATAACTTCAGAAAGTGCGGTAAAACATGGACCAAAGTTGGGCCTAAAACGGATAAATGCTCAAAAGCCGTAGAGTAGAAAACAAAAACCCGTGGAGGCTAGCCGTTTAACAAAATGCTGCAACGAGATGAATACAGTTCCTAATAGTACATTGATAGGTGTATTGTGTTGCAAAATTACTTTTCCAAAATAACTTCAGAAAGTGCGGTAAAACATGGACCAATGTTAGGCCTAAAACGGATAAATGCTCAAAAGCCGTAGAGTAGAAAACAAAAACCCGTGGAGGCTAGCCGTTTAACAAAATGCTGCAACGAGATGAATACAGTTCCTATTAGTACATTGATAGGTGTATTGTTTTGCAAAATTAGTTTTCAAAAATAACTTCAGAAAGTGCTGTAAAACATGGACCAAAGTTGGGTCTAAATCTGATAAATACTCAAAAGCCGTAGAGTAGAAAACAAAAACCCGTGGAGGCTAGCCGTTTAACAAAATGCTGCAACGAGATTAATGCAGTTACTAATAGTACATTGATAGATGTATTGTTTTGCAAAATTAGTTTTCAAAAATAAGTTCAGAAAGTGCTGTAAAACATGGACCAAAGTTGGGCCTAAATCTGATAAATACTCAAAAGCCGTAGAGTAGAAAACAAAAACCCGTGGAGGCTAGCCGTTTAACAAAATGCTGCAACGAGATTAGTGCAGTTACTAATAGTACATTGATAGGTGTATTGTTTTGCGAAATTAAATTTCCAAAATAACTTCAGAAAGTGCGGTAAAACATGGACCAAAGTTGGGCCTAAAACGGATAAATGCTTAAAAGCCGTTGAGTAGAAAACAAAAACCCGTGGAGGCTAGCCGTTTAACAAAATGCTGCAACGAGATGAATACAGTTCCTAATAGTACATTGATAGGTGTATTGTTTTGCAAAATTACGTTTCCAAAATAACTTCAGAAAGTGCGGTAAAACATGGACCAAAGTTGGGCCTAAAACGGATAAATGATCAAAAGCCGTAGAGTAGAAAACAAAAACCCGTGGAGGCTAGCCGTTTAACAAAATGCTGCAACGAGATGAATACAGTTCCTAATAGTACATTGATAGGTGTATTGTTTTGCAAAATTACTTTTCCAAAATAACTTCAGAAAGTGCGGTAAAACATGGACCAATGTTAGGCCTAAAACGGATAAATGCTCAAAAGCCGTAGAGTAGAAAACAAAAACCCGTGGAGGCTAGCCGTTTAACAAAATGCTGCAACGAGATGAATACAGTTCCTATTAGTACATTGATAGGTGTATTGTTTTGCAAAATTAGTTTTCAAAAATAACTTCAGAAAGTGCTGTAAAACATGGACCAAAGTTGGGCCTAAATCTGATAAATACTCAAAAGCCGTAGAGTAGAAAACAAAAACCCGTGGAGGCTAGCCGTTTAACAAAATGCTGCAACGAGATTAATGCAGTTACTAATAGTACATTGATAGATGTATTGTTTTGCAAAATTAGTTTTCAAAAATAAGTTCAGAAAGTGCTGTAAAACATGGACCAAAGTTGGGCCTAAATCTGATAAATACTCAAAAGCCGTAGAGTAGAAAACAAAAACCCGTGGAGGCTAGCCGTTTAACAAAATGCTGCAACGAGATTAGTGCAGTTACTAATAGTACATTGATAGGTGTATTGTTTTGCGAAATTAAATTTCCAAAATAACTTCAGAAAGTGCGGTAAAACATGGACCAAAGTTGGGCCTAAAACGGATAAATGCTTAAAAGCCGTTGAGTAGAAAACAAAAACCCGTGGAGGCTAGCCGTTTAACAAAATGCTGCAACGAGATGAATACAGTTCCTAATAGTACATTGATAGGTGTATTGTTTTGCAAAATTACTTTTCCAAAATAACTTCAGAAAGTGCGGTAAAACATGGACCAAAGTTGGGCCTAAAACGGATAAATGATCAAAAGCCGTAGAGTAGAAAACAAAAACCCGTGGAGGCTAGCCGTTTAACAAAATGCTGCAACGAGATGAATACAGTTCCTAATAGTACATTGATAGGTGTATTGTTTTGCAAAATTACTTTTCCAAAATAACTTCAGAAAGTGCGGTAAAACATGGACCAAAGTTGGGCCTAAAACGGATAAATGCTCAAAAGCCGTAGAGTAGAAAACAAAAACCCGTGGAGGCTAGCCGTTTAACAAAATGCTGCAACGAGATGAATACAGTTCCTAATAGTACATTGATAGGTGTATTGTGTTGCAAAATTACTTTTCCAAAATAACTTCAGAAAGTGCGGTAAAACATGGACCAATGTTAGGCCTAAAACGGATGAATGCTCAAAAGCCGTAGAGTAGAAAACAAAAACCCGTGGAGGCTAGCCGTTTAACAAAATGCTGCAACGAGATGAATACAGTTCCTATTAGTACATTGATAGGTGTATTGTTTTGCAAAATTAGTTTTCAAAAATAACTTCAGAAAGTGCTGTAAAACATGGACCAATGTTGGGCCTAAATCTGATAAATACTCAAAAGCCGTAGAGTAGAAAACAAAAACCCGTGAAGGCTAGCCGTTTAACAAAATGCTGCAACGAGATTAATGCAGTTACTAATAGTACATTGATAGGTGTATTGTTTTGCAAAATTAGTTTTCAAAAATAACTTCAGAAAGTGCGGTAAAACATGGACCAAAGTTGGGCCTAAAACGGATAAATGCTTAAAAGCCGTTGAGTAGAAAACAAAAACCCGTGGAGGCTAGCCGTTTAACAAAATGCTGCAACGAGATTAGTGCAGTTACTAATAGTACATTGATAGGTGTATTGTTTTGCGAAATTAAATTTCCAAAATAACTTCAGAAAGTGCGGTAAAACATGGACCAAAGTTGGGCCTAAAACGGATAAATGCTCAAAAGCCGTAGAGTAGAAAACAAAAACCCGTGGAGGCTAGCCGTTTAACAAAATGCTGCAACGAGATGAATACAGTTCCTAAAAGTACATTGATAGGTGTATTGTTTTGCAAAATTACTTTTCCAAAATAACTTCAGAAAGTGCGGTAAAACATGGACCAAAGTTGGGCCTAAAACGGATAAATGCTCAAAAGCCGTAGAGTAGAAAACAAAAACCCGTGGAGGCTAGCCGTTTAACAAAATGCTGCAACGAGATGAATACAGTTCCTAAAAGTACATTGATAGGTGTATTGTTTTGCAAAATTACTTTTCCAAAATAACTTCAGAAAGTGCGGTAAAACATGGACCAAAGTTGGGCCTAAAACGGATAAATGCTCAAAAGCCGTAGAGTAGAAAACAAAAACCCGTGGAGGCTAGCCGTTTAACAAAATGCTGCAACGAGATGAATACAGTTCCTAAAAGTACATTGATAGGTGTATTGTTTTGCAAAATTACTTTTCCAAAATAACTTCAGAAAGTGCGGTAAAACATGGACCAAAGTTGGGCCTAAAACGGATAAATGATCAAAAGCCGTAGAGTAGAAAACAAAAACCCGTGGAGGCTAGCCGTTTAACAAAATGCTGCAACGAGATGAATACAGTTCCTAATAGTACATTGATAGGTGTATTGTTTTGCAAAATTAGTTTTCCAAAATAACTTCAGAAAGTGCGGTAAAACACTTACCCAATTTAGGCGCAAACTGGGACAAGTGCTCAAAAGCCATCCAGTAGAGAACAAAAAAAGAAATAGGATTTCGAGATGAAAACGGATAAGATCTATGTGACATCTTTATGAAAGACTAGCTGCAAAAAACTTGTAATATAGGAAACAAATTAAGAATAGTTCGGTACTAAATTGTGCAAGTTATTATGTTTCATTTGGAAAGGTTCACTAATAGTGTCTTATTCACACAGAGGTAGGAATTTGGAGGCACTTGGGCTAGGTGCCCCCCCCCCCCCCCTACCAAGACTTTGCAATAAACAAAGAAGCGACCATTTAATTTTCACAAAATGCCCCTCGTCCTCGAGGAGAGAATTTCCCTCAATGGTCGTGCCCCTCCCCCAAGCTTGAGAAGCTGATTCAAATTTATTAAAACTAATTTATTGAAACTAATGCCATGGAAACCTATTTATTTGAAGAAATCATTGAAGACAAAGAAGTAAGAAAGAATTAATTTTAAGTGCAAATATGAAAGATAACAATAGTCAATTCTCAAAAGTTGCGTGACTGTGTTGCTCTGCTTTGTTTTTATTTTCACTTCCCCCTCCATTCCTGGATCATATAGGATCATATTCACGTCGCATGTTGTCAAGAGACCCTTAGAAGGATTAGCACTGACGCGCGGTTACATGTAACATCATCAATAACAGTAAACAATCAATGGGAGATCACCGTATCCGATTGCGGTAAAAGCCGCTACGTATAAACGGTAACCGCAGAAAAGTGGAGGCTGAAAAGTGGAGGCTGGCTTGACGATAGCGGAAATGGATGCTGGAAAACTCATGGTGAAGTAAGTCGAAGAGAGAAGAAAATGGGGTCCGGGGCTTGCCCCAAGAAAAAATTGAGATTGCGCCCTTTGAATCATTGGAAAATACCCTTCGAAGCTTGTTTAAGAACGAATATATCAACAATCCCATGCTTACGAGTTCTAGAAACTCAGTGGCGTAGCCGATGGTGGTTACTTTTAAGACATCAACTTATAAGGGGCTCCACAAAATAGGGCCTCCAACTGCACGAACAGTTTTGAGCAGATGGACATGTTTTCGCTTTAAATCTTACAAAGCATTTGCTTTGGACAGTTAATCCTGGGATGGAATGAAACATGGGATAATTCATCCAAAGCCAAGTTGCAGTGGATCATTTCAAATACTTCTTTAATACTCATTTTTGGGGGTCGTAGGGGCTGACGTTTTACGGTTTTTAGCCTTTTCTGAAACGGTCTAACGGTTCTTGGCCTTAAAAATGACAGTTTTATGGTTCCTGTCTCTCTGAACGGTTTGCAGATTTTTCGATAAATATGATTCGAGAAGTCAAATTAGCACAAAATTGGAGATAAAGCTACGATTATTTTTCCAATACGATATGATCTGGGGTGAAATTTTACATCTTTTCCCTTTTTCCATCGGTTTAAAAGGCATTAGAACTAGCTTTCCCTTTTTTGGGTCACAAAAATGACAAGGAGGCAGTCATCTGTAGTACAGAACTGAGGTTATATATGCATAAAGTGGAAAAAATGTTGTGACGGTTTTAGCTGAATTTAGAGGCGGTTTTACGGTCTTTTTCTGCAATATTTCGGGGGTATTTTGGCGATTTTACGGTTTGGTACCCCTACGACCCCCACTCATTTGATAGTAAGTTTATAAGGAAGTTTCATTTCCACCTTCAAAAAGCTGTTGTTGGTAGTATTCAAAGGTACCGTTCATAGCATTCCTTGTGCAAGGTGCCAAGTCTTCCTTCACATTTACTTGAAAAACTGATAGATTTAATGTTCGTTACATTATCTTAGAATTTGGATGTTGTAACAAGCAAAACTGTTGGAGAAAGTTTTGTGATATGGACCTTCGAGCGTTGTTATTTATTGGACCAACCTCTTTAAACTGCTGTTAAACACCATTAGGTTTGCAATGTCAGATAATGGATTTAAATGGCTTCAAGAGCCTTGATTCACTAAGTGTACCACTCATCTCCATCCAGTAAACCACTGAAAAAATCTTTAGCGAATCTATAAGCAATACAACAGTTACTGTATTACATAGAAGTATGAAATAACGAAGGCATCTCAAAGCTTTGACTGAACTGCTTCATAACGGTCATCGATGTAACAAATCACAGAATTCAGCTGCATAAAACTTGTATTTTGCAGAGCAAATCTTCCAAAACCGATTCTTCTAATGGTTACATCCCATCTATTAGGTTGTTTTATCTGATTTAATGATACTGTTCAGCCTGCATAAGTTGTTTATGACTTCAGAAGTCGAATGTGATATACATTGTACAATAAGAAACCTAACTTTGAAAATTTCTAGGAGGCAACTGCCCCCTTGCCCCCCCCCCCCCCCGCTATGTACGGCCTTGTTTCGTAGGTCATTTTGCCAAATTTGCTCTGACAAGAACCCAAAATTTCCTCCGACGGGGGGCTAGATGCTTCCAACGGGTGGGCTGTAGCCCCCTCCAGCCCTCCCCTTGGCGCCACCAATGATACACGTCCACACAAATACGGTTTCTTCGTGAAAGTGGATAAAAATATTAGCATCTGCACTGCACGGTTAGGGCCTTTTAGAATATTGCCGTCTACAAACAAGCACAGTTTGCATACGTTCTTGAGTTTCCCGATCCTGAAATACATTTTCACATGCATAGGCGTGGACAGGTGCCGAGGAACTGTGATGACTTGTGCTTCAGATTGGCATCGAAGCTCAAAGGCGGGGGGGGGATGAGTTTACTTGACCAGATTTTGGACGGGGACGTGCCATCGAGGTTTCAAAAACATACCCGTTCCTCATACCAATTTTTCAAAAATATAAACCCGACTTCATACCAATTTTCCGAAAATGCATACCGAACCCCATACCAATTGCAAAAATTGCGAAAATTGATACCGTTTCTTATACCAAAATCGTGAAATTCGATACCCTTCCCGATGGCACGTCCCGTACCCAAAATATGTATAGTAACCCCCCCCCCGGGCTTAAAGGGTCTGTTTCATCCAGCATGCCTTGCATGTGCTGTCTCCTGACTGGCCTTTGTTTGTCGCCATTTTCATAGGCCATGAGAATGGCGACAACAAAGGCAAACCAAGAGACGACACGTGCAAGGCATGCTGGATGAAACAGACCCGTTCAAGTGGAAGCATGCGGTTTGTTCTATCATTGCTGCAAGTGGAAGCAATCTTTTTTATCATCCTCTACAAGATCGCATCCTGAGTGGTTGCATTTCGTGTTGCTAATCCCAACACATACGATCTTGTAGAGACAGAGGAAGCAGATTTCTCCCCATATGCAGCAGCGATAGAACAAGATGCATTTTTGCAAACGGTTGACCTAACTATGAAATTTTGCGAAGGTGAGTTCAGCTTTCCTTTAACAAGAATAAAGATTATATGAAACACTGAAAATTTAGGTCCAACACGATTTATGAAATTTATCTGAGGACATGTTTTTTGAATGGCAGAAAACTGCCATTCTTGCCTATCTAAACTAGATTTGATATGTTAAATCGCCGTTCCTTTTCAAGTGTCAGCGGGGCTACCGTTCAAACGAGAAAAGATTGAATTTCTAGATCCTTGTTCTCCACGATTCTATGGCGTCTTGTTCTTGAGCTATCAGTGGTCAAAGTTAGGACTAGCTGGTCCCAGGGGGGTAACTACCATATATTAAGGTACGGGATGTGCCATTTTTTGGGGTGCCTTTTTTCGAGCAGAAAATAAATTTTGGGGTATCATTTTTGGTAAGGTCACAAGTAGTCATAAATTTTGGGGTGTCATTTTAGAAAAATAACTCTTTAGGGTATTGATTTTGGTCAAATTTTACTTACTTGGTTAAAATTTTGGATGGCTGTCATAATTTTAGGGTATACATATTCAATAGCCTGTAAATTTTGGGGTATCATTTTCGCGAAAATTTATAAATTTTAGGGTCCGATTTGAGACGTCAAATGGCACACCCCCGTCACTTGCCTATTGAAGTTACCCCCCCGGGTAGCTGGTGAGCTATTGAATCCTTGGATCGAATGAGCCAAAAACTTTTCTTTCTGTGAGACATTGCAGGCTGACTGAAGACTGTATTGTTGATGCTATTGTTTGTGAGATGTTAAAAAAGAGCACTAAGTGAGCACAACAGTCCTTGAAATGTAAAATCATCAGTCCTGTTCCATACCCATCGAATGATTCGAGACCAGCACTCGACAAAGCGCTTGCACAAAATCAATGCAATATGACGGCAAAAAAAGCATGGAGTGCACTGATCTGATTCTGTCGAACTTAGAATACTTGAAAGACAACAGACAAAAAGAAGAAAAGATACACAATATTAAGCAATTCTTTATGATATCTTTGTGGAGGCCAACACAGCAGTCTCCTACTGCCCATGATTTTCTCTAGAGGAAGGTTGGGCATTTTGTGGACTTTGACTTTCACTCTCCATAAATCAGTCTTGTTCATTTGGATATCCTTTTGAATCAATCGTCTTCTTTCACAATGTGTCTTATGTCATGGCCTTTGTGCGACCTTAAACGAATGTGAAACTTCTATCAACGGTATTTCGTTTCATGAGTTTGAGTTGTTAGGAAGTAGGTTATCAGATACAAAACATGCCACGGCCAAATTCACACAGATGACTTATTTGATCATGGGCTTTAGGAAACTTGGTAACCGTTCATGTGGCTTTTTTCAGCCGCTGTCGTATGCCTGTGAAGGCTGTCACTGACATTTTCCAGAGCACAGGGATGCAAGGAACAGATAGGGAAACCGAGCACAGGGAAATGGGGAGGAACGAAAGTGTTGCAGTATGGACCTTTAGTCTACAGCTATGGCCATAAATCTAAAGCCATCCTTGGAAAGCGTAAAAAATTCTGTGTTTATAAATTCAAAAGCCTGTGATATTCGGTAATTCGAATAACAAAACAATTCTTGAAAATTCATTCGAATAACTATGCGACTTGTTACCTCAAGCTAAAGTTCAAGGTCTTAAATTTATTTCCATAGCCTTTGGATTAAATGCCCTTCTCTACCTTTCTTTCTGATTCAAGATTTTGCGTGGGCTTTTGATACTTTGTAAATAAATTATGGAAGTGATTGAGCAAAGACTGATGTAAGATCCATTTGACGTATGACTGATGTAAGATTGCCCCCACTTGCCCCCCTTAAATGTGCCACTGGTTCAAACAAAAATTTGGCAAAGGTTTGAACTTTTGGCTTGAGTCCCTACGGTAATCAGCGACGGGCAGCTGAAAATCGGTTGAAAGATTTGGTATTTAATCGAAATATTCGGTACTTTTTATTTTCAGTATATTTTATCGTCCTTGTACCGGTATTTAAGTACCTTAGTGATCTTAAGGAGATTTCACCCTGTCTGAAATTGAACGATAAATTCGGACGGTAACTACGCTTGTCAAACAATGTTTCAATATAAAAATGTACAATAATAAATTACCTACGACACTACTAACAAACTACTATACGACACTACACACACGGTACCAGGAGGAGCAATATATCATGACTACCCCCTGGCAATAACATGAAATCAAAACAGTGTTTCGCAGAATGGGACAAAAATTGCTCGGCAGACAAAGCAAAGTTTCAACGTTTGGCAAACAGGCTGGTTTTTTGGCCAGGACTTAAGCTGGGAGTGGTAGGGGGTACCAAAACCGTAAAACCATCAAAATATTTCAGAAAAACCGTGGAAAGACCTCTGAATTCAGCCAAAACGGCAAACGCGCCTTTCCATGCATTGCATTTATAATCTCGGTCCTATTTCGCAGACGACTGTCTCGTTATCACTTTTGTGAAAACAGTGGAAGCCTCCAAAATCATATCACATTGGACAACTTTTTGTAGCTTTGTCTTAAAAATATTTTGGAATAATTTGACTTCTCGAATCAGAACCGTCGAAAAAGAAATGAACCGTAAATCCCCAAAAAGCATAAAACCGTTCCAGAAAGGGCTAGAAACCGTGAACCTTCACCTCCTACTCCCCTCACCTTAAGAACGTTGCTCGTTGTTCATAAAATCTCTTTGGCTTTTTAGCTGAAACAGAGGGAGAAATTTACAAGAGACAGGAAAAGGACGTTTGGTTTGAGCAAGGTGTGAAATTCATTAATGATGGTTTGAAGCTAAAACAAATCAACAAAAAGGCGAAAAATGTAATCTTATTCCTTGGAGATGGCATGGGAATTAGTACTGTTACAGCAGCAAGAATCTTGCAAGGACAGCTGCAAGGAAAAACAGGTATCAAACAAGAACTTTTATTTATAGCACAACATTTTATTAACCTATGCTAAGTATAAGGACGGATGGACTTGCCAATGGCTGTCTGTAAAGTCATTGATCTCCTTTGACCAAGGAGTCATGACATTCAGTAAAAACCCGCGTATAAGAACCTAGTGATTAAGAACCTACAGGCTGAAAATTCTGAAATTAAACCCCCAATATATAAGAACCCATTCAGCCTGCAGTTTAAAATAGGTTCTTATTCGTGGAGATCAACAAACTAAATCAAACTCTAATTGCTTTGTCATTGAGCCTATACGTACTGATTCTGCCATATGTGCAAATTGCAAAGAGCTCTGTAGATGCTTTGAAAGCTTTTCATTGCATTCTGTAACATTTCTAATTCTTCCACGAACTGATGTTTTGAATAAGACCTTGTGAACTTAGGTGTCTCTCAATCTCAACTGACAGCAAATAATGGGCTTGAAGTTTCAATGTGAACAAAAGAAATACCTGGAGGCCCTGAATGAAATAAGAACCGATTTAAGAACCTGAACAGCCTTATTTCCTACTAAATACTCAATACATAAGAACCTAATCAGGCTGACTTGCAAAATTGCAGGTTCTTATACGCGGGTTTTTACTGTATAAAATCTTGCATGACCTCTGTCCCGACAATCTTCGCCATAAGTTCACTGAAAGATCCATGATTTCAGAGTATAGAACCAGAAACCGTGGAGATCTGCAAATTGCTAAAGTTAGGTTAGAATATGCAAAGCGAAGTTTCTACTTCTCTGGTGTCAAAAACTGGAATGATATCCCTGACAACATTCGAGAAAGAGACTCAATCGCTCGTTTTAAAACAGGCTTTAGAGAGTAGCTTTTGAACCTTTCACAGGACCCAAACACGACCCCTTGGTAGAGCAGCAATTCACGTCATCATTTTTTTTTTATTTTTTCTTTATTAGTATTGAATGTCAGTAGGTTCTTTATTGCTGAAAAGTAAATCGTGTATAAATAATGATGACAGAAAAAATAAATAAAAATGAAAATTCAAAGACAAACCTAGACTGACGATGGGATTTCTTGTATTCGTTCATTATTTTCAATCTGATATTTTATTTTTTCTCATACAAATGTGAGTGAAAACCATCCAATTCAATAGCGATACTACTGAGACTGATGTAATGAGTATAAAGACAACGCATGAAATGAACCCTCCTTGCATGCCCGGCGTGCAGAAGTTACCTTTCCGGTGTACAGGAGCGCCAATTAGGAACCTTTTCCTTCGCAGCGGAAAGTAGCTCGCAGGCTTTGCAACATTTCCTTGATATTTCGACATCTTTTGAGAGAAAGGAATGGACGTCTACAAAACAGGGCCTCTTTTAACATATTAGTTGGGTGGGCAATTGCCCCCTACTCCCTTCTTCACATCTATTGTTTTACTGTTTTAGACAATAGGGTTATTGTCCCTTTTAATCAAACAGACAATGGATTGCCCACCCAGGCCTGGTCCATTAAAGAGGTCCTGTTACAATACAGTCATCTACGAAATCGAACGATATTCGTATGAATCTTTATAAAATAAGGAAGGCTCGACTGAGTGGCATTAAAGCTTTTATCACCGTTATACACATTCAAAAGGTCGACGAAGTTCTACAAAAAATGTATACAAATATCGCTTGATTCATAATAACTGAAATGTCTTTGCTGTTTTGAAGCATCCATTTTTGTCGCTTCCATATACCATAATTCAGCGACCACATTTCATATTGATTCAAGCAATGTCTCAAGCTCCAAGTTGAAGCAAATCATATGTGACTGCATATTGAAAACTGGAAAAATGGAATACATCTCCTCCACAACAGTCGCACAAATGTGGCACAGTTTTTTAGAGTCCCTGTAGGTTTCTCCCACATCCGCATCAACAAAGGATGATCACGAATGTAATACTTGCCCGTCAACTCTGCAAGAGCTTAGGACCTTTTCTTCAACCCTACAACAGTGCCTGCAACACATACTGGGATCCACTAGGAGACTTCGTAAGACCCGGAATGGAAAAAGGTACCTACTGGGGCCTCATTGAAAAACAGAGATCGGATGAAACATGGCGGGATATGAAATTCTCTCCGACCCTTTTAGAAAAATTTGTTCCACGGCACTCTCCAGACTATTGGAATGAAATTAAACGTTTTCTACCGTACTCTTTCTTCCATCGCTACTTTTGCGACCCTTAAAAGTTGAAGCTTCGGGCAGTCTGGCCTGGATTTACTCACCTTGTAAAACTCAGTTTCATTTTCTCCCATTTTGTAATTCATACAAGGTAATTCATATACGCAATCAATTTGGAAGGTGTGCAGTTAAGTAAAGAAAGCCAAAGAATTACATCATTTTAAGATAAGACCCACACATGACATACACATAACAAAGTAACGAGAAAAGTTTAGCTTTATTTAGGATCTGGCATTTTCTGTGACGTTTTCCACAGATAAAAGCCTTGGTACTCATATTTTCTGTATTTAAATGGTTTTCACAGTACGCTTTACCTATTTCTGTGAATTTCTCATTTCATTTTTGCTTTTTGTAGGAGAAGAAGGGTTCTTAAGTTGGGAGAAATTCCCTTACGCTGCATTATCAAAGACATACAACACGGATCAACAGACACCAGATTCAGCGGGAACTGCAACCGCATTCATGACCGGAGTCAAATCAAAAGCAGGTACAGATTTTCATTCGTCCTGTTGGCAGAGTCCAGGAAAATGTCAGCCAGCGGCTATCAGTTTGGTTCCTTGATCCGCCGTCATTTTATCAAGTTAAAATGACCAGATTTTTCAAACTCTTCCCATTGTTATAACCCTAATATTTATAAATTAGTTGCTGATGACATTTGCCATAGTAAACCAGACGTTTTCTTGGTTTCTCATGAAAATTACGAGGGCTTCCTCAAGCCCAAAGCATGACGCCATCTTGTTTCAACATGGGCGCGGACATCTGAATGTTTAAAGGTATGATTTTACCATCCAAATATTGAAAAATCGGCTGCAGAAAGCCCTTTGATTGCAATTGCAGGGCGTACCAATCAAAACGAAAAGCTCTATGGTGGTAAAACCTGTCCATTATTCTTTGCCATCTCTTCTTTTATCTGTGTGGAAGTTTTAAGCCCAGGGTCTTCTCTTCATTGGTAACAGCACTTACAGTATTAAAAGAGGGCCGCGAGTCAACTCCAGGGATCCAAGTGTAACCATGCCTGTCAAGCAACTTATCAAGTTGACCCTTTTCCCTGATTTTTAGATGAAAAAATAAACTCCTGAGAAAGTTGGAAAGTAATGCCCCTTTCTTCCAGGATTCCTCTGACAAGTGCGTAAGATGAAGTTTATCAAGCTGGGAGAGAAGTGTCTGGGTGATTGGTAGAACATATCAAGGCCTAGATAATGCTATCTCGGCCTTGCAATTCTTTACTATAAAGAACAAGGCATTACCCTTTTTTCTTGGTTCCTCTGTCCTAGATTCACTGGAAATTTTACCTCCTTCCTCAGAGATTTCATAGACACGCATGGTTACCTTTTGACCCCAAGAGTTGAAATACTATACTTGATGAAGAGTTTACTCCGTTTTGAAGTAGGCTTATGAAGATACTCATAACATTACTCTGCAATACCTGACCCTATTTAGGCCCAAACTCTGAGCTTCCTAGCGTACCAATCAGATTGTGAGATTTGTGAATTGCTATGGTTACGTTATGGTCACGGCAAATGTGACAGAATTTTCGATTCGATTGAAGAGAACTGATAACATTCCCACAGGACCACGAGATTCGACATTCGAGGCTGTGATTCAATCATTATTCCATTGATGATTGCAGAAAGTAGAGTCAATTTTTCACTGTTGCATTATGAGTCCCTGTTGAGCAAGGTTTACCGCAGGAATACAAGGGACTCATCGTTATAAGTCTAGTTTTGAAGTGGTTATCCTTATTATTCTTGTCACAGGAGTGATATCAGTAGATGATAACGCCCAGTATGCTGACTGCGCTACATCCAACAAGACGAGTGTCCTTTCGATCCTGGAACTTGCTGAGTTACAAGGCCTTGCCACAGGGGTAGTCACAACAGCTCGACTTACACATGCAACACCTTCTACGACTTATGCACACTCTGTTTCGCGTCGATGGGAGAATGATGCCGCTGTGCCAGATCCAAGATGCAAAGACATCGGTAAGTATAGGCCTTTACACAAAGTAAGTTCAAATCAAGATAAATACTGCATTCCCAAAAGAAGTATATTTCATTGCTTCAGACAAGGCACTCTGTTTTCAAATCTAAACACTGGTAACAAATTTTGTGGGTTGCTTTAGAGACGCACGCCCACACAGTTGGGTGACTTCAAAGTGCGGCGAAACAGGCAAGTCAGTATTCCAATAGATTGTTGCAATCGATTGTGGGATTGTATGTAAAAGTCTATTGGCTGATTCCTTTAAAAAGAAGCCTCCTAGTCAGATAGGACGCAGGGTAACAAATGTAATGGTATGATTTGACCTCACCGAAAATCAGAATGCAACTTAGAAAAGACTAGCATCTGTCGCCGCTAGAATCAACACCATGAATAGTTGATGCCTCTGATGGTATGAGATACCCGAAATAAGTATAGGTATTACAAATATTGAAACCACTGATAGACTATGTCGAAATTTGGGTTGAAATTCTAGAGTTTGTCAAATGTGCTTTGTATTAAGATTGACTCCTGTAAGTTAGACAAAACCACATTGTTCAAGTGAATGTAGTCAGTCGAAATCTGAATGTGTAAAATGTTATTGCGAAATTATGTGATCTGAATAAATGGAGGATTTTTAGGTCGTTCGCCATAATCCCAGGAAGAGAATTTTTTATGTCATCATCATCTATCGAATTACAGCGTTTTTGAGCTTTAGAAAAAGATGAACGAGAGGAGGTATCGGAAGCTTTGGCGAGTGAAAGCACCATAGATTCCAAACTGAATGAGGAAAACCAATATAACTAGCACAAGAAATACTCAGTTTTTGAAGGTCTTCAAGATGGCAGCAAGCAGGAGTCTGTTGCTTTTATGGTTGACTATTAAGTATTTTGATGACGTCACGATTTTAAAAGCATCAAACAATTTTGAAATGCTGTAGCTCTGAAAATAATGATGCTATCAAACATGCTCTTTTTGGAATAATGGCGAACGTTCTAAAGTTTCCTTCGATTTATTCAGTGGGAAGAACTAGGCAATAATATTTTGCTTGTTTGATTATAAAGTTTTGCAAAGATTCCTGCCCGATGCCGTTGTCTTATTATGCTGTTTTTCGTTAGAAAATCTCATTCATATTCTCGATTCATATCATGGAGCAATGTTGACATCTTTATGTTGCGTGAAATGTCTGTTGAAATGTTGCAGTCTCATTAAAGGCTCTTGGGCAACCGGCATGCATTGCGGCCATTCGTTTTGTTTTTCCTGTGCATTTCAGGGATTTCATTCAATTCAATTTCAATGTTTAATACACGGAATGAGAACAATGACGATGCATCTAGAGCTGCTGCGACAAAAAGGACATATTTTGCAATACAATAGCATTAGTTGCTTTAATTGACACTTCAATTCAAAGTAATCAGTGACTGCAGACAAAGGAATTTCTCTCAACCAGTAAATCAAAACAAACACGGCCGCAAAAGTCGTCCCGAAAGCAGCAGGGCAATCTCGTCTTGTGCAAGCGAAGGGTGGTTTTTAAAAGAAATTATGTTCTTATAACGAAAGAAGAAGGGTGAATCTTATGTTTTGTGTCACGGATTTTGTTAATTTGATTCAGGAGCTGTGTGGTAATTGTTTCATTTAAGCCCTAAATACAGGAGAGAAACAGTGCCTTCTGTTCCGCTTCTGAATCAAGTAAACAAAATCCCCGAGACAGTAGATTTACCCTTCTTCTTTCATTATAAGAACATATTTTCTTTTAAAAACCAGCCTTCGCTTGCACAAGACGAGATTTGCCCTACTGGTTTCGGGGCAACCTTTGTGGCCTTGTATGTTTTGATTTACCGGTTGTTCCCTTTGTGTGTAGTTGCTAATCGTTTGAGATGTCAATAGCAACTGCTGCTATTGTATTACAAAGCGTGTCCTTGCTTTGCGGCGACGTGCTATTGGCTGGAGCGACATTGCTAAATTTTTTCATGATGGATTGAATTGATTAAATCACCTTTACAGATAGGGCTGCAATGCATGCCAGTTGCCCAACAGCCTTTGATATGTGCTTTACAACCTACAGCCTGCCTGGGGGTCAACAAAAGTTCTTGTACAATACCCCGGGGCCGCGCAAATTTTGCTGCCAAATTCCCGGGGGCCAGACGCTGAAAAAGCTCACATTCCCAGTAACTTGCAAAAGCTCCCAGTATCGTCAAATGCCATGGGGACCGGAAACATCTTATGTGCAAATCCCCGGGGATGTCCCGGGGGGAGGATGCTCAAATAAGAATTGAAGGAGACTGAAGCATTTCAACTTAACATCTTAACTAAAGCAGCCGCGCCCTAAAATGTCGGCTTACGTTTTTTATAATATCAGACCGTGCTGCAAAAGCTTCGTCTCAAAAGGAGTTCGAGTCTGGATTGTTTAGGAAAACGCGTGAAAATTATTTGCAGATGCCATTTCTGAGATTCTTTCTTCTTGTTGTCGTTTTGTCCCTCCTAGTCTTGTCATGAATGATGTTTTAAAATCAATAACCAGAAATGGTTAAAGGTGAGAGTATTTGATGTCCCAGTTGTTCTCCAAGGACAATATTTGTTTCCTTCTTGTCGCCTCAGGATTTTATATGAAGTACAACTGCAATTTGTTTTCAGGCAACTCTGACCCTCGAGAAGTTATTTTTGAAGAAAAATCAAAGAAATCGCCATGACTGTATCAGTCGGGGGTTTTATCTTGGCAATGGTCAGATTGGCCTACCCTACCTTCGCCCCTATCGGTTGGCCTTTGAATTATGAGCTATCTTACCGACTCCCCTGTAAACCACACTTTTAGGAGTAATCAGATCAAAGTCATAAACCTCTAGATAATGGTAAAATAGTAAAGCCTGGTTTCCATATGATCGCAACAGTCGGCGATGCGTCGCCGAGGCAGGTTCGGGGACACATCGGCGACGATTTTTTTTAATGGAAACATTTTCTGAACGACGTCGCCGACGTCGCCGATCAGACGGGGACAGTACGGGGACGCATTGAAAGAGTTGAGATGAGTTTAAAGCCTGGTTTCCATATGGTCATAGCAGTGAACGTTTCCATATGTCGCCGACTGATCGGGGACACGTCGCCGATGCGTCACAGTAGGTCGCCGACTGTTACGATCATATGGAAACCAGGCTTAAATCTTGAAGTCATTGTCAGTTACTGCGTTGTCGATTTCATCTGTGACAGGTTGTACTCACGAACTAACTTCCCCTGTAGCCTTTTTCATCATTTTATCTATAAATATTCTGAAATGTAATTACAATATTCCATACTTTTTGAAAACTCCTCTTCCACTTACTAGCTTTTCAAAAAATCCATGAACCGCCCTATTCCTTCCCCGGCGCTCACAATCCGTAATCCCGCTCAGGCTCTCTGAGATGCGATAGGTTCAACAAGGTATCTGCGAATGCGTCGTTATAAATTTAGGGTAGACCGATTGCATATTCGTAAAATTCAATTCAGTAAGATGAGCGTAAGTTGAGGACCCTAATGGAGTGAGGCTAAATTTAGGGTACGTCCAAATTAGACGGCATGCCAAAGATTAGGCCGCCCAGACTTGAGTATGAGCTGAGAATTTACCAATACAAACAAGAGGACAAAGCCGGATCTCCACTAGGCGGGAAAATGTCAAGCCGCGAAAAGTATAACGTAATCCTACTATTCGCGGCTCGACATTTTTCCGCGGCGACATTCGATCAGCCAATTAGATTGCCGGAAATTTTTCCGCCTCGACATTTTTCCGCCTAGTGGAGATCCGCCTTTACATTTAAGTTCAGCTTCGAGAAAGAGTTTGTGAACATTTTTATCATGATCTGCGTATTCCTAGTGCATTCCCTTGTTTTCAAATTAATTTCGTTTCGAAACCTGATCATTGTGCGCAGCCCCCCCCCCCCTAAGGGCATCATTCATTCATTGGGAAATATATACAGCCTTTTGCTAGTCAACCCCGTCCATGGATTCCAAAATCATTGCTTGCAGAACTGTGATAGGCAGGGTCTTCAGGGGTACATTGTGTGAGCTGACGGTAAAATGGTTGGGGCCAAGATTGTAATTAAATCTGGCTAAGATTTAGATTCGCATATTCCCCTATGGCCCCCTAGGGCCCCCTATGTTGAGAATCCCGATTACCTGGTGTACCTTACTGCACAAGAATGTTAAAAAGCTGAGTTCAAACTCTTCGGTTTTTATGTACGGGTTTTTACTGCATAAAACTTTAATTTTCTTACAGCACGGCAACTCATTGAATTTCCATATGGTGATGGCATAGAGGTTGCAATGGGTGGTGGAAGATACAATTTTTTGCCAAACACTGAAACGGATCCTGAAGACAAGTCACGAAAAGGAAGGAGGAAAGATGGGAGAAATTTGGCGAATGAATGGAAAGCAAAAACAACAGGCAAATGGGAATATGTTTGGAATGAAACTGATTTCAAGAAACTAGATGTCAACAAAGTTGATCATGTTTTAGGTGATAGTTCATTGTTAATTTAATTTACCTTTTGTTACTATTTTTGCATTTGCTGCCGAGTTGGCGACTTCTGTCTTCTGTGTCCTTGCACTGTCGTAACTGTGTTCATCATGTTGGGCCATACTTGATTCATTACAGAAGTCCTATGCCTGTCCCCCCCCCCCCGACTTTATTTTTCGCTATAAGAGCAGCAACGACGATTGATTTTCAGACTCTTCTGTCGTGTGTCTTGGGTAGTGGTGGCTTCAAGACAAGAGCCTTTTTGATGAGCTAAAATACATGTTTTGCGAAAAACATAAAGCAATATTTGAACAGTTGCCTTAAAGAGTCTGTTTCATCCAATATGCCTTGCATGCGCCGTCTATTGGTTTGCCTTTGTTGTCGCCATTTTCATGGCCCATGAAAATGGCGACAACAAAGGCCAACGAAGGGACCGCACGTGCAAGGGATGCTGGATGGAGGAACAGACCCTTTAAAGATATGAGGATTTGATTTTAAAGGGAAACAAGCATTGTAAACTTTCAGATTTATAGATTCTTTAAAGTTGTCTTGGATGTTTCTGAATTTATCATTTTTTCTTTTAAAGAAGACTTAAAATTTGTCGATTTTCTTTTTTGAGATAGTGATAAAACCATGTTTAACTTTAAAGCATAACTCCCCTGACACTTCTTTGCAGGGTTATTCAATCCAAGTCACATGCAATATTCTCCTGATCGTTCAAAGGATGTTGGAGGGGAACCATCTTTGACAAATATGACAGAATTTGCTATCAAAATGCTGAGTAAAAATAAGAAGGGATTCTTCTTATTAGTTGAAGGTTAGTAGACAGATGCTTATTAACTTGAGCTTCATTAAGATTCAGAATGTTATTCATCAGGTGTCCTACCAGCCTGAAATCAGTTTCTCTAATTTTATGGCGCGAGGGCCTAAAAGTTCCCAACAAATATTTATCCGCCATACAAAGAATGGCCTCGGCAAGCTTAGCTTAATGTCGAAATGCACCCCCTCCTTTTTCTTTCCACTTATTTTTTTGATGATGTAACCTTCAGTTGAATTGTAAATGGCATTCATGGTGAGGACCCGATGACCTTGTGTCTCTCCTCGCCATGAATTTCACCGTTTGATTTGATTTTAGTTTTGAAGTTTTTAACTATAATTGTTGTTATTAATACACGATTACGCTAAAGATGGCGGCGAGGAACTTTATACCAAGATGCATTGCGTTCGAATTAGGAATTGCTAACGAATCTATAGGGATTCGATTATAGAATGCAATGCATCGTGGTAAAAAGTTCCTCGCCGCCATCTTTAGCATAATCGTGTATTGACAATTAAAAGAATAGAATAGAGAGGGCATGAATTTATATCAACGTTAACAGGATAGATATAGACTTCTGCCTTCTCAGTTTTTAAACTTTCTCGTGTAATTCAAAGATGCAATGCTCAGCTTCTGAACGAGGTGAACAAAACTGAGACGTTTGCGCGACGAGTTGGTTATCCATCTCGCTTTCAGGTTGTTCTCTGCCATTTCCTTTCTTAAATTCGCGAGTTTAACCACTTATCCGTTGAATTCCATTGTCTATGATTGCTAACGCTCCTAAACAACCTAGACTTCGTTCACACGATATCGGCACAATTTAAAAAATGAAAAATTTTGACGATGCCAACATATTTACCTAGTGTTTACTGGCACAATAAGAAACGACAGAAAAGACCGCTGGTACCAATTTCTTTGCAAATCCTGCTACAAAAGGCCTGGATTTCGGCGTAAAAGAGACTTATCTTGGCCTGAAGAATCAATCAATCTCGTTTCGAAAGCGTTGACAACTTTTCCGTTTTTAAGAAGTTTCATCTTTAAATTCTACCTTTTTCAAAAATTGAGCCGAAAAAAGAGGAGCCGTCCCGGGGGAGGTACTTGGTTTGCCAACATACGGGGAGGTGCCGCTGGAAAATCTGAAAAGCTACCCTGTCCCGGAGTCAGATTCCTGAAAATGATACCCTGTCCCGGAGCGAAAGGTTCTTAAACAATACCCTACCGTTGAGTTTCTTTAGTCAAAATTGTGCCCTGGCCTGGAAATTCGTATAAAATCTATCGGAAAATGTGGAGATGTTGCCATTCCAGTAGACTTGCCCCAAGTCTATTTCGTCATTTGTAATAAGTCTGCCTGATACGAAATAGACTTGGGGCAAGTCTACCATCCCAGCAATAGAGGATTGCGCTAAAGATGGCGGCGAGGAATTTTTTACCGAGATGCACTGCATTCGAATTACAAATCTTTACAGATTCTATAGGAATTCAATTAAAGAACGCAGTGCATCTCGGTAAAAAATTCCTTGCCGCCATCTTTAGCGCAATCCTCTATTTAAATCATATTCATGGAGTGCAAATGGCCTACAACGGAGTCGGAATCCTGAAAATGATACCCTGTTCAGCGGCACGCCCGGGGGAGCCGTTTTCGTTTAGAGTGGAGACCTATCCGTAATGACTTAGGCCCTGTTTATATGAGGAAAAACACCTCACCTGCCAGACCCGGGGCTGAGAGGCGAGGTAGATTTCAGTCACTGTTTATATGAGATTTTTCACCTCACCTGTCAGCCCCGGGGCTGAGAGGTGAGGTGGAGTAAAGTCAGAGCTGCAAAAAGTTGTTGACCTTCCTCCAAACCTGAAATTTATGCTCTCAACCTTCCTCATTTTAACACAATATATAATTACTGGAAAACAGCAAAACAGCTCGACGGTGTTTTGTAAACCATACAAAAGCATGTAATTAGGGACCTTCCAATATCATTTGTCTGTTTGGGTGCAAGTAGCAGGGCTCTAACCAGGTTTTAATACAAGGGAGGCCACAATCTTAAGGATGCTGTTCATTAATTGAAAGGTATTGGGGCAATGAAGGGGGAACAAAGAGTTCAAGGTGAGAACATCTAAAAGTTACTTGGATGTCCAAAAGTATACTCCTGTTTGCAAAATCACCAAAATTTGATTACGAAAGTTATCATAAAATTTTTCCATCGCTTCTATCAACAACTTCTATCAATAATTCAAATATATCTAATGACGGTGAACTATCTGTTCCCTTAATTAACGGGTATGAAATAATGCAGCGAAAACCTCATTCTAAGCAACACTGTTTAAGCAACATCGCTAATCTTGCCTATAATGACCGTTACATTGAAAATTTTGCAGTATTCTTTAAGTCCACAATAACATTTCACGTTTCATTCTGATATTAATGACCAAACAAGCAACTCAGTATAACAAAAGAAATTACTCAAATAAACATAAGTGCTTTTTGCAGAAGGCCTCAAAACCAGGCAGCACTTAAAAGAGTTTGATTCACTTAATCAAAAAATAAATCAAAAGATCACCTTTGCCCGCAAAAATATTTTTTTTTATCTACTGGAAAGAAAAAGAAATTTGAAGATCTGCCTTACAATAAAATTTTGGTGATTTTGCAAACAGAAGTACTTTTCTGGGACGCTCTTCAAAAATCATTTTTTCCCGACACATATGCATATTTCCTCATAGAAGTTCTCTCTTTCATCACACTGTCTGATCAAACCTGATTTTTCTTCTTTGATAGAGTTTTGAAATATAACCTCACCATCTGCATACTGTTGACATGATTTTAATGGTCCCATGCATTTATTGATGATTCATTTTCTAAATCTATGCCAACAATATAAAATTTTATTTTTGACAACTAAACCTTCCTCAATTTTTGGCCAAAACCTTCCTCCAAACCAGGTTTGTAGGTTTGCAGTGTTTTTGCGTCTCTGAGTAAAGTCTCTCTTCCGTGAAATCAGAATGAACTGACCAATGAGAGTCAACGAATAAATTCAATTCACCTCACCATACCGGTGGTGTTTCGTTTACATGGAAAAATTTCACCTCACCTAGGTGAGATTCCACCTCTAGTGAGGGGGGACTTCACTATACCGGTGGTGTCGCGTTCCTCATGTAAACGCGAAATGAAAGAACAAAGGATTTTATTGGAAGGTGGAATCTCACCTCTCAGCACCGGGCCTGGCAAGTGAGGTGTTTTTCCTCATATAAACAGGCCCTTAATGCCATTTTCAAATTGTGCTAGTACTGTATGGATGTTGTCTGATTCTGTTGTTATGAAACTTGTTATCGCCTGTAAATATTTATCAATTTCCGCTGTTTTTAAGGTGGACGGATCGATCACGGTCATCATGCTGGCAATGCATATTCCGCATTATATGATACTGTTGAAATGGCAAGTGCAGTTGCAAAAGCTTCAGAAATGACTAAGGAAGGTTTGTAAATGCCATACTGCTGCGCAATGCTGACCTTTTTATCAACTGGACTGTTTTAGCAAGAAGACGCAAGTCAAGAAGACGCCAGCATAATTTTTTGTTTGAGGATGTGAATTACAAAGTGAAATCAACTTCAAAACTTTTGCGAGTCTCGAGAGACTCATTGTACGTTCTATTCTGAAATTGACAATCTGAAAAGTATACTTTTGAAGGCCGCATTGCACGTCGACAAGGAAGCAAAAAGGAAAATGCAATGTGAGCATATTTACAAATGATGGAAATGCGAGAATGCAACCTGTTCTTAGGGAATTTGTCTGTCTGTGAGCAGCTTCCTAGGAGGGAAAAGGCGAAGGTGAAGGTGAAGTGAAGGTGAAGGTGAAGTCACGTTTTTCAGCGCCAAGCGCTGGGATCGCAGAAATAGAGCAGACCTAATCGAGTCCGCAACCCCTTGTCATGACGCTCAAGTGGTGGGGCCCTGCCGGGATTCGAACCCATTCCGTCTGACTGTTCTGGCTACAATATCAGAGGGTTACACCACGGCACCACAACACCTTCTATAATTAGGCTGGAAAATTAGAATGCTCTAAAAACATAAAAAGTGCATGTGTTTTCAAAGACCCTCGCGTCTTGCTGCTAAATGAGCATATTGTTACATCGACGTATCGTGGCATGTTGCACATTATTACATCATTTTCTGTTACATTCTACCCTAATGATTTCACTAGTGAACAAAGTGAAGCAAACTCTGTCCCCTGGAGGATACGAATCTCCCATTGACTTTTTTAAGTCATTCTATTAAAGAAAGATTGAATCACTTTCCCTTACTTGTTATAAGATTTGCAAGGCATCTGCCAAAAGATGGTCAAACAATCGAACATCGACAGCCAAAAATTGTTAGAAAGTTGAATCAGCGTTGGATCAAGACGTTGTGTCATGCAACATTTCACTCATCGATTGATGAATTGACTATTGGCTCCAAAACTTATTTGGCCAAGGGCTTACGTCCTTCTTTTTTCATCGGCAATATGACACTATGAATCAATTTTTTAGACTCCGATAACTCCGATCACAATGTACCGGTTCAATTGTGAATCCAGAAAAAAACTTTAGCGGGTCAGCCTCCCAATTAGCTAATCCACACCACTTTCATCATTCTGTCCATAGAACAATTTTCTTCTGGAGCAGTGTAAACGCCCTTGAACTTTGACGTTTTCTTAACCATAGGCATACGGGGAAGGTAAATCTAGAGGGCTGCCCGATAAAAGTTCCATTGTTTACAGAAATTTTGCCCTGCTAAAGGTGGGTTTTGCTCGAAAGAGCTGATTTTTATTAACTTTTCCACCGTTGGAGGGGTAACCCCCCTTCATGCCCCCTGGCTTGTATGGTTAACCTTTTCCTGTTTTCCACTTCAGATGAGACCTTGATTGTTGTAACGGCCGATCATTCACACACATTTGTAATGGCTGGTTATCCAAAACGAGGCAACCCAATCCTCGGTTTGGTTGATGAAACGGGGTCATTGTCCACAGCTAAAGACAAGAAACGTTACACAACACTTGGTTACATGAATGGACCAGGAGCCAAACTCAACGAGTCACGTGACGATCCAGCAAAGCAACCTGTTAAAACTCGAGCTTATAAACAGCAGAGTTTGGTGCCATTGTCATCGGAAAGTCATGGAGGGGAAGATGTTGGTATGGTTTTACAATTGAAATTGCGTAAATGTTCAGGGTCGGGGTGGTCAGGTTACTTTTTTGGGTCAAAATTTAGGCAAGAATTACTTTTTTCTTCAGCAATTTATATACCGGGTGAGTCATTGAAAAATCCCGGCATTTGAAAAAAATCCTGATCCCTGAATATCAAAGCAATGATGTTGAAAGCTGTCTTGTTTTATCCCCGATATGTCAAATTAAGTTCTGTAATTTACCCGGCTTTAATCGGTCATTCCTTCCCGTCGAAATAGGAGATTTTCTGCAGAAAGTCACTTTCGAATACCTGCAAAAATGAGCGAAAACAGCAAGCAATATTTTCCTTTGTTCTCCTTCCTAGCAATTATGACTCTTGGATGTGCTCATGTATTTTGTCCTCATGGGAGAATGGAATCCTCCTGAATAAGTTATTCACACTAGGGGGAAGACTTTTCAACCCACCAAAACGTGCTAAAGCGTGCTGAAAGTCATCGCTGTGTGGTAAACACATTAGGGATTTTTGCTTGTAATTTTAGCAAGTGACTAATTTTAGCCGGGAAAATTTGTAAAAATAATTGAACATGTTAGCTATCTAATCAGATATTGCAAAATGTCATTGCTTGTATATTCAGGGAGCAGTAGCCTTTCAAACGCCGGGCGTTTTTTCCACTCACCCGGCGTAGGTTTCAAATCTTTAAAAAGCTGGGTGTAAAATTCCATGACCCATTTCTTTGAGCCGAACGGCTTCGAAGAAACTTGAACTATTTTAAAGTAAATCTGCCGTTGGACATTTCTGAAATCTTCAATATTTTCAGAATTACAGTGTTTTTCTTCTTTCTTAAGATTTCGAGAAAGTTTTCGAAAAAAACTTAAAACCATCGTAATTTCTAAACCTGTTGACAAAAGATCAAATAATTTTCAAGAAAACCATAGTTTGTGGATGCCTACAATATGGTATCAAGCAAAACTCTTTCACTCTTCTGGTTTGTGATTTAGAAATTTGATGACATCACGTCACAAAACGAGCTGAAAAATAAAATAGGCTGTAATTTCGACAAGTGGCTAAAGTTTCTTTCAAGTCATTCAGTTTGAAGAAAAAGGTCACTGAATTTTACACCCGCTTTTTTACACCGATTTAAAGATTTGGAACCTATGCTGACTCACCCGGTATAGTTTATTCTTTAGATTCATTAAATCTTTGATTTGTTGTCTCAGATATGAGAAAAATTAACAAGAACTGGACACTCGCAATTTACGACAAAACTTCAAATCAAGCAACATCATCAAAATCAAATTACTAGACAAGAAATCTATCAGTTGAGGTTTTCTCCATTAATTGAAGATGATGAATTCATGATTTTTTGTATCTGGAGAACGAAACATTGTTTTCGTGGGTCTATCATTCAGCAATTCTATCATATTGCATGTTTGATATTGTGTACCTGTGCCTGAGCACTCATGTCCACTTTCGTGAGATTGATACATCGGGTAAGTTAAAAAATGCTTACACCCTTCGAAAAGTCATTATTTTATTATATCACGGATCGTGAAGATTTCTTAATGTGCAGTTGCATCTATGCTTAAACTTATTCAGACGCATTATTAGGTCTTCAAATGGCTCAAAATTTATGAGAATTTTCATTTTTAAAATCTACTAGGTTTTGAGATCACAAGGAATCATTGCCCAATTGAATTTTAATGTCTTACCGACACTTAGATTTATTTCTGATATTAGATGTCTTCTTGTGTCGTTTAGGACCATGGACAATAATGCACCGTATTTGTATCTTGGAAATTAAAGCTGTTACCTCGATATTACCATAGTTTTCTTCGTTGTTTTCCTGATGGCCCGAGCCTAACTAGTGCTAGAAATCAAATTCAAATGGCTCCTGCGCGTCTGAACTGTTGGCTCCTACACAGCATTCATCCTCATTTCAAACTGAGGAAGTTTGAAACGAGGATGAACGCTGTGTATGAATTAACTGCTCAGACGCGCAGGAGCGATTTGAATTTGATTCCTAGCACTAGTTAGGCTTCAGCCGAATTGAAAGCAGCAAAGTAAAACAGTAATATCGAGGTAATAAACTTTGATTTCTTAGCTACAAACACGGCGAATTATTGCCCATGGTAGGACTCGAAGTTTCGTTAGAAGTAGCAAATTTTAGAGTTCTTGTTAAAATACTACACTTTACAAGATCCTATTGTTTCAAGTTTGGTTTTCATAACGCTAATTCAGTTTCTGTCCCCCGGAACAACATAGTGGTGATAACCTATTAAATTTATTCGGTCCTGAAGTCTTTTTAACTCACTCGTATGCCTAAGGAGAGGAGGGATACTTTTTTATTCAGGGATATCCCGTCCAATGCAGAAAAGTGCAATTCAGAATTAAGGAATGATTGTTGAAGTAATTCCATAACTCATGCCCGGTGTTCCAAAAAGTTATAAAATGTTTAAACAGTTCTGCAGAAGAGCCTTATTTCAGTTCCTATATTCCTGTCCAGAAAATCGTTAACATTCGTTGGTAAAACCACAAAGAAGTTGCTTCAGGCTTCAAGTTTATTCCATGGATGTTTAGAACATGCCACAGTTGTGCTTGATTGCTGCAGCTTTATGCTTTCAGTTAATGTACTGCTATTGAGTTAGAAACCTCCTCCGCGGAATGATCTCAACTTCCTCCGTAGAAGTATGCATGTGCGTGCTGAAGCAAACTGAGATGTCTAACTCTCCATCATGTTTACCAGTTTACAAGGATTTAATTTCTCTTTCTTTCCCTAGGAATCTATGCACGTGGACCAAGAGCTCATTTATTGCATGGTGTTGTGGAGCAGAATGCGATCTTTCACGTGATGGATTATGCACTCTGTTTGTCCGAAAGTAAACAAACAATCTGTAAAGAACAAGACCGTCTCAGCAGCTCAGCACAAGTAAATTTGATGACAAATATCAACCTCCTTGCAATTTTCCTTTCAATTTTTATCGTTTTTAGGGGCTAACAGCCTCTGCCGATTTAATTATTGATACAATTACACGTATTTTTTGGTAAGAAACTGCTTATAAGAAACTCGACTTTCAGATTGCCAAATGAATTAGAAACTCCAGTACGGGGAAAATACAGCTTAAGAAACTATTTGGTTTGATAAAAGAATCGTCAAAATATTTTACTTCATTTTCACTTCTTTCCTGTATCTTCTCGGAAGGCACAAATTCTCAGTATTGGAAAGGCTTGAAATGGGTTTTGAATGTTCAAGAAGGCACAGGTAGTGAACAAGAGGACTGAGTACTCCAACTCTGATGATTTTAAGAAACTTTCAGTACTGGCCCAATTTCTTAGTTTCTTATAAGAAAATACGTGAAAAGTCTATCTCAGATTTGATATCAGGTAAGATTTGTGATAACTCAAATATTACTCATGTGAGACACTCCAATCGTGTTTATTCGCGAACATTTTCACGTTACATGTCTCCCTTAGACTTCCACAATGTTAGAAACACATTTTTTAAGGTTTTTTGTTCTAAATGACGCTTACAGTACCAAGAGTTCTCAACAGAATTTGATAAATTTTCATTGCTATCTTTTGCCTTTAAAGGGAATCGACATAGTTAAAGGCTGGCCCAGGCCAGGTTAAAAATATAATCTATTGACTTTGATAACCTACGCACGTGTGGCTTCATTGTGGAACCAAGGAAACAATGAATATGTTTGGCGTTTTCTATAGCCTATTTATAGTGACTACGAGATATAGCTACGTCTATTCCCTTTAAGGAGCTAAATTCAGTACACAGGGAAAGAATATGATATTGAAGAGACCATTGGCTGCTTCAAGATGAGAATGATATTATCCAACGCTTGCCAAATCTTGCCATTTCTGCAGAAATACACCCTTATTCGAATTAATTGAATCACTGGTGATCGGGTAACGTATCTTGGCATAACTACACTACGTGCAACTGCTCTGCTTATTTTGTCATTCATAGTTACTTCAGATCCATATTTCATGTAGATTCCAAATTTTGAGGTTATTTTTCGAAAATCTGCGTCATTGCGTTGTGATGTCACAATGAAATTTGCGGGAACAACAGTGATCTCGTCGTCAGCTATAAATCCTCCCTTTAATCTTCGCTGTCCTGGCAGATTCAAGCAGATTTTGCATATGTTGTAGCGAAAGAAATTCTTTACTTTACGCAACAACTAGAACAAACTCAATATAATGCAGCACTAGCTGTTACTGGAGCGTGGATGGGTACAAGTAGGCATAAGGTGCTTGAAGAGCTCGGATGGGAAACACTTTATAACCGAAGGTGGTGTCGAAGATTATGTCATTTCTTTTCAATAACCACTTCCAAAAGCCCAGATTACCTTTTCAATGAGATACTTGAACATCGCTCAGTTGATTATAATTTAAGAAACCCGCGTTGTTATGAGCAAAATGTAGGTAGAACAATGCGCTTTTCTAGCTCTTACTTTCATAACACAATATGTGAGTGGAATCTGTTAGAGAAAGCAGTACAAGATTCTCCTTCTCTCGCCGTTTTCAAGAGCAAATTGCTTCGGATCATTAGACCTGAGAAAAACCCTGTTTACAATATCTATGATATTTTGGGAATCAAACTACTAACAAGGCTTCGAGTTAATTTCAGTCCTCTGAACGAACATAGATTTAGGCATAATTTTGACTGCTTGAGTCCAATTTGTATTTGTGGTACAGGAAAGGAAGATAATGAGCATTACCTCCTGCACTGCCCCCAGTTTACAGCTCAGCGCCAAGATCTCCTTGGTCAAGTCTCGGATGTCGGATATGATGTTGCTAGCATGAACGCAAAGGATCTTTGTCATTTGTTGTTATATGGGAACCTAAATGAAAGTACCTTGGCAAACAGAATCATTCTAGAAGCAACTATTTCTTTTATTAACACTTCTGGACGTTTCAATTAAACTTTCTGGAAAAACAGCAGCCTAAGCCTTTTTCTTGACTGGGGTGCTCCCGATATTTGCATGGGCAGTCTCTGCTCATCGGACTGCTGCTGCGGGGGCGTCGGCTGGGGGAGTCTAGGATTAGTTGGAAGTTTTTTTTTAGTTTCTTTTTCTTTTCTCCTCGGAGTTGATCTCTGTACCATAGATTCCATTCTCCCTGCCGGTGCTCTTGTGCTTGTGGTTTGGTGGGGGGGTGGGCTGTTTGTGCGGGTTTTTGGGGTACTTCAGTTTCGATTTAGCTTTTGTTCTTGTTTTTGTTTTGTTTGTTTGTTTTTTTTGTTGTTTTTTTTGTTGTTTCCTTTTCTACTATTAATAAGGTGGTTGCAGGAGAAAAGCTCTAACTTATTTGATAATCTTTAAATTCCGAAAGTTTTTTTCTCCTGCGACCACCTTAAGCTACCGTTAATATTTTGTTGAAATTTGTAAGTGGCATTTGTAGTGAGGACCCGGTGACCTTGTGTCTTTCCTCGCTACAAATGTCACAGTAGTTGTATTGAATTGTTGTTTTTAAAATTTTAGATTGATAAAAAAAAGAAAGAAATTCTGCATCGATTGATATATATTGCAGCCTCGCATCGATTTATCTTGGATAATTCACTTGTTGATAAGACTAATATTGTTTAGAAGGATTGTATTGTTATTATCTTGTTTCTGATGTCACAACATATTGATGAAGAATTTTCAAAAATTATTTTAGAATTTGGAATCTATTTGGAAGTTGGATTTAGGGTAACTTTTAATTATAAAATAAGCGGAGCAGCTGCAGTGCACGTAGTAGACTTGCTCCTTGTCTATTATGTGGTATACCAGCACTCAGAAAAATAATTACCTCTGCGGGGGCGTAAACTACGACGAGGACGTTGCGAAGGCATCGTAGTTTACACCCCCGCAGAGGTAATTATTTTCCTGAGTGCTGACACACCACGGAATAGGCTTGGAGCAAGTCTATGCACATAGTATTGTTTAGCCAAGAAACCTCACCCGATTACCAGTGATTTACACGATGATGATGGCGTGGAAGATTTAACAAAGTTGCTTTGTGTTAATAAATCAGATATTCTTTGAGATCCCTAATGTATGATTGCTCTAAAGATAGCGTCAGGGAATTTTCTGTCATGATCCTTTTCATCTGAAAAATTTCGAGCGAGTTGATTGTTCGATTGATCACGGATTGCCAAAGATCATGGCTTTCATTTCATATTTACGCTCTCTTTCATGAAACTTTCATGAAATCGTCAATGTAAATGTTTTAACACTGCCACGTTTACGTTTCAATAAGACTGTCAGATCTAAAAATTAGGTTTTAGATTTAGAATTCAAAATTTATCTGTAATAGATATTAGATTAATTTCTCAACCATATAATACAAGGAAGGGATTTTTTAAATTCACATTATATAATTTACAACAATGCTTACGTTCTACTATACCTGTCCAGAACTACTAGACAACACCATAGGGATAATACCAAAGGGAGCGAAAAAACCGAGGGGCATTTCACTCCCAAGAAATCTCGTACACCTTGGGCAAAAATCCTTTTGTTTTCAAGAAGAATCCACCAAAAATCTGTAAGAATCCTTTTGTTATGAAAGAATCTCGTACGCTTTTTCGAAAGAGTGAAATGCCCCTCGGAAAAAACAACGACTACCCCAAGGCCAAAAACATAAAGACGCACAATATTAAGCTAAAAACTACAGCATACACTACTAGATTCTGTCTCACATTAGATGTCGGATCAGGGTTAGGATGAAAAATGTGGGAAGTCACGAGCGGAAACTCGTCATTGATTTTAGTAAAGGATAAAGGATCTTCGCATCTAATATGAAACAGAATTTACAAAGGAAGAAACAAGAACATTTACGTAAAGGTACTTGGTGGGTGCTTTGCACACAGCTGAAGCTTCAATAGATCTCAGGGGGGGGGGGGCCCTCAGGGTCTCAATCAAACCGACCAGTTTCACGAATGATACATAGAGTCAATCTAAGAATATCTCTATTCACGTCACAAGAAAGGTCTTTATCGCCATATAGTAAGAGCTGTGTCAAAGCATCATTTGAAAGGTTAGCGATTTGCACAAATGGTCGTAATGATTCTTCAATTCCAGCGAGAAGATCTCTTCGTTGATCATCAAGGGACAGGCAGAGCAACAAAAGGTGTTTTGTATCCTCAACACCATCGCTTGTTGGGCACATTGGGTTTATGGTATCCCTGAAATTATGCTTGAATTTGTGAAGATTTAGCTTGCTGAGACTAACCCTAAGTTTAGTAAGAGGGACAAACCTGTTGGGTCGTAGATTCTAGAAACAGATTTTGCAGGGGGGGGGGGCGGATTATTGATTGGAGCTTTTCCTTGAAAACGGTAATTGAAGGTGTAAGTCTCAATTCAGGCGCAAGCTTATTCCATTCGGACAAATAGTAGGGATAAAAACTGGCCATGAATTTTTCTGTTCTTGCCCTCAATCGCCCAATGACATCCTGCGACTGATGAAGAGGGGAAATTGGAACCACTGTATAATCAAGCAGGGGATTTGATATGAACGAAAGAAGCATTTAAATCGTTGAATCAGAAAAATGATTTCAATTTGCAAGACACGTTTCGGATAATCTCTCTCTGTCTTAAGTCTAACCATGGGTAGCTAGACACCGCAGTTTTGTTTCAGTGTATATGCTGCGGCGGACGAAAATTTATATGTTTCTGCGGAGGAGGTATCGGAGTTACTTGGAAGAAAATTTCTTCCTTCGTAGTAGCAAATAATTTCATCCTGCGCAAAAGAACAAAACGGCAATCAAGCACAACTGTGATGTTTAGCCACCCATGTTCTAAATTTTATGATTTTTGCCAATAAAAGGAAACATTCGTCGATTAGGTCACTTTTTCATTTAAATTGTGTAAATATTTCTTGCTAATTTTAATCAATCGTATCTTCAAGCACACGGTCGAGATCTTCAAAGAACGTGATGTGAAATTTGAATTGCTTGAAAGTTACTTACGGTACATTGTTGTAAGTCTACCGTGGAGATGTATTTATGGCTTGATTGACCGAACAGAAACTTCGCACGCTTTTGCGAAAACTTGTAACTTTGAGGTCCCCTCGCTCCCTGGAACAGATCCCGAAATTAGGCAACACTTTATATTTTGTTCCTTGGGCCTCAAACTCTTGATTTAGCATGTCAAAAAGCTTATATATCGACATCCAAACACCCCCTTAAATCAGATTTCTTGGTGATATCATTTTATGCAGTTTCTGCTCTGTCAGCTTGATTTTCAAAATGGCTGAGCCCTACATTTTTGTCGAAAGAGATCCTGGACAGATTTGAAAAATCTAAATCATCGTGGATCCAAAACTGGCAGAGGAACAACGATATAATTCACTGGAATTGCACCCTTTATGAAAGTCCACGATAAGGTAGCAGGCAATAATCTGTCGCTCTTCTGGTTTGTCTCGTCAGTATCCCGTTTTAATAATGCCTCTGCGAAGGAGAGTGAGTATGATATATGCCGTCACATTGAAATTTGTTGAGATGTCGAGAAATTAGACTCATTTCAAAAGTCTCTTGTTTCGCTCCCCTTGCACAGTTTTTGCCACAGCTGAAACAATAACAAAAACAACAACAAGCGAAAGTTAAAGCGACTTAGGTCATGAGTCCATCGAAAAAGCTTGCGGTAAAATAGACCTTTTAATCCTTCTGAATCGAACAATGATTCGTAGAATCTTCGAATGTTCACAAAAGTGATAGAAGCGCTAACGCTGCTCAATAGAGGACTGCGCTGAAGATGATGGCGAAGAATTTTTTACAGGAATTCGATTAAAGAGCGCAGTGCATCTCGGTAAAATATTTCTTGCCGTCATCTTTAGCGCAATCGTCTACTGGCGAACCTCCTGCATAAAAATGTGTAAGAGCATCCTTCGATCCAAGATCTTTTCGAGAAATTCTGAAAGGTCTATCAAAGCACAGGGAAATCAGTAGTCTCCTCTCTGTCTATTGCTTTTTACCTTTCTGACGCAGCGTAGCTTCTGTGGCACTGCGGTGGTGATGCACAATTCCACCACCGCAGTGCTGTAGAAGCAACGCAGCATCCAAAAGAAAGTACCTTTGCTGCTTTCAAGCCATTCAATTGACAGAAAGAGTTAACATAACTTGCACCAAATTCTTTAAAGATTTTGACTTTGTGCTTTGAAAATGTATGCATCACGACATAACAATTGATACTGCTGTAGGTTTAAATGGATCATTAGTCGTATTTCAGATGTTCCATTGAAATCCCGGGGGCGGGGGTAACTTAAGTTTTCCATGGTACGGGGCTGTGCCATTTTTTAGGGTACCTTTTTCATGATAGATTCCGAATTTATATTTATGGGTATAGTTTTCAACAATTTTTTGCATTTTCTGGATTTATGGGTATAGCTTTTAGTAAAAATTCATTTATTGGTGAGCTGTTTTGGCATTTCCGGATTTATGGGTATGATTTTCAGAAAATTCCCCAGATTTATGGGTATACTTTTGAGAATTTTCTCCGGATACTTTTATGGTACTTTTACGATTTGAATGGCACAACCCCATATCTTGGAAACTCAAGTTACCCCCCGGGATTGAAATGTCTCTCTGATATTTCATTTCATTCATTTAACATTCGTTAGTTATGGCATCCATTATTCAGTTAAATATAACAAGTTAAAACAATAAGAATAAGCGTAAAGTTCGACTTACTTACTACATGGATATAATTTCAAAAATTGATATTAATCTGGCAGTTTTTCTCGCCCTAAAAAGTGATCTTCCATGGATTCGTGGACTTGAGCAAAACAGTGATTTGCTGTTAGCTTAATATGTGAGATGTTCTTAGGCATCCGGCATGTATTGCAGACCTATTTGTAAAAGTGGGGTTGATGTTATTTTGCACGAAATTTTTTTTGATGTCGCTCACGTCGGAAACACGTCACTGCAGGTCCAGATGCGGCCATATTTCCCGTTACTGTGTTAAACATATCCGTGGAATTCACGAAAACCAAATGAATAATCGCAATGCATGCTGGTTACCCAAGAGCCTTTAAAGAGTCTTTTGCAACTGGTCGCTTTGCGAATACATTTTCTTGTCTTCTCCTTGATGTCACCATTTTCATGGTACACGAAAATGGCTGCAGTCAAAGAGATGTACGTGCAAGGACATGTCTCAACGAGCCATTGTCTCCACTGGGAAACCAGAATTCTCCTTTCTGTGTATTGTTTTTTATCTTTTGGACACTACGTAGCTTCTGTGGCACTGTAGTTGTGAAATTGTTCATGCGTGGTAAAATGCGAAGGAGGAAGGATGTGACGCATCACACCATGCATGTGCAATTTCATCATTGCAGTGCCGCAGAAGCAACGCAGCGTCCAAAAGATTAACTGCGTCTTAAGCAGGCGCGCTGAAAGTTGAGCTATCTGACAATAAATTGCTTGAAGGGAGATAATTAATTAACACTGAAGCATGAGTGTCAGGACACTTTTCCGGTGAATATAGAAGGTATTATTCTTTGCCTGCCTTGAAGTGCGATTAAATTATCTTGCTTGCCATTAGCAGCCTTTCTCAGCCAAACTTCATCGCCTGAAGAGCTCCATCACACGTGCTTTCAACATGTTTAGGCCTAAACGACCTTTGCAAATTCGATTTCGAGACCGCTGCGTAGGTACAGCAATGCGCAGAAGATGGCAAAGGTTGTTTAGGCCCAAACATTTTAAAAGCACAATTGACGGAGCTCTTCAGTTCAAGGCGAGGAGGTTTGGCTGAGAAAGGCTGCTAATGCCAAGGAAGAGAATTTACTGGCATTTCAAGGTAGGCAAATAAATTAATACCTTCTATATTCACCGAAAAAGTGTCCTGACACTCATGACTGAAGTAGTTGAACTGACAGAAAAGTTTTACTTAAGTGCAGTTTGGTTCTGTATTTTGACTTAATTCAATTATTGCAATGTGGATCCAAGTTTCTGTTCATATTTTCAGACAGTCTAAAGTTGTAGCGTGCCTGCAAAAAGGACCGTCTGTGAACAAAGGCAGATTTTGTAATACAATAGCATCACTCTCAAGCAGCAAATCAAAACAAACGAAGCCGCAAAGTTGCCCTGAAACCAGTGCGGAAAACTCTCGCATGGTGCGGTCAAAGGGAGGTCTCTAAGAGAAGTTATGTGTTTAAGACGAAAGAACAAGGGTAAATCTAAGGTTCTGTCTCGCGGATTTCGTTTACGTGATTCAGAAGCCGAGCAGAGGCCATTACGATTCCTGAATAAACATTGCTCAGTTGTAAAGAGTTACTCTTTAGCTCATAGATCAATTAAACAAAATCCACGAGACAGAACTTTAGATCTACCCTTCTTCTTTTGTTATAGGCACCTAACTTCCCTTCAAAACCCCCCTTCGGCCGCACCACGCGAGAGTTTACTGTACTGGTTTCAGGGCAACTTTGCGGCTCTGTTTGTTTTGATTTACTGCTTGAGAAAATTTCTTTTGTCTGCATTCGCTAATCGCTCTGATTTGAGGTATGAACCAAAGCAACTGATGCTATCGTATTACAAAATCTGCCCTTGTTCCGTGGGTGACATATGTTTTATCTCAGATCATGATCTAATGGAATGGATAGCGGGACACTGTTCCAAGATTTTGGACTCGTGCACAAAAACCTTTTCTTTCTTCTGTTTGTCCTTCAGGTCAAGTCCCCTTAAGATTTCTTAGAAGTGCTTCGAAAGGACGGTTGTCAGCAGCTGCTCTTGGAAGACTTTACCAGGCGATCATAAAGAATGGAGAGGAGAAATTTCTAGACACAGAACTTCCAGAGTGCTACCTTAGAGTGTTATCATATCATTTATCATTTAACAAGTTTTATAATATGTCATGTCATTCATCCTAAAATGAGCTTCAGCATATCAATTGGCAAAAAGAGTTTCTTAACTTTATCATAATTTGGCTCATTCATATCAACCTTTCAAACTCAAGTATGGACTTGTCCAAGTCTCTTTTGTGTTTACACCTAATAAACTGCCACCTGAAATGGTTAACCCTGCGTGGGAGAAAAGGGAAATCCTCTGTGAAGGCGAGAGAAAAATGAAAGCTTTATGCTTTCCTCTTTATTTGGTAAGTAGGTTTTTCAGGCTTTTGATATATCTGGAAGAGACTTCGGCAAGTCCAGTTCATGTGGAGTCTGTCTCAACGTCTTACCACAACTTACCGTTTTGTTGTACAGTCAATACGACATGGACCATCATCTTCAACCTAGGATTGATCGAAAGGTCTGAAAGACCAGAACTTGATTTTGCCAATGTTTGAAATTGTAAGCTCGATAAAACAAAAGTATACTTCCATCGGAACTCCAGCAATTTTTTCGTGAAGGAAGTGCCACCTGGTAATTTCAAATCCAAAGTCAATGTTTTCATAAATTATGTAGCTTGATAGACATGAGCAATTTTTCCATGCAAGTGGAAAGATTTTTACTTGTGCCCTTCCGGATTTCAATAAAACTAGGGTACATGGACACTTGTGGATTGATTTGTTGATCTTGATCTTAGGTCCAATGGGTCCAATGGGTCAAGATTAATTTGTCCATTTTAAAGATATCGATTAAGCTCCCCGGCTGAAGATAATGGTAAATATGGAATTATTGTTAATGTGAAAATGTCACTAGTGACAAGATCTTTGAGATGGACGATAAATTTAGGATCTTTTTTACTTTTCTCAGGTAGATTGTTAAGCGTTTCCACATTGTTTATCACATTGTTAACTAAGTTTCAGTTTCCGATGAAGTTTATATGGAAACTTTACGAAAAGTATGAATACATGAAGTAACTTTAAAAAGTATGATGTTGTTCTGTATTCTCTTCAAGTTTTGTATATCACATTTAATCGAGTTTATCAATTCCCTATAGACTTCGGCGTTTGGTTAAGCCAAAGGGAATACCAACAATAGGTTTTCGCTTTCATTGCAGCAAGAGGAGGTGCTTATTGCAAGGTGATGAAGTGTGTGAATGTCTTATCTAACATAAATGAATCACAATTTATCAAATACTGAATCTAATCGTGAATTGAAATTCAGCATTTACGGATCAAATAGCTTCTGCGTCATGAAACACCATGAATACTGAATACTATATTCAGATGGAACACATTATTGAGCAAATGATAATCTCTCAAATGATTGTCTTTGGATTATCAAATATTCCAAGAAGGAGATACGCTGAAACTACAACTTGTAGTCCAAGCAAATAGGAGCTCATCAAGTAGGAAATGTACCAGAATTGAACAGACACAGAGTTACTGAAAATGGATACTTGGAATCTGTGGAATCCGCACCTCAGTCCAGTTTATCTCAAAATTCTTTCTCCATCGTTCTCCTTTTTTTTTATAAAGATCTCAGGTGATTGACCCAATTGGGGCGTAGCGTACATCCTGTAGATTCTATACAATCGTAGGGAATTATCGACAGTAACAGGGTAACAGGGCTGTTCAATGTACTTTTCTCCCGCGTGGTATATGTGGTACCATGTTATTGCATACACAAACCTCTCTGTTCACAGTGACAGGGTATAATGCTTTACACCGTTGCGTTCATAAGATTCCTGTCTCATAACATGTACAAAATAAAAGCAGATGCTTGGAAAGTACTGCAGCCTCTTTTTGCAGAAGAAGAAGAAAAATAGGCCTAGAAACGAACAGTTTGCTTTTTATTCGTTAACCAAATTGATTATAACATTGTTCAAAAACAAACCATGTTCACGATTAAAATACTTTGAGCTAAACAACTAATTTTGGCAATGTTTTACATCAATTTTGAAGGCAAGGACGTTGGTAAAATTAGAATTTCAAAAAGGAATCCCACAAGCTTCATGTCGTGCCGCTTTCTTCTTTATCTCTTCTGACTAGCAGCGTTGAAAGAAGTCAGTCTTTACTCCCTGAAATTATTGAGGTTTATTTGTGAACCAGGGGGAACTGACCAGTGAAACTATCATTTGTGGGGCAGACTTATCACCCGAATGTTATATTACAGTGCTATTTATTGAACTGAATGGCTTATTTGAAATTGCGAAAAGAATGCTCAATTCAATGCTTAAAGTGGAGAGATAACGCAGGTAGTGAGTCCAAATATGACACAATCGAGACGCACCGCGACAAAAACAGAGCTGTGGGGATGGAATCGTATTGTGAAGAAAGGAGGGAAGGCTGTGAGCTCTCGCTTTTTACGAAAATTTATGAATCAAAACACGGAACAAGATGAAGAAATCGGAGTCAAATGGATCTGGGAGGAAGTCAAGTACAAGTGGGATATCATCTCATGGTTCAAACCAGTCATCTCCTGGAGTTCTGCTCCAACCTTCACCAAGTAGTGCACCGGGCCTAGCCATAAATGGGCTCTCACCAGCATCAGAGAAGAGTGAAACTCCATTAAGTGTTGAATGCCATTCTGATCTTCATATGCACTGTGTGTCCGTCTTGAGGCTTCTAAGTGAATTCAGAAATAGTAATGTACTTTGTGATGTTACACTTTGCGTTGATGGCCGGACTTTTTACGCTCATAAAACCATTTTGGCATCTTGCAGTCCATACTTCAAAGCAATGTTTTCAACGAAATTGAAGGAAGCAAGTGAAGCTAAACCCGTTGTATTGAACGATATCGATGGACACAATATGGAAGAATTGTTGAAATACATGTATACAGGTGAAATCGAATTAACGAATAACAATATACGACCAATTATATCCGCGGCTAATTATCTTTTGATAACAAGTTTAAAAGATCGTTGTGTTCAGTTTTTGAAGAAGATGCTTACCCCAGCTAATTGCCTGAGTATTGAAAACACTGCTGAACAATATGATTGCGAATGGCTCAGAAGCACAGCTACGACTTACATCAAAGAGAATTTTCTTACGATTCTCAGGACTGATGAATTCAAAGACCTTCCCGTTGAAAAACTTGTCGAGCTTTTATCAAGTGACGAAACGAGAGTTGATCGAGAAGAGCAAGTGTTTGAAGCCCTGATGACTTGGGTAAATCATGATCTTCTAAACAGAAGACAGTATTTTGCAGATTTAATTGAACATATTAGATTCCCATTAATGTCACCATATTATTTAATGGATCATGTGGAAACTGAAGAACTTGTGAGATCAACTCCAGAATGTATTAATCTCCTTCTTGAAGCAAAGAATTATCACATGTTACCTGACAGAAGATGGCAACTCAAAAGCAACAGAACAACACCAAGGGTATCAATGGGTATTGTTAATGGGGTGATAGCAGTTGGTGGCATTCAAGGTACCTCAGTTGTAGCATCAACAGCTTGTTACCTCTTATGTGCAAATCAATGGTTTGTTCTGGCAAAAATGAACACTCCAAGGTGTAGACATGGGCTAAGTGCTACTGGAGAGTTTGTTTATGCAGTTGGTGGTCAATACAGAGAAGGTGATTATTCTTATTGTTGTTATTTTTAGATAAACATATGAATTTTGAATATTTACATACAGGTGACAGACAACATATGTACAAAAGTGGGGAAGTCAAAAGAAGCTAAATGCTTTGGTGTTTTGTGGAATCATGGCCATTGTTCAAAGCAAACATGTGGCTCTGTCACTTTAATATAGGATGAAAATTTTCTGGTAAGATCACTCATCTTTTAGACCCAAAGTAAGTAAAATGCTGGTAAGAGTTTGTATGGGAATGAGAGTTTCCATATATTGTTAATTCATGATTTATTTATCATTGCAATGTACTGTAAATTCATTACAGTTGTCTGTTTCAGAAATAGATTGAAACATAAATGGCAAGTAAGTCTGTCCAGAATCAAACATGGAATTCTTGTTCTCATTCCTATATACAAACCCTTTACCAACATTTTTCCATTTTCTTGGTCTAAAGATGAGTGCTTTTATTGAAAGAATGTTTTTGAAATCATTTCAAAAGCAACAATATCCTGAATGGGCTTCATTAAAGGGAATAGATAGGTATATCTCGTAGTCACTATAAATAGGCTCTATAGAAAACACCTATGCATTCATTGTTTCCATGGCTCCACAATAAAGCTGCACGTGTCTAAGTAATCAAATTCAATAGATTTTATTTTTAACCTGGCCTGGGCCAGCTTTTAACTATGTCGATTCCCTATAATCTAGGTGCCTAATTTTAATCTGATACAGTACAGGCCTTACTCCTTGGGTGGAAAGTTGGTTCTTGATATGCCACAGTTTTATGCCATGCCAATTGTTTAAAGATGTAGAAATATTATTTTACCATGACTGTTCTTTACATACTCCACATCAAAGATATTTGGTGTAACATACAGTACAAGTTTTCCAGTGTTGCCATGTACACCTTTCTTTTTTTCTGATTCTTGTCCAGAAAATTTGCAGTCTTATATATGATTCAAGGATTCTTACATGAGCATTCATAAAAAAAAATTCTCAAGAATTCTTGCCATGTTGATGTGCGCAAGGCCCCAAAGAATAGGTATTCTTTTTTGATATGATGCACAATTTATCCAGCAATAAAGCCTTGACAGTCCCTAGTAAAACCAAGGAAATTGCCAGAAGAGACCGAGACATATTGTTTAAAAACTGAGTACTTAATATTCTTGAATGTGTTTGTGATTTTGGTTTTTTGGTAGTTACACCATGTCTTTTCTGAAGAAAAAAAGTCAACTGGTGAATTAACAGAATTTATTTGCAAAGATTTCCAAATTTTCAAAATGGATTCAAAAGTTTTTAAGTGATAGGTGTGATAAACATGCAAGGTTTTGTTGTTGGCAAGAGCAACTAGTCTTTCATGCAAGCTGGTTTGGAACAAAATATCATTTGCACATTTTCAGCACTCCCAAAGGAAAGGTGCACCTTCATTTTGGGAATGCTGACAATTTGAAGTTTCCCTAGGAAAGTTAGGGCTACACAAGTCAGAAATTGTGTAGATAGCTCTTCCAGCTAGAACTTTAAAGTAAGCCTATTCTAGGAGAAAAATTATGAATATTATGATACATCAATGAGATAACATCTGCTTCTAAAACTCAAAAGTGATCCAGATGTAGTACAGCCTAACTTATGCTCAAGAAGTGCTTTGCTTTGATCAGAGGTGCTTAATATGGACAGATCCTGTCTTAGACTTATCTCCAGCTTAAAAGAAAATGATGTGAAGTTAATTCCATAAAGCTGCTTAAACTAGGCTCAACCAAGTTTTAATCTGTCAAAAAATATGGGTCTAATCAGGCTTTCAGGATGAGCACTCTCAGTTTTCCATCAATAATAGTTTGAATGAATTTATTTTTAAGCTGGGGGGTTCATGCTTGCTCTGGGCTTTTATAGTTTTCTTTCCTTTAATGTCAAGTGCATTACCAAACATGGTAGATGGGAGGATAAATCTTGATATTTGGATGTTTATGTGGCTCCTAGTAAGATGAATGAGACAGAGGGTGGTTAAGAGTTTCTCATTTTGCTTAGGAAAGTATTACAAGGAAGGATCTTTTTTGTCCATTACCTAAGTCATAGTCTAAATTATCTACACAACAGCAAAGTTATTAAGAGATTCTTGGCTGGAAATAGTTTGTAACATTATATCTTCCACTTTTTATCAATCAAAACTAAACTTAATACAATGCAAACATTTGAAACACAATCACATTTTGAATATCATCTTCATATTCAAGTTGATAGGAAAGGATAAAGCTATGGTTTGGCAGATCTTTGCATTGCTACAGATCTTTCACCTAACAGTTTTCTTCCCTGAATTTGCTTGTCATAGAATACTTTGGATCTTTGATCTGAGTACAAAAAATAATAGGAATATTCTGTACAGGGTAGTTATAAGCATATTTTTAAAGGCAGTCTGTCAGGTATTTGATTTGCCGCAACAGTCAGAGCTCATCACAACAGATTTCTTTGTGAATCTGTGTGTTTGAAACAAAGGAGAGCTAAAAACTGTCTTGACTTTTTATGGTCGTAGAAAGTTATTCAAATTTCCTATTCTTTGTATTGTCCTTATCGCCCAATCAAATTCATGACAGACTGCCTTTAAGTATTTTTCAAAATTTTTCTTGAATTCTTAAAAATAGAAACACTGTATTTCTGAAACTACTTTCTGAAACATTCTGAAAAGTACTCATACAATAAAAGCAACTAGCAACTTGAAATTCGTAACTGCACATTAAAACTAACTTGTAACTCGAAATTCAACCTTTTTAATGATTTGGAAGGGGTTAGAGACCTTTTGAAGAAATGTAGAATGACTCTCAAGGAAACCACAGTTCATGAATGTTGACATTATGGTATCAAGCACAAATCTTTCACTGTTCTGGTTTACAATTTAGAAATTTGATGACATCACACCCTCAAATGGGTTGAAATATAAGATATGTGGTAATTTAGAAAAATATTCAAGATTTCTGAAAAGTTTTCCAATGAAATATGTCATAGAATTTTACACTTTATCATTTTGAAGATTTGGAACTAAATATACTGTAGTTATGGAGATAAATCAATTGTAAGGTCGGAGCCTTGTTACTACAGGGCATCCCCAAAAATTGTGCCCTATTTGTGTGGCTGCTGTGGAGGAGATGTGGATTCAATAATCTCGATTTTTACACGGTTTCGGTCAGGCTTCAACTTATACTGCATTCACACTGACACAGCTAAACCAGCTTTATCTAAACCAGTTTAAATTTCAACTAATCGAATGACTGGATTTTTTGGATTGACCAATCAGAAGGCCTTATTCGAAAACCTGGTTTAGATTAAACTGGTTTAACTTGCAGTGTGAATGTGGCATTAGAGTTTGAGAACCTTGTATGAGTCAATCTGACAAGTGGTTGCTGATTGAGGCAAAATAAGTGGTTGCTTCAAAAACAGCACTTCTATTGTTTTTCAGCGATCTCAAAATAAAGCAAGTTTTAAAAGAAAGGGTCCTGGCATTGGATCAATATTTTCACTACACTTGTTAAAAGGTAGAAAGTGTAATTTAGCAAAAATTTTAAAACGATGAAAATATGAAAACATACCGGGTGACCCAAAAAAACTTCACGACCTAGATCGCCTTTATCTCCTTGACCTCAAACGTTATGAAGACAAACAAGGTGTCGCCATTTATCTGAAAGGCTCCGCTATCTTTTGAGATGTTGCTTGGCCAGTTCATTCATGTCAAGGACCATTCCCTCGCTTTCCTGTCCATTGTTTGGAAAGTGTGACAAAACTTGAATTCAAACTTTGCTTTGGAGCATGAAATTTCAATGAGGAATTCAGGTCACTCATTTTGCAAACAAAAAATGTCCCCAGACGACTTCTAATGCATCGCTATTTCGATTTTTCACAGAATGTTCACTGGCAAATGATGGCGATTATTTCACTCAAAATGAGGAATCCTGGATTCAAAATTTTCATTAAATCTGGTTTTTCGGATGGTAATCATTGCTCAAAATGACCATGCAACATCTCAAAAGATAGCTAAGCCTTTCAACTAAACAATGATGGAAAGTATTTGGCAATAGCTTTTGCTTTCAGGGAGCTAGTTGTGATCTAGCTCGTGAAGTTTTTTTTGGGTCACCCGGTACTTTCTTTGAAAATATACTTTATTTTGACATTGTTAGAGAACAATAGAAGTACTGCAGCATGCTGTTTTTGAAGCAACCACTAATTTTGCCTTTGGTCTGCCATAAATCAGCAACCGTTTGTCAGACTGACTCAAACAAGGTCTCAAAATCGAAGTTGAAGCTATACCTATGCAACTGCATAAAAACTGAGATAATTGATTATACAGCTCCTCCACAATAGCCACACAAACGGGGCACAATTTTTTTGGGACACCTGTAGCCAACTAGCAGTTTACATTTTGGGAGGAGATGAATGATGTTTGGACCAAGTGACATGTCACTATTATATGTATTAAAAGTATACTTTCTTCGTGCAAAAAAGTATACTTGGAAATATTTACAAACAAAGCTGTTTAAATTGCGTTAAAGCTTCATTGCTTGAAAATATCATTAAGAAAATAATCAAATCCTAACCAAACATCTTAAGGAAATATTTTTTTCCAGATTTTCCAATAGATTCAGCGTATTGCATACTATTTATGCAAAGTACACGATGACACTTAAAATTCAAATTTGCTCATCCCATTTCAAATATTTGGACACATATTCAATCGTAGGAGGGAATTGCTTCCATGGCCTGTTTATTTAGTGACTCAACCTCATGGCGTACTTCAAACAAGAACACATTTTGTGTTTCTGTGGCTTCAATATTTGAGCTGGCCTTTCTTCATTGTTGACGCACCCATGCTTGAATCGAGTTTGGTGATGTCTTTGTCTTTTTTTTGAAATTATTAAACAACGATTTGATCACGTTGTACAGAATTGCCACTGAACTACCCTCTTACTACCGACGTAGACTTATGACGATGAGTCCCTTGTATCCCTGCGGTAAACCTTGCTCAAGAGGGACTCATAATGAAACAGTGAAAAACTTGGCCCTGCTCTCTTCAATCATTAATGGAATTATGATGGAATCACGGCTTCGAATCTCAGTCCCGTTGGGGGTTTTTTTCAATTTTTCAATCGAATCGAAAATTCTATCACATGTACACATAACAGTAGTAATTCACAAATCTCGCAATCTGATTGGTACTGGAGGAATTGCGAAGTTGGGGCCTAAATAGGGCCAGGTTTGAGTCTCTATTGACCGAAGCGCCATCATCAAGTCAAAGAGCACAGGGAAACATGAGACTCATTGTTTTCGTACACCTTCCTTGAAATCACAAAAAATCACGTAAAAAATCACAAAATCGCAAATAAATCATATGCAAAAAGCACAAAAATTACAAATCACTGAGAAATTTGCTGAAAAATGACACAAAATATAACCGAAAAGTCACAAAAAATCACAAAAAATCGCAGACAAAATTACACAAAAGTCACGTAAGCTAATTTGAGAAATGATTTGCCCCTCGGTAAATACTCCCTGACGCCCCCGTTCAATAACTATCTAATCGACAGAGCAGAAACTGCGTAAAATGACGTCATCGAGCAAATGTTTGGATATATAAGCTTGTTGAAACGATAAATTCTCCTTTTTACATATGCTAAAGTATTCTCCAAACCAACCCGCTTCGCACGCACAACACATGACTACGCCATACAGAATTCAGGTATCTTTGGCAGTCTGCTTTGTTTAACGTCCGTGGCTCGAATAATCGTCCTTAGAACTCCTTGCGTTTTGCGTTTGCAGTAAATACCGTAAATCCTCGATTAAGTCTTCGTGGGCTTATTTGTAGAAGTGAATTTTTTGGATGGAGGCAAAGGAACAAAATATCAAGTGTTGCCGAATTTCGGGATCTGTTACAGGAGATAGGGGGACTCAAAGTTACGAGTTTTTGTGCATGCGTGCGCATTTTATGCTCTGTCTATCTAATCATCTATCATATATCATTTCCTACGAAATCAATGATGACTCGCAAAGTGAAAGTAACTAGCAAGTTGGAACTTGCAACATAAGCATTAACACTTGAAAATAAATGTTCTCTTGCCCCCTCTCGCTTGCTAATTTTTGAAAGATTTTTAAACCCCCACTTTCATTCCAGCCCCTTTTGTTAATTCTTTGAAAAATTGAAAAGATAGTGAATAATGAATATGAACACAAAAAGATTTCCTATTTTGCCAACCTCCGCCCCCTCCAAGTGTTTCAACTCCACGATAACAACCTTATCGAACCATTCCCAGCTCCCCCATTATTCTAACTCACCTTTCGGTGCTCGAGAGTAACTCGTAGTATTCGTAAGATTGAACTCATAAAGATATTTAACTCGTAAAATACGTGTTTCTCGTAGCTTGTAACTCGTAGTATAAGAAGAAGCTCGTAAAAGACATGTGTAACTCGTAACTTGTAACTCGTAACTCATGTATTAGATATCCACGGCCTTGCTTGTAGCCTGCGTCGCAGACCCAATTCCAAAAGGAGAAGAATTGGGTCTGCGACGCAGGCTACCTTTTGGAATTGGGTCTGCGACGCAGGCTACCTTGCTTGTTACAACGGTAAAATTGATTCTCAAGATGGACTTCCAAATCGAATATTTGCGTAGCCTGCGTACAGCCACAACAATCCTCCGCCGGAAAAATGTACTTTCCCTGCGGAGGATTGTTGAGGCTGCGCGCTGGCTGGTATTTGCGTAATGTTTTAGACTTGATGACAGTGCTGGCACACCCTATAGACTCACAACATTAGTCCTAGCAATCATTGTTTACAACGATAGCAAGACTATTTGAACATGTTTAGTTTAATTGACTATAAGTGTGGTAGCTGTGGAAAGAGAAGCTAAATATTTTTGATAGTTATTTTGGACGTATGAAAGCAGGCAGATTTTAGGTGGTTAGGAAGGATGAAGAAGGGCGAAAATTGTTAGAGACTTGCATTGGCCAATTTTTCAAGTTCCTCTCTTCGTTATGAATAGTCACATTCCTAAAATTTCCTTCAATCGATCTTAAAGTATTACTGTCTATTTCCTCTGGTTTATTTATCATGCTTTCTTTGCAGATATTTCCCTTAGTTTCAAATCTTTTTGTAAAAGGATATTCCGTATAATTCCAAAAAGAAAAGGAATAATCTCTTAAGCCTTGTTCTTATCCTTAAAATGTTTTCAACTCATTTCCCTTTACATCTGCGCCTTTACCAGCAAATCGTGTTACGTTTTCAAATTTAAGTTCAAATCTGAAATTTTAGCAGATTACTTTGGCTCTTTGCACACAATTTGATTGACTTTTTCTTATCATCTTTCGAATACAACAGTGTTATCTCATTGATTCTGTTACCAGTAAAGCTGGCTTACTACTCAGTCATTCAATTTCTCTAATTCATTTTCAAGGCTGACCCAGTTTTTTACATATTTAGGACCTCCCCTATTTTGCAATTATGTGCACCAAAAGAAGCAACTAACATGAATTCAAATGTTAAAAACAGCTTAAAATCAACAATTTTTAGAGGGGAATCTATCATCTATAGAAACTCTATGACAGACATTTCTCAAATTTGTGTCTGCTATTTACCAGAACAAACCGCCCTTGTTTATGGAAGCTTTTGCTGAGTATTTTGATTGGACTCATGACGTAAGTCCCTTTAACTTTCGCTTGTTGCTGTTGTTGCTATCGCTTCAATTGTAGCGACAAGTCTGGAGGAGGATTTTTGAAGAGAATTTTGGAAGGAGTCTATATTTTGATCTCATACTTGTTACTAGACTTATTACGTTGCGTTGAGTCCTAGTAATTGTTACTACCCACCCCCTTTTCGCTCATTGTAACGATTACTAGGACTCAACGTACTAAATTTAACTTGTTACAGCGAATCATCGGACACGATTCCTTAGTTAAAACAAGAATAGAGACAGGTAGTTGAAATTAGCCCACCACAGCACGTACTAAAGTTTTCAAATAGTCAATGAAAAATGGTAGACCATGGATAGACCGTATTTTAACCCCGCTGAGTATCGTTCCTGTATTTTTCCTCTAAGTTTTCATGTGCTGCTTGACTTGATGATGTCGTATTGGTCAACAGAGCATCTCCTGGCTCATTTGAAACAAATAGGATCAAATTTTTCACTGTTTCATTATGAGTCCCTCTTGAGCAAGGTTTACCGCAGGGATACAAAGACTGTAAGTTTTCAGTCTATTAGAGCTATTTCTCAGTCTAGCAATTCTTCACTGGAATCAGAAAAAAATATTTCAGTGATGAAATTTTCCGCCCAAACGGGCCATAACTCAGATTATGGGTGAAAGGAAACAAAATGTTTATTATTTGATAAAATATACCTGTGTCTTTATTGCAAACTTTAATCAACGAGTTGAGCTGAGGTAGGGGCTCAAAGGAAGCAAGGAAAGGCAGAAAAACAACGATAAAGACGCAGTTATGATTTTATTAAAGAATAAACATTTTGTTTCCTTTCACCCATGCTCATGTTTTCAAATGATTTTCTAGGTGCTGCACAAAGCTCTCTTGCCAGTGTGGAAAGATACGACCCAAAAACAAATACATGGACGAATGTCAGTCAGATGCTGTGTCGAAGGAGTTTACTCAATGTTGCTGCTCTGGAAGGTTTGTTGCACTGCGAATTTTAAATGCTGATTTTAAACTTTCAATATGATAACTTGTACCTCAAGAGCAAGGTCAGACAAATTCATTGAGGAAGATGGCTTTCAAATGGACTTTTAATGGTTTTTCAAGCTTAAGTAAATATCTTTAGGCCTCTCAATTATGGCACAAAGTCTGTTAGATGGGTGTATGAAAATTTGGCTAACAAGGATACTATGATACTACTCCATATCTTGAAAATTTGATTTTTTACTCTCATTACAAGTTATGTATGGGCATCCTTGAACTCTTTATTTGGTTTGCTTCTCCGTTGAGAGTTTTGTTTTTGGAGATTCATCTGTATTTTTAGTGGAATTTATGTTGTAATGGAATTTTATGTAATGGAATGGAATGAATGTTGTAATGGAATGAATAAAAACAAAATGAGCTGGGCTTAAAAAGTCCTTTCTAACAGACCTCTTTACACAGAAAAGATGAGACTAACAGTGTGGCTTTTGAGATGTGGGGATGTTTCAATGGTAGCCCATTTATTTACCAATATGAATGTTTGAATCCCTTAATGAATATTTACCTGAATGTTTGCTTGAATCCCTTCTATGCAGAAGCTTGCTGCCAAGAGTTTGAAGAATCACCAAATCTCCAATATAAGGAATCACTACAGTAAAGTCCTGCCTTTAAGAAACTCGTTACACAAGGACAGCCTGATTGGTTTCTTATGTCAAGATATACTTCTTCAAACAGGCTGTGTATACCATGGTATAAGAAACACTTTTATACTCCAAACAGCTATCAAAATTGCTAAGAAAACCTTTTTGAAATATGCACTATTGTGCGATGATGCAATGGTTTGAGCCAGTACTGAAGGTTTCTTGAAATTATGACAATTTGGGCTTGAAACTTTAGTTTTTGTTTCTAGAGAATTGAGACCTTTCGAAGACATATTTATATGCACGCCTTATAATATTGCTATGTACCATTGTACAAGAAACTGAACATGAATCAGCCTGGATAGTTTCTTGTAAAGGGGTATTTTATTTAGCGAAATCAGGCCTGAGTTTCTAATAACATAGTTTCTTAAAGGCGGGACTTTACTGTAGACTTGGTCACGATTTAGGCAAAGGACTAGGACACTGCTTTCTTTCTAAAACGACTTTCAGCTGCTATAATCTTGGCCAAAATCACGAAATTGCACTTTTTCTACCTTTGACTATGCTCCCCGTTCCCCCCGATTGAGCATTGGGCTGTTTTAGCAAGAAGACGCGAGAAGCCAGAAGCCAGCATAATTCTTTTGTTCGAAGATGTAAATTGCAAATCAACTTCAAAACTTTTGCAAGTCTCGAGAGGCTTCGCATACGCTCTGTTTCTGAAACTGACAACCTGAAAATGAAAAGAGTACTTTTGAAGGCCACCCTTCAGGAAAAGAACGTCGAGAAGGGAAGCTGAATACTGTGTGAGCATATTCCTAAGTGATGGAAATGTGAGAATGCAAACCAATCTTAAGAATTTTTCCTGTCTATGAGCAGCTCTATAGGAAGGAAACGGCTTGAAGCCTGGACGCTCCAAAAGCTTACAAGCATCTGCGTTTTCAAAGACGTGCGCGTCTTGCTGCTAAAACAGCTTTTTGTTTTAATCAAGCGCCGTACGACATTGGAATCATTGAATTAGGGGGAATGGGGATAAAAGGGCCTAAACGTAGGTTCTCTCAAGAAATTACGTAATTAAGGTAATTATCACAACCACGAAGAAGTTTGCCATTGACTCAGATTTTTTGACCAGGGTTGCAATCAGGAAAAATAAGTATCGTTAGCAGTTGTAATCAGCATAGACACTGAGATTTGTTAAATTTTCCAGGTATGCTGTACGCTGTAGGTGGCTGTGATGAAAACAATCTTCGACTTCATACGATTGAACGATATAACCCAACGACAGACACGTGGACGTTTGTTCCACCAATGAGCACTTGTCGTAGTAGCCCATGTGTCATCGGAGACAAATACTTGTACGTGATTGGTGGAGTGAGCTACGTCGGCATTGCACTTAACACTGGAGAGAGATTTGATCCCCATACTAACACATGGTCAAAGTTACCACCAATGGGAACGAAACGAGCGAGTGCGTGTGGGGCAGTTGTGAATGGAAAAATATATGTAATTGGTAAGCATGATTATAAGATTCTCTTTTACTATCTGCATGACGCTTCTGCTCTTCCAATTATAAGGAAACTGGGCTGGCAGACAGTAAATGACATGGTTGTAAAAGAAACATTCAAAATGGTATACAAGTGTACAAATGCTGAAGCTTCATGGTACCTTGCATGCCTTGTTCGACAGGTTCTCAGAAACAAGTACCCGGGAAGTTCGAAACACTGAAACCGAGTTACATGTCCAGTTTCTACGGACAACATGTGGCCAAAAATGCTTCTCTTTTAGAGTGTGTTTGATTGGTGATTCCAAACCTTCCAAATTCTGAAAACGGTAGACTTCGCAGAGACGCAGACACATTTCCCAATCAAACACAAAATTCTGCAAAACGGCAGGTTTCAGATTCATCTTAGCGAAAAATGAGGTTTCTAGTTGGAAAACACGAAGACGAGTCTGATGCTTGGCAACTAAGAGTAAAGTTACTGATTTATCGTAACAACATTAGCAAATTCGTCTCGTTTCAAAGTTTCGTAGATGAAAACGAGAATTTCTCCAAAGTCTGCCAAACCTTCTGTCTTTTGGAGCAGAAGGTTTAGAAGACCTTCCAAACGTGCCAAACCTGCCGTTGTTGGAATTAGGGAGTCAATCAAACAGGAATTTAAGTCTACCGAGTCTATCGTTTTCAGAATTGGTGCCAATCAAACACACCCTTAGAAGAGCGAATCTATGGAATGGCCTAGACGCAAAATCAAAAATTAACGAAAACTTTCAAACAATTTAAATCCTGTCTCCCTGTGTAAGTAAATGAAACTGAAATGACAGTCAACGATTTAAAGAGCAAGTGACATCCAGGGTCCTTTGCTGGAGTGCCACAGTGTTCTAATTTGGCCAATGAAATTTGGCCAAAATAGAAACGATGGATCCACAGTGCAGTGGTTGAACTAGTAGAACATTGCAACTAGGACTGCGTTCACACGATGTTGGCACATTTTGAAAACAGTGAAAAATGTGACGGTAGCTGAGTTTTAGCTAGCGTTCACACGATACCGAAACAATTTGAGAACTGTAGGAAATTTGATCGCAACGAGCATGTTGCAGTCTCCACAAGAATTTGATATTACAGAAATATAGCTACACCTTGAAGGATCGATCAGTCTTGTTGTCTTGTTTCGAAAGCGTTGAAATATGTTCCGTTTTCATCATTTTCGAGTGTCCATACGATTCCGTTTTCATTATGTGCCGGCCAAAGTACCGTTTTCAAAATCCACAGTTTTCAAAATTTGCCGGCAAAAGGTGTACCGTGTGAACGGGAGGCCTATCCGTCACATTTGTCACTTTTTTTTCAAAATGTGACGTCATCGTGTGAACGCAATCTAAAGTACAACTTTTTCTACCGGGTGTCCCAATGAAAAGTACTCCTTTTTAAAAAATCACCAAAAATCGATTATTAAACCTTCGACAAAATTTTCCATTTGACATGTTTTGTTAAGGATCCAAAATATTTATAGATGACAAAATGTTTGCTTTTGATCCAAAATGGTAGAAAATAGTAGAGTGATTACGATGAGTCCCTTGTATCCCTGCGGTGAACCTTGCTCAGGAGGGACTCATTCTCATAGGGACTCATTAGCCTCACGACATAGTCCCAGATATCGCAAAAATAGCAACAACGACAACAACAGTAATAACAACAACAACAACAACAACAACAACAACAACATTTCTTATTTTTGCTCAATCTGGGCCTTATGGACTTTGATATAAAATTTTGGGACGGAGATGCACACGTTTACATGTGACCTTTGGAACGAGGCTGCTGTGTATTCTCAGAAGCGAGGCCAGCGACCCTCGACAGTTGGAAATTCTTGAAGTTCATGGAAGCTAATTGGCCTTAAAAATGAGGAACCCCTGATTCAGAGTGAAAGGTTTGTTGTTTCTTGGATTGAGGAAACATTTGTATGGATACTTGTGGCTTTTGTTCATGGCTATTATCATTGTAAACTTGAACTCTGAGTTGTTTTAATATTGTAGGTTCGAGCTGGCAACTTAGGCCCATCCACCATTGCCCGGAGTTCCTACAGTGTTGCTATGGTTGCCATATCAAGTTATGAAATCGATACGGGAAAACTTCATCCCAAATTTTAGTATCAAAGTCCATAAGTCGTAGTATGAGCGTCCATCAGTCTATCAATAGCGATAACTACGAATATGCAATCAGTCTAGGGACTCATAAAAATCGGTGAAAAGGCCAAACCCTATTTTCTGCACTCGATCAGTCGAATCAGGATGGAACGACTTCTTCGGCTTAGTTTATCGGTCAGTCCTCAGAAAGGAAATGCAATGAAAACCACGTTAATGGCCGTTAATGCAGACAGTTAATCATCGAAATCTAGTATAATCTGAGGAAGAAATTTCTCTTTTCCTGATAAGGAAACATAGGTCTTTCAACGCCACAATTTCATTATTTCAATGTTTGTAACACCAAAACATACCAGGGAAATATTCAACTACCTGCCGCAGCAATCTCGTTCAAATTTAGTCAATCAGATGGCTCAATCGAATGCAAATTCTACAGCATTGTTTTTTACCAATTTCGCAATTAAATTGGTATTGTAGGGAAACAAAGGACTTCAGGTCATAAGTCTACTAGCGAAGTAGCTGTAGTAGTTTTCAAGCCATTAAACCAAAGGAAAGCTGTTAAAGCACTCTTCACTAACTATTTAAAGATCGAAGGCCATGCTCTAGTTTGCAAGTGTGAAATCTCTTGCTCAGATCATGTGAATGCATTTTGAATTATTGATAAAGGGCTTACCCGAAAGCCTATTCTGTTACAAAAACCGATGACAGGTAATCAACGCACAAATAGGATCATATCGTTTTACTTTGAATAGAATAACAAGATCAGGAGATTTCTACCTCATTGGGATTAGCAATGACCTGAAAGCTTATGTTCATACTTACACAGAATGATGATCCTCAGTAATTCTCTCATCTGCGTCTTAAGGCGTGGAATTACCTCTGTTAGTAGCAACTGTTTTAATCCGTAGAAACTATTAGCTGCAGAGGATGCATTTTTGTGAATGAATAAGGCGAGATTTTGAGCGCGAAGAAGTTAGATCATATCTACTAGCGTGTACTCTGTTAACTCCTCAAATGTTTTTGACACATGTACCCCCCGGGGGGGGGGGACTTGGTAGTTCAAGTTGACGTATCCGTTGCAAAATGTTGCAAAACCCTAAACCCTCAGCGGTAGTAGCTTTTAGCCTAAGCGGGTAGTAACTTTGTCTTCCTTTTGCACCAATAACAATAGGTTAATTGTTCCGAAAACAATGCTGCTATTGTATGACAGACATGAGAAAGAAAATAACTTCTATTTACTTTGAAATGCTACAGGTGTAGAAGTAAAGGAAGGATTGGGATGGGAGGACCTTCTCCTTGTGTGAGTATATGACAGTATGGTCAATGCAATGGTCCGCCATCGATCAGAAATTTGTTTTGATAGGTTTGCATAAGGTGAGGAGACTGAATAACTGGTTGATCTCTGTCGTTACGGAATCTTACTAACAACAATTCAGTTCATCAAACTTTCTTAAATCTCCCTGAACTAATCATATCAATTTTCACAATCCTAAGCGGTAGTAAATTTGAGAATTTTTTGACCCTAAGAGGTAGTAAATCGCTGATTTCCAGACCCTAAATTTTGCAACGGGTACGTCACCTTGAACTACCAAGGCCCCCCCCCATGGGCATGTACCTTGCATCACTGTATAGTTGAAAGATGTGGCTATCTTTCAAGATGCGGTACACAAATCTTTTTTGATAAGAAACTAAGAATTTTGGCAAGTACTGAAAGTTACTTAAATTATCAGATTTTCATTACTTGGAGCTTCTTACGAGTTTCTTAAATGTTTCACAGCAGTGTTCGTGTTCACTTACTGTTCCCCATGAACATTTCAAAGCAATGTTTTTCAAGCTTTTCCAATGTTTTGATATTACTCAAGTACCTTCTGAAATACCTCAAGTACTCAAGTACAATGTTGAGATGGTTTACTAAACACCCAAGAAAACTCTGGACATGGAAAAACCCAGATGGAATTACTAGGAATCAAATTGATTACATCACAATCAATAGGAGACACAGAAACACCGTTACAGATATTCGCACACACCCAGAAGCAGACTGCAACAGTGACCACATCATGCTTGTTGGAGACATAAAAATGAAATTTAAACGATTAAAAAAACAACAGAAAAGTTACTCACCAAATCTAGATATAAAAAGCCTAGAGAAAGATATCAAAGTTAAAGAAAAATTTTGCAAAGAGGTAGAAACGAAAATGGAAACAACAAATGAAAATCAATGAGCTGAACAACTAGTTAAGGTATTTCCGACAAATTTAAAAGAGGCAGCCAAAACGTCAATAGGCTGTTTTAGCAGCAAGACGCGGACGTCTTTGAAAACGCAGCTACTTTTTTATGTTTTTAGAGCATTATAATTTTCCAAGCTTTTCCCTCCCAGAAAGCTGCTCACAGACAGGCAAAGAACAGTTTGCATTCTTGCATTTCCATCATTTGTGAATGTGCTCATATTGCATTTGCTTCCCTTCTCGACGTCCTATTTTTGCAGTGCGGCCTTCAAAAGTATACTTTTCAGGTTGTCATTTTCAGAATAGAACGTACAATTCGTCTCTCGAGACTCGCAAAAAGTTTCGAAGTTGATTTCACTTTGTAATTTACATCCTCGAACAAAAGAATTATGCTGGCGTCTTCTTGATTCGCGTTTTCTTGCTAAAACGTCAATACCAATCTGTCTTAAAACGAAGCACAAACCATGGATGACACCGGAAATCCTTGAGCTAATGAACGAAAGAAGGAAAGTAAAAAATGATGTTGTGGCATACAAGCAATTTAACAGGGAAGTTAGAAATGCCTGCAAAAAAGCAAAAGAGCTTCTACTCAATAACCAATGTCAGGAAATTGAAGAACTAGAAAAGAAAAACCCCCAACTAATGCATACCAAAATAAAAGAAGCAACTAGAAAATACAAAACTTGCTCTTCAGCCAATTGCATTGAAGCTAAAGATGGCACTATTATTATGGAAAAAGAAAAAATACTTGGAAGATGGAAAGAATATATTTGTGAGCTATTCGAAGACAACAGACCACCAGAATATCTAGTTACGAAGAGAGAAAAAGAAAACTTGCCTATCTTACAAGAAGAAATAGTCAAAGCTATCAAAAGTATGGCAAAAGGTAAAGCAGCAGGTCCGGCGAAATGTATACTGAGTTAATTCACGCCCTTGATGACTTAGGTGCAGAATGGATGACTAAGATAGCCAACAAGATTTACGATGAAGGCCATTTTCCAACAGATATGTCCCGATCAGTCTTTATCACTTTGCCAAAGAAAGCTGGTACAACAAAATGTGAGCTCCATCGCACAATAAGTTTAATTAGTCACATGACTAAGGTGATCCTGAAAATCCTACTACAGCGAATTAGAGGCAGGACAAAGGGTGAAATATCAGAAGAGCAATTCGGATTCATGCCAGACAAGGGAACAAGAAATGCAATATTCATACTTCGAATGATAACAGAAAGATGTGTAGAGATGCAAAAAGATGTATATGTATGTTTTATCGATTACACGAAAGCTTTTGGTAAAGTCAAACATGTAACATTATTTGAAATGCTTCAAGAAATGGATGTTAACGGCAAAGATTTAGAGCTAATAAAGAATCTCTACTGGCAACAACAGGCGGCAGTACGCATTGGGCAAGGTATGAGCGACTTGGTAAACATAGGAAGAGGTGTAAGACAAGGGTGTGTTCTGTCACCAGAGCTCTTCTCACTATACACAGAGAAGATAATGAGGAAAATCAACTACATGGATGTAGTAAAACTAGGAGGGCTCAATGTAAATAACATCAGGTAAGCAGATGATACTGCCATTGTCGCAGATTCAGAAGAACAGTTGCATAACCTCATTGATGTAATAACGGAAGAAAGTAGAAAATTTGGCCTAGAGATCAACAAAAGAAAGACTTTCAGCATCACCATTTCAAAGAAGAATGTAAGTCCAAAGTGCAAAATAGAAATTGATGGAATAGAAATCAAACAAGTTGGAAAATTTGAATATTTAGGGAGCTTAATAACATCAGATGCCAAATCAGATCAAGAAATAAAACGAAGAATTGAAATTGCAAAAACAGCATTTAAATCTATGTCCAATGTGCTCACTGCAAGAAATATTAACAATCAAACTAAACTTAGACTTATAAAGTGCTATATGTGGAGTACAATGATGTATGGATGTGAAACGTGGACAATAAGTGAAACAATGAAGAAGCAACTCGAGGCAGCCGAAATGTGGTTTTTACGAAGGATGATGAAGATCTCCTTGACAAAGAAGATAAACGAAAGAGCCCAGACTGAAAGACAAATAATGAAGCAAATAGTGAAGAGACATTGTAGCTTCTTGGGACATGTACTGAGGAAGAGAGGCATCGAATACCAGGTGGTAACAGGAAAAGTAGAAGGAAAAAGAGATAGAGGAAGACAAAGACAGACATTTCTCGGTTGGATAGGCAAATGCTTTGACAAAAGTGGGGTGGACATTATTCGATTGACAGATAACAAAACTTTGTATCATGCTGTGACAGCCAATGTCAGAATCTTACAAGGCACTATACGACGACGACGACGACGACCTTCTGAGTAATATTATACATGAAACAAACGAAAGTAAAGTAAACTATGTTAAGAGTTTCGTTTGTCGAAGTAAATAGTTTCTCAAGTTATATTGTCCCAGTACTGGAGTTTCTTAATATTTTGGCGATCTGAGAGTTGAGTTTCTTATAAAAAGATACTTGTATTGATACCGTAAACTATGAGTACCGTCTGAAAGGCCCAATTTAAGGTATAATTCTGTGCCCATCTTTTTCTCATTAATATTGAATTGCTGCTATCATTTTTCAATCTTTTGTAAAAATTCAATGTTGAGATGGATTTGAAGTCCTTTGAGGGAAATTCTGTTGCTTGTAAGGAGACTGATTTCTGCTGTGTCAAATGTTGTATTCCCCAGTCTATACGAAACTGAGCTTTTCCCATCTTCCTGAGCACCGAGTGGAAAAGACAGCGATCGTATAAACGTGATTCAGTAATAACGGAATTATGCCTTTCTATTAACCCTATTCCTGTAGGGGGGGGGGGGAATTTTTCCCCACCCTCAAAACTTTTAAAGTTTTGATATACAAGGCAGTTTTTTATTGATAAATCCTCATAGATATGTGACTAAAATTTATCGGTCCTCATTATTATGGTTAGAAGAAAAGATTTTTTTGACACGTGACATAACTATGACGTCATCAATCATGTGACCCAATTTTTGGAAAAATAAATTTTTGTTTAATTCCGTTGTGTGGTATAGCATTCGAAAGCTAATAGAAAGAGGACTAAGATAAGCTAAAAATTTAGCCTCAGCAGCTGTTTTTACGGGAGTTAAGACCATTTTTGTCATGTGTGACTGAATCATGACGTCATTGAAAACATGCGAAAAATGTGGTTAAAAATGAGATAAAGTCCACATAGTACTAATATTTCAACTACATGTGACGTATTTCATCAATAACTTTGCAATTATCCAAACATTTATTGAATTAGAGGCATTATTCACTGTGGGGAAAAAATCCCCCCCCCCCTACAGGAATGTGAGCTACCGTGTGACCCTACAGTAATAGGGTTAAAACTGGTTTTTCTGAGGGGAACCATGGCTTAAACGGACCATGAAACATCTGAAAGAAGCCAAACCCTTGAATCTTACGCTGATACCACACCCGTGCTCATATGTTTGTACGTACGTATGTTTATGAGTATGTATGTATGTGCATATAATGAATCGTTAACGTCGTCACAAGGCTAAGTAAATGCGTTTTTACAGCTTAGTCCATGAATTAAAATTGTAAGGTATAAAAGAAAATACCGTAAAAGCTCTATTAAGCCCCCGGGGGCTTATTTAATTTCGGACCTTCCAGAGAAGGAGGCTTGATAGAGAGGGGGGCTTATTAGAGAGGAGGGCTTATTAGAGAGGGGGGCTTATTCACAAAATCAAGTGACAAGGATATATTTGGTAGCTTTTCATTTCTTTTATCCCATATTTTGCGGAATCAACATACAATTTTACGACTCAAATACATAGATTCAACACAGTTTTTATCCCAAACCATGCTAAAATTAAAATGCAAGATTGTATCGCTAAGTTGACTAAGAGGGGAGGGGCTTATTAAAGAGGGAGCTTAATAGAGAGGGGGGTTTGATAGAGCTTTTACGATAAATTCGTAAGACTAATATTCGATTTACTGGGAAATTCGAATTGAAAAAATGTCCAGAAATGCATGAAAAATGTCCAATAGATTAAAAGGTACAAAGAAAATCAAAATACGGTCCAATCATATTTGACATAATAGCATAATTGTCTGAGATAAATTATCCATAAAATGTTTCATACACGTACCCTATATAAAGTGTCCTGGATTCATAACATTTGCTTTCAGGAAGATAGTTGTGTACTAGCTCGTGAATTTTATTGGGATCACCAGGAATATTTATAAAGTTGGCTTGACCCAGGTTGTAGTGTTATTCTGAGAGTCACTGCAAGGTTCCCTTTGATTTTCACAGTTATCCATTGGTTGGTTGCTGTTGTGGCGTAATCAAAGGGACCCATGCAGTAGGTCTTACGCATACCTGGGATCACGCTGGCACGCGTTTGCTGAATGAGAATTCACTTTACTGCCTCGTTGAAATAAAAGACATTGGGCAGTCTCATTCTCATTAAAAATTAACTTGGTTCATGTTGTCCACTGCGATTATTAATCCTCCTAGACTCTCTTCTACAGATAACAACAAAAGCTTTTTGCCGCTTGAGAGGTTCTCTCAATAGAACTGTTATGAAGAAGGGAATTTAAGTTATCGTATATCATTAAAACATCAGGGAGAAACCTCCTTATGAGAATGGCTCAGCTACTGGAAATATTTTCTGCTCTAAATACGTAAAAATTGACATCAAATCGCCCCACGGGACTGTGTATTATGCTTACTTTTACTTATCAGATTATTGGGATAATTCTTCAGCTGTTCTTCTTCTTATGATATGTTTCCCGACAAATGAGACAATTTTAGATCATAGATTGAAACCACTAGTTTTTGAGTTACGAGATATAATTCACTAACTTTTTTTACCAATGCATAATACCTTCCATGGGCATTCTGACGATATGTAAGTGGCCTAACCCTAAGTATGTCGTCATCGTCATCCTAAATTCGGGTACCACAACAAACAAGATGGCTAAAGTGTTGATTACCTTGATTCGTTGAGGAAGTTGATGATATTATCTCTGCTTCTTCTTCTCTGTTCTCCTCGGTGTAGCACAGTTTTTAATCCACAGCAGCCCACAGCAAGAAGGATACGTCCGCCATTTTGCAGTCTCACTAAGTCACTGTCACATGTTCCGAGTGAGACTGCAAAATGGCGTGGGTTACAAAATGTTATACACCGAGGAGAAAAGGGAAGAAGGGGCAGAGAAAATATCATCAACCTGCTCAACTTATCAAGGTAATCAACACTTTAGCCATCTTGTTTGTTGTGATACACTAATCAGATAAATTTAGGACGATGACATGCTTAGGATTAGGCCATTTGTATATCGTCAGAATGCCCTTGTTCCTTCGCGATATCAGTATTGAGGTTTAAAGCCCCTATTTTTTACTTTGAATATATAACTTCACTTAATTTGGTAAGTAAGAGATATCATCTCGATACATACTCCTCCCAGCATTAAGCTGAGTAGCAAGGCCAGCCTTCAATTTTTTCGACCGAAACTTAAAATTTGATTCGGATCAGATGAGTAGGAAATTTCAAGAACTACTGAGAAACGTTTCTTAAGTGAAAAACAAATTTTTCAATCTTGAATGCAGAACCAGATGATGAAATTCCGATTTGTACCGCCATATGCTTAGATCGCAGAAGTACCTACAACACAGGCCCTGTGCACATTAACATTGCAAGAATTCTCAAGACTTTTAAATTCAATAAGACTTCACATTTTGATGAGAACTCTTGAAACATGGAAAATTCTGTAAATTTTCTTAAACATGGATCCTTACGAAATTAAAGTTATCCCGAAAGAATTCTTAAGCAGGGAAACGTGTTAGTGTGCATAAGGCCTGTATTGTAAGATCTATGGTGCGCTCGTCATGACTATCATGTAGCATTGTTAGGGCTCGAACCCCGTTCTGCCTGCAAACAGATTATCACACAGCACGTACAAACCTCTTTGAAGGCGCTATTCATTCTGAGCTCGCGAGTAGCAGGTTTCCTGCAGCTCTTTCAGAATCTGCTTAGAGAACAAAACACTTGAAGATGTCCTATGAAATATATTTTTCTCGTTTATAGGTGGCTGGGATGGAACTAATCATCTAAACAGTGGCGAGGTTTTCGATACAGAGCTCGAAACATGGAATCACATAGCACCGGCGAACTTTTCGAGATGGGATGCTGGTATAGCTGTAGATGGCGAAAAAATCTTCATTGTTGGTGGTTGCGACCGAAATGCTGTTTGTACACTCGAAACAGAATGTTACGACACAGCCACAGATATCTGGGCAAGGGTTGCAAGTCTACCTGTTGCGACTCACGGCCTAAAATGCTGCACTGTACAGCTACCGAGCAAATTCGTGTAGATGAATTGGATTGTTTCTCCTGTGTCTGAGAGCTGCAACATTGGCCTGTTCTCTACATTGGTTTGCTTCTGCTTGAACATTGCCGAACAATCATGGGCAGCCGTCGCACAGGAGCCTAAAGCAAAGAAGCAAAGTTAAGGTCTTCAAAGCTGACTTGCGCAAGTGCTGCCTTTGTTAACGTGATGTGTTAACGTGAGCACAGGTTCCCAATCTTTAAATCGGTGTAATCAGGTGACTCTAAAAATCTACGGCCTATTTCTTTTGATTGAATGGGGTGAAAAAACTACCGGACGTCCCAAAAGCAGTACTCCCATTAGAAAAATCGTCATAAATTGGCTATTAAGCCTTTTCTAAATTTTCTTTTTGATCCCTTTTGTCAATGGTCGAAAAATATTTGGAGATGATGAAATTTTTGTTTTAGGTACTTCAAGAGTATGAAATAACGCATTGAATAACCTCATTCTGAGCCATACTCTTTAGGCATTATTGTTAATCTTGTCTTGTAATAGTTAACGTTTCTTTCCGATGTTTATGACCAAACCAGAAGCTTAACAGGCAAAATGAATTAATCTGGTACCAATAATCAGTGCTTCTTGCAGCATGTTTCAAAATCAGGCGGCCCTAAAAAGAGCGAAATTTGCTAATATCAAAACCAGTCACGGAATCAGCTATAGCTGGAAAATAATTTGGTCTTTGATCTTCTTGCCAAAGAAATAAATTTGCAGATCGGTCAACTAATGAAATTTCAGTGATTTTTTAACAGGGGTACTTTTTTGGGACACCCAGTATAGCTACTGTTCCAAAGTGTGTTTAAAAAAACGCAACCCAACTATAACTGAAAAATCTTAAAAATTGATAAAGTTTGTGTGGATGTAAGGTATACCGTCTGAAAGTAAAATCTTTCTTCATTCTAATGATACGCAGTTTGGATACATTAATGGAATTATTTATCTTTTAATTAATATTTTAGTAAGTATGGCCAATTTTAAATCCAGCATGTTGCAAGCGGAAAATCAACACCTTTTGTACAGTAAAAGTTACGAAGCAAGTTTTGTCAAAGCATTTCAGGCCTAGAAGCACATAGAGTGATGCGTTCAGTAAGGAAGAAGACAAATTTATTCCCATGAGATTCATTTGTTAATGTTGATAAAATATGCTCTCACAAAGATGGATGTTCACCAAAGTAAATGCCCTGTCACTTTCCGGTATCTAAAATTGGCCATACTTACGAATACGTCATTTAAGCAATGAAAAATTCAATCAATCCACCCAACCTGGATATCATTGGAAAGAAGAAAGATTGTACTTTCAGGTGGTATGCATCAAATTGATTCAAATATTATCATTTCGTGAAGAATCTTGAATGAAAGTGGGTTGCGTTTTTTCTGAAACACCCTGTATAATTCTACCATCAGACTTTCTGAAAATCTTGAAGAAGTTTTGGAAATTACAGTGTATTTTGTTGTAATTCAACTCATTTGAGGATGTGACGTTATCAAATTTCTAAATTGTGAACCAGAAGACTGATAGACTTTTGCTTTTTATGGAGTTTATAAGTTACGATAGTTTTGAGTTTTTTGGAATATTTTCGTTAATTCTTGGAAAGGAAAAAACACTGTAAATTTTATGATTTCCGGAGATTCCTACAGCAGAATTATGGCAACATAGCCAGAGGTTCTTTGGAGGCATTCAGTTCTGAGAAATAAGTCGTAGAACTTTATGGCAAACTTTTTTAAAGATTTGGAATTCATTTGCGGAGGAAAGTTGAAGAGTCCAGCAAAAGAACTCTTTTTGTTTTGGTATTGATGTTGAAGCAGTAGGCTGGTTTGCCAGCAACCTTGTGAGTGAATCTGGACTAGATTTGAAACTTTGATAAAATTACTTATCATCGATAATTTGCCAATTTCACGTGGCGATTTTCGTTGGAAGAATTTTAAGCAGCTCGCTGAATTTAAAGATATTAATGTAATGAAAGTTTTAGAAATTAAAGAGTACTTGGTGAGTCAAGAGTATCGGTGTTTGCTAAAGCCTCGTTCACACTAGGTTTTTTTGGATCGTCAGGGTTTTTAGGAAGATCCAAATGACTCAAACGACTGAATGTGTACATGACCCTAGAACGACCCATTCGACCCGGTCGTCGTATCTCAAAGTCTCAAAGACCCAAACGATCCACGCTTCAATGATTTTACCAAGTGTGAACCGGCCTACGACCCAAAAGCCTGGTTTTCATTAAATCATAATTCATCGCCAATCATTGTCTTCAAGCATCGGCGATGATCGGCGGTGCTCAAAGACAATGATCGGCGATGAATTACGATTTAATGAAAACTAGTCTAAAAGACCCAACCATCATTGTACGCTTGAATGATTCTGCAAAACGACCGAATCGTTTGAGTCATTTTCAACAACCCATGACCCCACAGACTTAGTCTGTGCCAATGACTCTGAACTCTGAAAAATCCAACGACAGCTCAAGAGACCTGATTTTAACTAGGTTTAAACTGTTCGATGTTGAGTTATCGACATAGCGACGTTTCACGGAGGAAAGGCTAGCTTAGATCCTAACATTTATTTCACTAAGATCGGTCATACTGTTCTAGAGTTATGTGTGATCTTTCATGGAAGCTGTTTTGGCACATAGTTCAAGAAGGACGGTAAATTTTGTCTGACTGAGGATTCAAATCCGTAGTAGCCCTTCCAAGGCTGAAAGAAAACGAAAGATTTGTGCGTAAAGTGCATGCATTGAACCGTCTTTGCAGTTTGCTGGAAGATTAATGATGTATTTGCCATCATATAAATAAGGCTGAAATTGGGCAAGATGTGGGCCTAATTTGTAGTATTTTTCAAGCTCTTCAAGAGGAAGGATAAATTCTACAGAAATCTTTGATACCTTTCGAATAGTATCATCGCTTTTGATAAAACAAACCTCAAAAGACCATTACGCTAAAGATGGTGGCGAAGAACTTTTTACCATGATGTTTATTCTAAGTTAGCTTGTCCCAACTTAAATGGTTTATGGTACGTTGAGCAAAGTAGGTGATCTATTTTCATCAGTTTCGTCAGACGGCGATACTTTTTGACTCACCTGTTACAGTAAGGTTACTTTGCGAATGATAATAATCTTGCGAATGATAATAATCATGAAATAATCTTGCGAATGATAATGTCAAGGTACCCCTCCCTCCTATTATGGCGCAAATTTTGAGCAACCACGACAGTATCACCTCTCACAAGTTGCGTTGCACCTTGCGTTGCACCTGTTTCACAACATAGCTTTTTGGACCGCACCCTTTGCTGAAGAACCCTTGTTCCCTGTCCGGTTACATGGCGCCCTAAGGGATCTCGGACTTTGAGTCTCCAGAGCATATTTTAATGGGCACCGGTCTCCCAAAGGCAAAATTGCCGTGCTCCAGGGCTCCATTGCATCCTTTTCAGGGCTCCACGGGCCCCATCTCTCAAAATTCGAGAAATCCACCATGTGCATTGTTTGAGCTCCAGGGCTCCAAGCTTTCAAAATGGCGGGCTCCAGGGCTCCAGCGACCTCCCGTTTTTGGGCAGTGGTGTAACGGAGACAGTCTGGGCCCTTTAGGGATTTTGCAGGCCTGAGGCCCCTTGGTCATTCTAATCATAGCCACAGCTTCAGCTTGAGCTAGGCATCGAATGAATTTTTGGCTGGGGCCCCTCGGGGCCCCTTTTGGTCAGGGGCCATCAGTTTTGGAACTAAGGTGCCCTAAATTGCGTAACGCCACTGTTTGGGGGGCCTTCGTTACCCATCTCTGTGCTTGCCTCTATGAAAACCTACAGAATCCAGCTTTTTGGGTTGTTGTTCCGTTGGTTGCCCCCTTCTTGTTGCATCGGCCAAGCACAAGTATCTCTTACTTCAGAAACTTCCAGGGTTAACTTATGACAAAAATCAAAGTGTTATTGGCGAAAAGTGTAACAATGTAAGAATATTCCGACAAAAGTCGAGCAATCAGGAGGAAATTTTTCTGGGGCAAAACGTTAGGAAACTCCCAAACACGTTTGAAATGGGAGCAGAGCAGTTAGATGTCTCAGTCACTAGATACATAGCTCTATTTATATGCTGTTAAGAGAATTTGTATCACGCCTTAAAATTAGAGATATTAGATTGTACAGTTTATGATAAATCAAAGCATCCCACAGATTATTGTTAATTGTAGTTGCTGTTCGTTTTCTTGGTCTTCAGAAACATATCTTGATCGGTGGCATAGCGGACCCAGGGTATATTTAGGATAGAGATGCTCTGGCTACTTTTTTGGGTCTACAATTCATTCAACTTGAAATTCTGGCTTACACTTTTGGGTCTCAAAAAAGGGAAAGAGTAAAAATGATAGAGAAGATATGATTTACTAACAAAATGGAAATCAAGCAGCTTTACGTTACGCCCTTTACTAAAAGTGAAATCTAAATGTTAAGCATTTTAAGGCAGCCCTGTGTGACAGACCAAACGAAAAAGAAATTTTGTTTTCGTTGGTCTACGCGGTCTAAATAATTTGTTGGTTGATGCTATGGACATCATTGATTGTCCTCCTTTACAAAAAAGATGCGCGTGTCCCCGAGTGTATCCCGACTTCTGTTGTCCTTGTCGGAACCTATGAAGTTTGAACGCCAGGTGCTAAAACACATGGTATTGAAATGCTATACGCCTCGAAACCCTGTGCCCAAGCTAAGAGTCCCGGATGCCAGGTTGCAAGGAAAAGGGCGCCAAAGAAATTATCACGACATTGGCACGAAATTCGCAATAAATTGAGAACTGGCTGGGAAGAGAGGAAATTAATGCCGTTTCCGTGGAAGAAATTGGATTTATTAATGGCCATTCGTTTATCAATTGCTTAAAGTATAGAGGTGCACTGTGAAGAGTTTAATTGGTGGTTGATATCTAATGAAGAAAGAAGAAGCAAAAAAGTGAAAAGACGCCGAACCAAAATAGGCCCATGTGTTTCTTGTTTTAGGCCTGTTTGTTAAAGGCTCATGCGTTGAATGCTACTTCTTTCACGCATTGATGGGAACTTTTCAAAGTTAGAAAACGTCAGGGTATTGAAGAAAGACGGAAATTTTATGGAACAGCATTTGAAGCTGAATGCAACTTTTTTTGGCAAAGAAGTGACATGATGGCCTAAAAGTTTGGAAACAGAGCAACTAAAAAAGCAGTCGTCATGAACAATAAACCAGAAAACGTCCCCATTGCGACTTTGTCTGGTCTTACCAGCCTGACAGATGGTAGGTATTGCAGAAAGACTGGCAGAATGGTTGTCAAATGTTTTTGGGAGTCATCGACAAAAAAGATTTTCGTCCCCGTTAACGGATTTTGTCCGTTAACTTCTGAAAAATTTTGTCCTTTGCTTGGTGTACATTTTGTTAGTGTGAAATAATTTTGACAGCGATGAAAGGTGAAGATGAAGTTGCGTTTTTCAGCACCAAGGGCTGGAATTGCAGAAATAGGGCAGACCTAATTGAGTCCCTGACCCCTCATCATGCTCAAGTGGTGGGGTTGTACCAGGTATCAAACTCACTCAACCTGACTGTTCTGGCTGCAAAGTCAGAGGGTTACATCACTGCGCCACAACACCTTTGATGTTTGTTGTGTGGTCACGGAAAACGTCATCAACAACAACTTTGTAGCATTGCTTCAAAATCAGTAGACCAATTTGAAGGCACCAAAACAATTGTATGAAATATTCCCGTGGTTTGAAAAATTACATCAATTTTCATTGGGATGTTTTGGGGGAGGGGGTGGGGGTAGTTTGAAACATCCAAAGTATGCTTTGCGTGAAAGAATCAATTTGTTTTTGGCCCCGCAGAAAAAGCTGATTTCAAAGATGCCACAAAGTTCTTTAAAGTTTGGCGAAATGCATTGACCAAATTTGAAATGGTTTTATTAGATATATATATTTCAGTTTCTTATCTATTCTGGTTTATGTTTGCTACTTTCAATGAATGCTGTTGTTGAGGACACAGCACTTGTTGGAGGAAGAGAAACATTTGATAAAAAAGTGAATTGAAGTCCAAAATTAGGTGTTAACTGGGCTACTTTTTCTTCCTTTTTGGCAACTCATGTGGGGGTATCTGCAGCCTTGATGTGGGATGATCTGAGCTGTTGGTGCACACTTACTATTTAAAGTATGTAGAGCATGAATGAGTGTATGGGGGAAGACTGGGGGTTAGGTGAACAAGGCTAGTGATAAGTTTGGTAGAATTTGATTGAATTTGGAAAGTTGATTCACAAATTTTTGGTGGCTATACAAATGTTAATTGAACAATTCATAATCTGCCATTTACAAGCATCAATTAGGCTAGTATGTGTTACGCCACCGTTAAGCATGGAGGTGATTTACTAATCCTATGGCTCTTGTAACAGTTGTATATTTCCCTTTTAGTTCTTGGCATTCTACCATTGCCAGATGCCATTCAAAGTGAAGGAAGACAAACAAATAGTTTGATCTCAACTCCAGAAATATTGCAAGATGCTAGAAGGCTACTCAGTGGGGAACAAGTTGATAATTCTCTCATTCAAAGACTTCATTGCTATCTCGGCAAAGTCAATACAAGCTACCTGTAAGTGGAAACATGTGCCTTGAATCTTTATACTTTAAAACTTATATACTTTCTAAAGGTATATATATATATATTGTTTCTTAAATGATGAAAATATATTCTGCTGTTATATATTCTACTTGGTGAAACAAATACTGCAAAATACTATTGGATATGGTAATGAATTGCTGTGCAATCCAAGAAAGCTGCTGATTTTAAATGTTGGCCTTTTATGATATATTTGTGTACAAAATAGGAAGAATATTTAAAGTCAATTATGTATGTACTCAAAATACAACAATGACAATACTTATTAACTAAACAATACAAGATGAGGGGATAGCAAGGAGCTCTCATGAGGAGTTTATTAACAAGAACAAGACAGGGGGGGGCTCTGAATGAGCAAATGAGTTTCCTAGATCCTTTGAAATTTGTACCTCAGATCCTTCTTTGAAGGCCTTGCAGTACTAATGACGTTGACATTTACTTACCAGCAACCAAGAATGTTTACTTAACAGGGTTGCTGGTGGTAACACCAACTGTGAATGAATCACAAAAATTAATTATTAAACAAGCTCGCTTAGTAAGAAGGGTGATTTCAGTTAGGTTTTGATTGGAATTTCAGGCCACTGTTAAAGTCTTTTCAGAGGGGTCTCTTGAGAATGTCCCTTTATTTTTGGAAGAGAGTGACTGATTTCTGCCAGGAAAATTGTTTAGATTAATCCAACATGTTAGCTAGTCAACAAAATAACAACAAATATCATTGCTGCAATATTTAGGGGACAGTAGCCTTTTAAAACATTGTGCATTTTTCTGACTCACATATTACCTCCAGCTCTTTCCAAACTTTTGTAGTGACTTCAGGAGTGCATCCCAACAAAGGCAAACTGATTTCGCAAGAGAACAACAACTTCCTGTTTTACTCCAACAGTTACTTGAGAATACACCTCAGGCTTTCACCCCAAACTATGAGCAGTATGGTAAGAAATGTTCTTTATTACTGATAAACTTTTGTAGGAAATTGCAGTGACTTTGGTTGTAATTGTTGCAGCCAAAGGTTATGCCACCATATTTCTAGCATGGAAATAGCAATATCACATTGCTATTTTGCCTTGACTGAACTTTGAGTTCGCATATAGTGTAGAGCAGCATAGGTTTCAAATCTTTAAAAAGCTGGGTGTAAAATTCTATGACCTATTTCTTTGAACTGAAGTGCTTCAAAGAAACTTTAACTATTTTACAGTAAATCTGCCGTTGGACTTTTCTGAAATCTTCAATATTTTCAGAATTACAGTGTTTTTCTTCTTTGTTAAGAATTCAAAAAAATTTGCAAAAAAATCTTGAAACTATCGTAATTTCTAAACCTGTTGACGAAAGATAAAATAATTTTCAAGAAAGCCATAGTTTATGGATGCCTACAATATGGTTTCAAGCAAAACTCTTTCACTCTTCTGGTTTGTGATTTAGAAATTTGATGATGTCACATCATAAAATGAACTGAAATATGAAATAGGCTGTAATTTCGGCAAATATTCAAGATTTCTGAAAAGTCCAATGGTGGAATCATAGAAAAGTGGTTAAAGTTTCTTTCAAGTCATTCAGTTTAAAGAAATAGGTCATTGAATTTTACACCCACCTTTGTTCGTAGATTTAAAGATTGGGAACCTATGCTATGTAGAGCAAATTGGCACAAAGTTTGTCCTGAGTTTGTTCTGAGTTTGTTCTGAGTTTGTTTTGAATATGTTGCAGATTTGGGAGTTTGTAAATTGTTTGTAAATAGTTTGAATTTTGAATCAAACCAGCTTGCAAAATGTGTTTTAAGCTTCCTGTAATTTTGCAAATTCACCCAAACTCTGTATATACAAATTTGCAAACTCCCAAAGAGCAATCAAGCATTCTCATTTCAAACTTGTTGCTGAATTTACACAAATTGTATCTTTTACTAAAGGCAAAGCTTTTCTCGCCTCAAATGAAATGTACTGCCAACAGAATTGTAATGCAAGAGATAAAATTTTATTTTTAAACAGTTTTAAACATGTGTTTTCATTTGTGATCTCTCTTTTTTTGCAGCATCTCCTTCAAAGTTTGTGAACATAGATTTCACAACTCCAAGGCACTCTCTCCTGAAACCTCATGGCCCCCAACTCATCCTCAGCCCAACGAGGAGTGGCCATCATATCCCAGTTGCACACGTTAGTCCCTTGCGGCAAGAACCCCCAAGCACACCTGTTAAGCCAGTGACACCCCAGGCATCACCTGTCAAAAGAGATATATCACCAAGGCAACCTCTTGCAACTGCCTCACCACCAAAAGGAAGCAAAGTTGTGTCTCCTAAAGTTGCTGATCAAGGTCAGAAACAAAGTAAGTGGAGAATTCACAAAACTTTTTTCTCACAATGTTTTTCTCCATTTTCAAAGTAAGAAAAAGAAGTTTAAGAATCCAGGTGGTGAATGAATTCCAATAATAAGGTAGAAATCATTGACCCCAAGCTTTGAATTAAAGTACATGAGATTTATTCCAAATAGATCTCATGAGATTTAGAAAATGAATTACAATCTTATATACCTATAACAAATATTGTAGGTTGCATCTAACCTTACGAGATCTTACCGTCTGCTGCTTCCTACCATCGTTAATTTTTAGCTTTGCTACTTGTAGTTTTGTTCATTATCTTGTATTTCTACTTTATCTTATAATAATTTTGAGGATTTATTGTAGTTATAGTCGCTGTTGGTTACTGTTCTCGTTATTGTAAGCGCCCCAGACTCGATAAGCTTTGCTTCTTCTGGGGTGTATGAATTGCGTATGAATATTAGTATCAGTACATATGTTTTTCATGAATCAATATCATCATCATCATCATCATTTCAGATTCAGTTGAAAACATTTTGTACTGAACGTAGCAAAGAAATTTGTCAGCTCCCATAGATACAGAATTAATTAACAACCCATTCTCTGGAAAATGTTTTGCTGTAAATAAGCAAAGAACAAAGATGTTGATTGCCTCTGTCTCTGTTGATATTTCTCTTCTTTAGCTTTCCTTTCCCTTTCTTGTGTTTTCTTTTTATTTCTTCTTTTTACAGGCATGAATTTAATCTTAATGTTTTGAAAATAATCCTTATGAATTTTCAAGAATATTTTATATATCTGGTTTTTCTTGTATTAGACTTAACTAACATATCAGTTGGACTAAGTTGCTAGGTCACCTCTTTAATACCAAAGACAATTTGCCCAAGAGTTAATTCTGTCTTAATTTTTCAGCAGTTTCACCATCAGCATCTTTGCATGCAAGACAACAATCACAGCCATCAGTGTCTGCCCCTCCACAGATAGCCACAGCACCAACTGCATCATCTTCCACACAGCATGATCAGGCACAAGCATCCACAGGTTTGTTTTTCTTTTGGACTGGCATTCATACCTATGGCAATTTTGCACTGCCATGGTTGCCAATTCTGGCACATTTCCTGTTTTAGAGAGGTGTTTTCTTCTCAGCTAGCAAAATCTGCTTGCTTTGCTAGTATCATTTTTTGGTTACATGCAAATTAGGGTGTACAGTAGTGTCTTGCATATAAGAAACACAATTTAAGACATACAGACCCTGATTTTCACAATAATACCTCACTTTATAACAAACTGGGTTCAAGTTGGAAAAAGGCCTGCTTCTCATTAAGCACTAAAGTACGACCAAAAACTATGTAGAGTTAACTCGGGGGGGGGGTATCTTAGTACTGTTCGTGGTACGGGGACGTGCCATTTTTTAGGGGTACTTTTTTCAAACCATTACGGAATTATGGGTATCATTTTCACAACTTTTTGACATATCACGGAATTATGGGTGTCCTTTTCAGGAGATTTTTCAAAATTTCCGGAATTATGGCGCAGATATTTATTCGATTTGTGGAATTATGGCCCAAGAGAGTTAAAACGTTTTTCGGTGTCATTTCGGCTCTATTTTATTGATAGTAAAAGTTAAGGTCTCTTTCGAAAGAGGAAGAGAAGCGTAATATCCTTAAGCAGCATTTCTGAAATTTAAACTTACAGATGGGGGTTGAAATCAAGCCCCATAAAAGGCAACTCTTGGCCCACGCATCCGCCGAGATTGAAAAATATATGGCTGAAAGGCTATGCTCTATCTGTATCCAAATCTGTGCTCCATTTATTTGTTAACCCAATAGGTTTTTGTCTACATACGAACAAATGGCCAAGGGCTAGCAGATTTCGGAAAATCTGGCTTTCTCGATAACGGGCGAAGCACCAAGTCGCTACAACAACAAATAACAGTGACTTTAATCACACTAAGACTGTATCAGGACTGTATCGAGCATGAGAGATTGTCTCAAGAGAAAATTTAGTCAAAATTCACTTTTCTTTCTAAATGTTGTTGATTCCTTTCAAAGAATATTTTGTTTAGATTCTAAACAATTAGATTTGGTACCCTTACAGATTTTGAAAGAACCTTTGCAGTAGCGTAGTGTTTCTCATTTGCGAATCTAGCCGCTCTAACCTGCTTGACGGAACAACTCAATTCAAATGGAATATTTTTTAAAGGAAAGCATCAATGATCACGAGAAAGTGACTTTCGGTTAAAATCCCTTAAGATAACCTTCCATGCTCGATACAGTTTTACTATGATAAAGGCCGTGCCGTAGCGACTGGTTACTTCCCCCGATCTTGGGGAAACCAACTTTTCTAAAATCTGCTAACCCTTGGCCATTTCTTCGCCTATGGACAAAAATCTACTTAGTTAACAAATTAACAGAGCACAGATCTGGATACAGCTAAATTAGAGCTTTTCAGCCATATATTTTTTGACCTCGGCGGCTGCGTAGGCCAAGAGTTGCCTTTTTTGAGGCTTGATTTCAACCCCCTTCTGTAAGTTTAAATTTCGAAAATGCTGTTTAAGGATATTATGCTTCTCTTCCTCTTTTGAAAGAGACCTTAACTTTTACTATTAAGCAAATAGAGCCGAAATGGCATCGGAAAATGTTTTAACTCTACATAGTTTTTGGTCGTACTTTAGATGTATCAAAATCTATGAATTTTTCAGCTTTCCAGTTGAATTTAACTGTACCTATTCAGGTGAAAGCAAACATTTTGTATACAAACTAAGCAAAAAGCACCTTCCTGGAATACTTGTACTGTTTTCTGGAATTGAAAATTTTTGAATAAAAATCAAAAGATATGTTTTGTATCACAATCATACAGCTAGTGTCTTAGTTGATCAATAGTACTGGATATTTCTGATAAGAATCTTTACCCTGATTTGAAGTTTATCCCATTTTGTAAGAACTCTTCAGGCCAATAATTGAAAAAGTTGTTTCCAAACGCAGTACACTATTCTGTTTTGTTTGGGTATCTTAGGTCGCTGAGATATTAGGAAAACATTACAGAAATGTGTCGTATCCATCTCAAAGGAATACACATTTTGAACACGGTAGGGCTAGATGTAGTATCACTAAAACTTGCATTCTGACAAGGTCCGAAATCTGGGAGATAAGATAGAGAATACCAACAGGAAATGCAGTCTGAAATGAAAGTGCTTCAAACTTTTGCCTTAAAACCATTACATAGTGTTAAACTGTTCTTGTTTCAATCCCAAGAGCAAAGTTGTCTGAAGTTTTTCAGTTTTGAAATTTTCAAGTTGTAAATCATTTAAGATGAGGCTCTTTTGAAAAAATTTGATTTTCAGCCATATTTGCAAACCTAAAAATACACAACAAAACTCTGCTAGAATTCTGTCATTTATGAGTGACCCGAAAAGTCTTTCCTTGATTTTCTTGAAGAGTACCTTCTTATGATTGACTTAACATGTGATTACAATTTCTTCAATTTGCAGACAATCAAGCTATTATTCCATCGAAAAAGAGAAGGTCATTAAGTGCCAATAGAGATCATGTTCGTAGACAGCTTTATAGTGAAGAGCAAACTAAGGAAGCACAAGATTCTAGAGTTACCCCAACTAAAAAGCAGAGTCCAGTCAAGATTGTGCAAGTCAGCCCTGGCAGTATAAGAGTTAGTATTGACAGAACTGATTTAAAAGTTAGCCCTGAAAAAAGGGAATCGTCAGACAGCCCAGAGAAGAGAGTGTATCCTAAAAGAAAGAGAATAGAACGTTTAAAATTCGATGAATCAGGCGAAGAGGCACCTAAAGTAGATGAAGAGAAACTCATAGAGCCTGAAACAACTCGTGTGACAAGAAGGAGAAGTAGATCTGCACAGAATGAAGAGTGTGACGAGAAGCCCCGAGAAGAAGCTCCAAAGAATGTCATACTTGAGGAGAAAAATGACAAAGATTTGCAAGCTCCTACAGATTTCTTACTTGACGAAAAAAATGTGCGACCAGTTATACCTAAACTTGTGTTGAAGAGGATAAAACAGAAGCGAGGCTCAAAAGAAATTGAAACGATGGAAATTATATCGCCGACAAAGGCAGAATTAGGTGCATTAGAGAATTACGTGGAACAAAGCTATGAGGAACGTCCAGATGATGATGATGATTATCAAGGAGATGATGACGTTGGTAGTGCTGGGGATTTTGAGTCACTAGCAGAAGAAGCGCAGGAAATTGTTATTAGAGAAGAGATTCAACAAGAGGGTGCTGCTCCAACAGCGACCTTAGAAGAAGTTGTCGTCAATGAAGAGGCTTATCCTATTCAAAATGTCGATATTGATCAAACGATACCACAAGTAGTCAGTGAAGCTGTCAGTAGTAATTTATTTGATGTTTTAAAGAAGAAGGAAGATGAACAAAAAGTACCCGAAGTAGTAGAAACAAGGCAATTAAGGAAACGAAGAAGAATTAGCAGTGATAGTGATGGAAATGGAGAACAGTTTACGGATAATTTACAAGATTATTCAGGTAAGTGAACAACTGAACATGTTCACGTTTACGAGATGATCTTATATTCATGGATATAAAATAGCTGAAACCGTTTGAAAGATTGTGAATTTTGGACCCATGGTTTTTTGGGCAAATCTGAAGGCTGAACATGTTCAAAAATTGAGATTAATCTTGACAAGTTACTTATTACCTGCTAATAGTAATTATGTAAACGTGATAAATTACAAAGTACTTTGCAAATCCTACACGAGTAGCATACTACTATGACTACCCAACGTCATTACATGGAAGGAGTAAAACCTGCTGGACAAGTAAGAAAAGCCATACTAACTAACCCACCCGCCATTTCGTTCCCCAAAAGCCATCCAACCAATTCTGTAAAAGTTTGTAAAATGTACATAGCATTGATTTGAAAATAAAGTATTGGACACAAAACAAAAACCAAACTTCTTTTCATTAGAGCTTTGATCAAGCCCCCATTTAAACAATTCAGCAAATTACCTTCATTTCATATACCTTTATTTTGCCCCCTTGTACATTTTAAGTACCTCAGTCGGTGCGCATTTTGTTATGGTAGCTCAAAATATTTTGGTTTTGGAGATTTTACATGCTTGACCAATGCTTTCTGAAGCGACTTTTGCTTTCCATTTTATCAGCTATATATTTATTATAATTTGAAAGATGAACTTGCACACGATTCTTTTATAACTTTCATTGCCCTATTTCAGTTTCATCAAAAAAGCAAAGGCGTAGCAGAACGTTGCATATTGATGAAGGTGAGCTTCTCGTCTCTTTAGTGTTCATTTTCATTGGATATTTAAGGCTCTGAGACTTCTTCACAAGTTGAAAATTGATGTTACATAGATGTTCCAACACTTTTGATGTTTCAAGCTTCTTCTAGTCCAGATGAAGTTTTTGCTATCCAGTTCACAGCACTAGAAAAAAGAATACATTATAATTGCAACGTAAAAAACCTTTTCTATATATATGCAAATAAAACATTGAGGCTAGGCAACAACTGCTTCATACGGTTCCATTCATAGAGTGAAAGGACACAAGGTCATCGAGTTCCCTCTATTAATGGCACTTGCAATATATTTAACTACTTTGTCAATCTAGCAAAACAAAAGGACAAGGAACAAACTAAAAAGGAAAAAACAACGAAACAAAAGGGAAAACACAACGAAGAAACAATTTACGAAAACAAACAAACGAATAACAACAACTAACAGAACGAAAACTAAATATGGGGGTAGCTGCATTCAGTCCAATCGTTTTGTTTCTTTAATAAAAAGATATCGCAGCTTCCATAATTATTCTGTTGGCAATTACATTCAACGATGGAGATCCATGTAGAAGCAGTGTGCATAGGGATTTTAAATCATAATATGAAATGTCTAAACCAGGAATTTCTGAGAGTTGACCAAGGAGATCGCAACGCATTATGTCATACAATGGGCAGTGCAGGAGGAAATGTTCATTATCTTTTTTTGCTGTTCCACAAATGCAAACAGGGCGCAAACAATCAAAATTATGCCTGAATTTGTGCTCGTTTGGTGCGCTAAATTGCAAACGTAGTTTGGTTAAATATCTAACACCTATAATTTCGTGAACGTTATATATAGTTTCCCACTGGTCTGATAGTGGAAAGCAGTTTGTTCTTAAACGGAGCAATGGATACTGCGAAATAGACTGTAGCAAGAAAAAATGCTTTGAAATAAATGTTGCGCAATATGAGACCTTGTTGATGCTTTTGAAGATGTCTTAAGCCTGGTTTCCATATGATCGCAACAGTCGGCGACGCGTCGCCGAGGCAGGCTCGGGGACACATCGGCGACGATTTTGTAAAGTGGAAACATTTTCTGAACGACGTCGCCGACGTCGCCGATCAGACGGGGACAGTACGGGGACGCATCGAAAGAGTTGAGATGAGTTTAAAGCCTGGTTTCCATATGATCATAGCAGTGATCGTTTCCATATGTCGCCGACTGATCGGGGACACGTCGCCGATGTGTCGCAGTAGGTCGCCGACTGTTACGATCATATGGAAACCAGGCTTTAATGCATTTGGATAGAATTAAGAAGTTTGATTACATTTGGGACCGATAGCTCGCTAAAAAACCTTTGAGAAGAGTTTGAAAAATGCGTTATTCCATTTCGAAAGAACAAGGGCAGATTTTGTAATACAATAGCATCAGTCGCTTTGGTTCACACCTCAATTCAAAGCGATTAGCGAATGCAGACAAAAGAAATTCCCTCATGCAGAAATTGAAAACAAACGAAGCCGCAAAGTTGCCCTGAAACCAGTACGGCAAACTCTCGTTTGGTGCGGGCGAAGGGAGGTTTTTAAGAGAAGGTAGGTGCTTATAACGAAAGAAGATGGATAAATCTAAAGTTCTGTCTCGCGGATTTTGTTTGTTTGAGTCAGAAACCGAGCAGAGGGCATTACAATTTTTGCATATTTATTGTTCAGATGAACGCAGTCATTCCTCAGCTCCTGAATCAAATAAACAAAATCCACAAGGCAGAACTTTAGATTTATCCATCTTCTTTCGTTATAAGCACCTACCTTCTCTTAAAAACCTCCCTTCGCCCGCACCAAACGAGAGTTTGCCGTACTGGTTTTAGGGCAACTTTGCGGCTTCGTTTGTTTTCAATTTCTGCATGAGGGAATTTCTTTTGTCTGCATTAGCTAATCGCTTTGAATTGAGGTGTGAACCAAAGCGACTGATGCTATTGTATTACAAAATCTGCCCTTGTTTTTCGAAAGGGTATTTACATTAATATGAACCGATCTCAAAGGGACCATAGATTTTTTCACAGAACCAAGATCAGAAAATTCTACTACTTTGGCACAAAAGACTTTGTGGCATCCTACCTCCACAAAAATTCTCAATTTTCATGTTACAAAGTACTAGATGACTTTTTTCATCTCATTTCTATTTGCAGAAATTGAATTACGGGCAGACTCGAAAAGGCTGATCCAACTATTGCAGGAAATTTTAAGTACAGAAGATGAGCTTGAATCTGATGGTGCCCTTGATTTTGGTGAAGATGCAGATATTCCTTCAGAAACTCTCCTTCCAAGACCTCTCGTCACAGATTTCTATATGGAATTGTCGAAACTCAAATCAATGAACTTAGCAGCTGAGGTAGGTGACTTGCATTGTGCTTAAATAATTTTGCAAACTTTCTTTTCATCTCGTATAAGACATGAAGTTAGATGTTCCAAACTGCACAGCTAGGAAAACCTTATTTTGCTGTATTCCCTAGTGTCATGAGAGAAGTTTTTACTGTTTTAGAACGTGGAAGCAGCGTTTTAAATATTTTACTTGTTACATCATTTGTTTTAATCTTCAGCTTCCACATGATCAACTCGTTCGCATCGTGTCAATCATGGACAGGCATGTAAGAGAAAGCTCAGAGGTTATGCTAAATCAGAAGGTATGTCCCTCAAAATTGATAATTGCATTTTTGAGGACTGTTTAAAAATGGCCCTCGCCGTCTAATGTATGTTTGAGAACGATTCTGAAAGAGAGAAAAGAGAAGTGCACTCGTCAAATGTTACAAGAAACAGAAGCTAGAATGAATGCATGTAAATATTAAAAGGTCCTTTCATCGAAATCATACTGTGATGAGGACACAAATCGAACAGATCTCAATATGATCAGATCTACTTTAGTATTGTTTTGTCGTCCAAATCTTTCATTCAACAGAAAGTATATAGTTGTACACTTTACCAGCCTTTGTCAGGTTTTGTTTGAAATGTTAAAATTTTAGTTTTGAATTTCGGCCACATACTTTTTATTTCATAGCCCGCCAAACGCGTAAACTGTAATCATTGTAATCACTGTAATCATTGAATGCAACTTGATTTTCAATATTTACATTTCTCAGCAAGGAGATAAAGACGACGAGGAGAGACTTTGGAAAGTTTTGAAGATTGATCGTGTTCTAAGAGCATCAGAAGCTGCTTTGATAATATTACGCATCACTACAGCACCAGGGATGCCAAAGCAAGTTTACATGGAAGAGGTTATTGAGCATGTTGTATCATTTTGCAGACATCATTTGGAGAATGCAATCTACCCTGAATATGATCCAGTTTATAGGATTGATCCTAACAGTAAATGTAAGTTTCTTCCTTGGGATATTTGGATTCGAAGTTTGTAGCTTTCATACCTATACATATCTTCCATAGCAAATCGAAAACTCCTCGAGGTACTATGAAATAAGAAGTATATATTGTTAGGGGAGAAATAAAGTAATATTGTTAGGGAAGGAATGAAGTGAAGTAAGCTAAGGTAAAAGCTTCTACTTGAAACTTCCATTAGCATACGTTGACGAAAATCTTGTGTTTAAGCGTAAGATTTAAAATGTTTTGTGAAATTTTTCAACTTTTGAACATTATGTATTCATTTGTATGACTCTACGAAGGGAAAGATTGGTAAAATCATATATGAGGTGAGATCTGTGATAACGAAAAATTACTCAAAACGTAGGCAACATTTTGTCTGCTATTATTCGCGGACATTTTTCACCTGATGTCTAGTTTGAGACAGAGTATAGTGTTCTTTGCTTCTTGTTCATGTCTTGTGTTTATTTTCCTTTTACAAACGTAATTCATATGTAAGTCGTCTTTGTTTTTTGTGATGCCTCGGAGAAGTCATAGTATTTTGCACCCAGTTGCATCGTCTTAGTAGTGTCGAGAAGTATTCTGTAAGTAGTGTAACTAGTAAATCCGTGTTGTAAATTTTTATTGGAATGCAAAGAAAAGATTGGTAAAAGTTACAGACGATTATCTACGCTGTGAAACCTATCGTTGAAATTTAGCATTTATTAAATCTGTGATATGCACTTACCAAAACATCTTGCCTATCAAAGCAAAGTTTGACGGTATTACACTAGGCGAGTCAGGCTAATATTTTACTGAATCTACTTTAATTTACCAATCGCGAGAAACTGAAGCAGTCCTATACACTGTGTCCTGTTGACTCAATACTTATGTTTGTTTGAAGGAGGGTCAAATTTTTGCAACATTGATGTTGCATTCTACTTTTTAATCGGTTTAAAATTTCTTGTTACATTCTTGCAGCAAAGTTTGAAATTTAGAAATAAGCGCAAATTTTGAAATTGAGAAATCAATGGAAATTTGTTTTCATAGTTGATTCGTCAGTAATGCTGCCTAAGTCACGACGAGCAAGAGGCATGAACATGAACAGTGCTAAACAGAAGCCCATCCTTCAGTTGTATAATAAACTTTGCGAATTGGTGTCCCTCATTGGAGATCTTGTATCGATGGAGAATCTAACTGATATCATTATACTCAAGGTAATTATTATCGCTTTTTTGTTTCATTTAACTGTTCTACCGGGTGTCCCATAAATATTTTTCTGTCATAAGGCCAATCTTCAGATTTCTTCTTTTGGCAAGAAGTTCAATGACCAAATTATATTTTCAGGCATATATAGCTGATCTTTTGATTTGTATTTTTATCAATGCATATAGCTCTTTTTAATGCTGCCAGGTTTTGAAGCATACTGCAAAAAAGCACTGATATTTACTCGAGCAGTTTTTTATGGTCTATTGGACTGCTCGTTTTTGTCATAAATGTCAGAATGAAACACAAACTATTATCGTACACTTGAAGGATGATGAAAAATCTCAATATCATAGCTCTTAGAGGCAAGATCGACGAAGTTGCTCAAAAGAGTATCGCTCCGAATGACATTGTTCGATCCATCATTTTATACTCTTTGCATAATGAAAACAAAGATGTCATCATCTTTGGATCTATTTCAATCATTGACAACAGATTTCAAAAAGAAAATTTTATGATGGCTTTGATAATCGAATTTTGACGATTTTTAAACGGGAGTACTTTTTTGGGACACCCGGTACGTTAACAAAAATGATGAGTGTATTTTGAAATAGTGATACTGAATGGTTTCCTTTTAGATTCTTTTTAAAAGTAACTTTGCGAAAACTTTTATTCGTATCAAATGTAGTTTTGTTTGAAAAATGGTTTGAAATAAAGACTTGAGAGGGTACAATGTATTTCTTGCAACAGAAAAATGTTTAAAAGGTAATGTGACCATATGAATACGACCCCTTTGCTACTTTCACGTGAAATTTAATGTGATCACGCAGGGAAGGAGGCTGATGAGATAGGTAGATATGATGTAGGCAGACTTATGACTTACTTGCGGTTGCGTTTCCAGAGCTGAACCACAGCAGGCTGTACTTACATGGGCACATAGATTAAAAACGAATGGTATTTAATTGTAAATATTTGAATGCTGAAAGAACGTTGAATTCTAACAGCTGATCCAGGCTTCATGTAAGAGTATTGCCAAAGAAACCTCGCCGGTCAGTTTCATAGCATAGCAATCCAGGAATCATTTGTTTTCATGTTATGTGTTTTCAGATATCAACGATTGGAACTGCCCCTTTCTTTGTGGAGAATGTCAGTATCCTGCAACTAGAGGCTTTGAAACTTGTTCGAACGGTATGTTTTCTTTATGTACCAGTTGTCTATTTTATGTCACGTTATTGGATTTACTACTTGATGTAACATGCGGTATATTGATATCGGGTGAGCCAGAAAAAAAGTTCCTACTTTTGAAGATTCATACCACCTAGAGTACTTAACAGATTTGAATGATTCAACTTCTTCTTAGAAGCCGAAAGATTGAACTATTTTTGTGATTTTTCTGGGTGTCTTACCAGCACTAGAAGTATCGGTAAATTCAACTTTATAAAAATTTCATGGTTGCAAAATGACTGAAAAAGGGCCTAAAACATTGATAAAATTGTAAGGACACTCCTTAAGTAGAGCAATACGTAATGGGCGTTTGGTCTCTCTCAAGATTTATAAGATATCAATTTTTGAACAAATGCGCAAGATTTTCAGTCCCATGGCAATAAATGTGCATTGGATGTCTCTTACCCATTAACAATTGCATTTTCTTTATTGATCTGTGCGAGGAGTCCTTTATGATGTGATCAATGTTTTAGGCTCTTTTGCAGTCATTTTGCAACCATGAGATTTTTGTAAAGTTGAATTTTACCTATGTTTCTTGTGCTTGCAAGACAGCAAGAAAATCACAAAAATACTTCGATCTCTCACTTTTAACTAGAATTTGAATTATTTAAGATATGTGAAGTACTCGTGATGCCATGAGTTTTCAAAAGTGGGGACTTTTCCCTAGCTCACCCGGTAGTGTCTCCGTGCAGTTGTCGCCTTTAATTTTTGTTCTTTAGTTACTACTTGAACTGTAATTTCCAGTCGATCGAGACGGTCTAGATGCTATTTCTAAGGTTTATTTTATATTAATTAGATTCGTACACATAAGATAGCCATTGGAACTCAGAGCTGGAACTTGTCAACTTGCTCTAAAGCTCAAATTGTTGTGGTAGATTTTACAAGAGAAATTCATTGTGTAAATTTTGTTATGGTTACAATACCAATTTCTGTGGATGAAAATTCTTAGATGAAAATGATATAGCTCTTTCACGAAAATATCTATTTATATTCTTGTTACTAATTTTTTTCTTTTCTACAGATTTTCAGGACTTATGTCAAACACAGGGATTTGATCCTAGATGACATCCTTGCATCTCTTGCAAGGCTTCCAAGTAGCAAGCGAAATTTGAGAAATTATAGGTGAGTGTTAGGGAGCACTTGCTATCATTGTCCAAGCCATCTTTAGTAAAATGTATGTTGCTATGTGAAGTCAACTGCATCACAAAACACAGAACAACAAGCATAGGGTTCTAATCTTTCAAATCTTCTAAAAGGGGAGGGGGCATAAAATTCTAGTTCTTTTGCGTTGAGTTGAATTGCGTAAATCCGCCATAGTAATTTTTTGGTATCCTTATCTTCTCAATATGAAGACGATCTAATGTTTTGTGAAAGAACTGAAGGAAAACAAGGGAAAAGTTAACTTCACGGTAAATCCTAAATCATCGCAGGAAAAATGATGAAATATTCAAGAAAACCATATTTTACAAAGGTCTATAATATGGTGGCAAGCAGAAATTTATCGCTCTTCTGGTTTAGGATTTTAAAACTTGATGACGTCACAGCCTCAAATTTGCTGAATACCACCATTTTGAAACGGATTAAGATATCAAAATATCTCCACTGCAGATTTACAGAAGAGTAGCTTTGGTTTATTTCAAGCTATCTGCTTCAAAGAAAATGCAATAGAACTGTTTACACTCATCATTGTAAAGATTTGAGCTTTATTCTAAAAAAACCAATGAACCTGGACCTCATAAGCAAAGTAGCAGAAAAATGGAATGTGCCCCAAATTTTTGCTGTGGTCAGTCACAGAGCAATGCTTCAAAAATGGGCGATTTGAAATCCCCATTTTACTAGCCTGTGTGTAGGCTTCAAAATGATACGAAGGGAAGAAGAAAGCCTGTAGGAACAAGGTGCATCTTTGAATTCCAAATACCTAATCTGAGGGACTATTGTTATTTGTCCCAAATATCAATACCAAAATTGATGAAAATGGTGTTATTGATCAATCTTACCTTTTCAAAAATATCATTGTGGGACCTCACAATGTCGATTTTAAGGAATATGACAAAGTTGGGTATATACCTCAAATGGGGTATATGGAATTCGTAAATACAGCCCATTTCTACAGACTCTTTCCTCTCTTCCTCCTCCGCAGCTCCCAGATAAGGCCTGCTCACAGGCTACGATTTTACTGTCAAATATGCTGTTTCCTTTCATGTAGTGCTCATTTCCCGCTGCAGAAAAAAATTAAGAAGCTTGCAGCCGATTGAAAAGTGTTTGTTCGCTCTTGCTTTCGATCTTTCATGGCAGAGATAGCAGCAAAAGTATTTCCTTAAAATCGGAGTTTGCATTAAATTTCTGCAGTGTTTTTAAACATATTTCCATTTCAGTTAATGCGTCACTTGACGTCTGTCTGTCCTTTGCAGATTATTCGAAGACACTTCGATCCAAATGGTCACTGCTTTAGTTCTCCAGCTGGTCCAATGCACTGTCAGCATGCCAGATACATTTGACAAGAAGGAAGATTCTCTCGTGAGTATACGATCAATTTGTTATACAGGTCTTTATACCAGTGCCCATTTGTGCGGGTTTGACTTACACGAAGGGGACTTGTGTAAGGGGATTGTGGTCTCCTTGAAACTCTTTCTGCCCCGGGCGTATGGGTAGAGGACAATTCACCATTGGATAAGGTAATGATAATTTATTCAAATCTGAAGAAAACTGCAAATTTTGTTCAAGTGCAGATGAAACGTTGTCGTTCGCAGAACGGTCACTCTTTATCTTTGTGGTTGACGGGGATTCCTCGTGGTACATAGGTCACTTTTCACTGAAAGGACAAGTCCGGGGTTGGTATAATTGTTGATTATCTAAGAAAAGATTGAACTGTTGTGAATGGTGGTGCGTAGTACTTGTTTCCAATTTTTTCTCTCTTTTAACAAAATCTCACAAAGCTCGATTTCCTTTCCTTTCCTTATCGTCTATTGTTTTTTGCAGGTGGACAAAGACGTAATGATCGTTTCTTCCTATGAAGATTCCCTCCGAGCAGCACAGAACTTTCTTGCAACTTTCCTCAAGAAGTATGTTGATTAAATGATAAAAGTTTATTTTAGTTTTGTAGTTGGAACAGATCCAATAGCAACATGCATTGTTGTCTGTCTCAAATTGATGTCAATATTCACGTGGAAATGCCCGTGAATATTAAGAATTGAAGTATTTGCGTAAGGAATTTTGCGTTATCGCAATCTCACGTGGCATAATTTGGGACGGACTTTGATTTGGGGAAAGGACATACTATTTCGCAACAGAGAACACCATTGCGGGACATTCATGTAATCTTTAACAGGGAAACTGAATGGAAATTTTAAAATGTTTCTACTTTGAATGGCAATACATTGCGATTGCTGTATATTATTAATCAATTGATTAGGCAAATGAATTAATTTCGAAATATCCTTTTTCCAGATGTAGCTCTGCAAGTAGAGATGAAAATGATTTCCGACCATTATTCGAGAATTTCCTTCAAGATATCTTAACAACACTGAACAAACCGGAATGGCCTGCTGCAGAAGTTCTTCTTGCCTTGCTCGGAAAGCTACTGGTAAAGCTTTATTTTCCTTTTCTGTTTTTTACACTATAACTATAAGTGAAAATGAATTACGGATGGAGGTTCTACCTGCATCGTTACCATTGAATTAAGTTTTGTATTAAAACCTCAGTTTGAAGCCCCAAAAAATTTTCAACTTCAAGTAAACATGGTCTTAAAGGGGCTGGATGACGTAACCATGAACAAACCTGTTATCTCTATAATCTGTATTGTTGCCCACATGTTGCCACTGTGTTCTGCATAAGCTTTGGTGGATGGGGTGAATCCACAATAAATTCAATCCCAAAAACCCACCGATATCTCTGCAGTCGTACAACATACGAGTGCTTCATTTGTTTCTTTAAGAAATTCAAGAATCCATCTCCAAAATAACACCTTCATTTTGAGAAAGGCAGTGGAAAATCTCTGTGATATGGCCTGTCAAAACTACTGCAAATATGTCGTTTCGATAGAAGTTTGTTTACATTACGTGATCCAGCAACCTTAAGCAGACCTGTGTGGTATAGACGATTACGCTAAAGATGGCGGCAAGGAACTTTTTACCGAGATGCATCGCGTTCTTTAATCGAATTCCTATGGAATCGTTAAGGATTCGTAACAAGAACGCAATGAATCTTGGTAAAAAGTTCCTCGCCGCCATCTTTAGCGTAATCGTCTATTGTGAAATAGATACCAAATGCCAGGATTCCTCTTTCTCGATGCCAGGGCTGTTCTTCATTTCTTTTTATATATCTGTTTCATCGAAAATTTGTTTGGTCCAGTATCAGTTAAAAGCTTCCAAAGAGTTTTGAATTCATTTTGATTTGGCACATTTTCAGGTTTAGGAGAGGTGCAATCTCTTGAACTATATATCGATAATTGCAATTTTAAACGAGTCGTCTTGTTCCTTCATCTTTAGATTGTCACATTCAACAACAAAGCGAATGAGATGAGCTTACGAGTATCAGCTATGGATTATTTAGCACTAATTGCATCACATCTGAGAAGGGATGCTGTTGAAAGCAGAGGTAGAGACAAAGAAGATTTAAAAGAAATCATTGAACAGGTTGGCTACTTTGAGATTTTTTGCATAGAGAAGCAGCAGGTAACAGAATGATACCTTTGAAACTTGTAATCGTGTAGTAGAGGAGGATACCGAGAGATATTTGCGTGAATTTGTGCTAGTTAAATGATTCGTCGGCAAGAGCATTTTTTTTAAGACAAAGGATACAGGTTTGGTAAATACAAAGCGATTTGGCAGCCTCATGAATAGACCTCACACCTTCTATGCAGCAAACCATGATGTATCTCGCTCTCCATTCGATTTGATTTGGGTGGGTTCACTAAGAGATGTCAATTCTATTCATTTATAGGGTATATCGGCAAGTCTCCTTGGAAGCCTAAATTCTTTGTGCAGACCTCGTATAGGGGAAACTCACAAATCGATTTTGGTATGCCAAACGTCAATCTGACTTTTGGGTTTCAACCCCCTAGCCCCCCCCTCTTCTAACGTCGGGTCAGCTTTTCTCAAAATTTTCGATAAATGCGTTTTTACGGTTTTGACTTATGTCGGTGCCTGCATAGCCTAGCCCTGGCCCATTTCAATGCTAAGTTGAGGTTCACATCGTGATTTATGACTTAGTTTTTCAGTTTTCGAGGAGCAATTGCTGTTGCTCTTTTAGTCAAGTCTACAACAATAGTTTGCGATTATATATCTGATATAAATTACCTGTTACTTTGCATTTTTCTCGTCAAGAAATTTTAGTTTACTTGGGTCAGACGTTTGTGCTGACATTCGATTGAGAAATGAGAATTCTTCGAGCCGAGGGAAATAGTTCCTGGTATTGACCAGGTTTATCATTAGAATGTGAAAAATAAATAGAACTGGTAAAGACTGAAGTAGTTTTTAGCTAATGAGCCTGATCGATTTTCATCGAATTTTTTATCCTTTTCTTAACGTCATGGGCTGAAACCCCCTCCCCTCATACGTCAGAGTGACGTTTGGCGTGCCAAAATCGATTTGTGAGTCTTCCCATGCAGAATGTCCCATTTGAAGTGACAAGTGAATAGGGCTTAGAAAGGAATCCAGTGATCCTGGTAATGCTGAAGAAATTCCGGAATAGTGTATGAACTTCAACTTTTATTTTTGTTTCAGCTTCACAGTGACGAAGAGATTGAAGATCGGGATGACATTAGTGTTGATGTAAGTAGAAACCTTAGTTTTGACCTGAACTTTGATTTATATATCCCTTTGGAATAATACTGCAGCTTGGTCTGCAGCTAGAAACATTAGGTGTGTTTGTTAGGTAATTCCAAACGTACAAAATTCAGAAATAGTAGACTTCGCAGGGACACTTCCCAGTTGAATAGAAAAATCTTTAAAACATCAGGTTTTTGATTAGCAATGGCGACTTGCCTATAGAAACGGGAATCTTCCCAAATCTTGCTAACCTTCTGCCGTTTGGAGGAGAAGGCTCAGAGGTCCTTACAGACCTACCAAACTTACTGTTTTTTAATTCCTAAGTCAATCAAACGCAACGACGTAGTCTGCCAAGTTTGTTGTTTCAAAGTCGGTATAAATCAAGACACGCTCATAAGGTATTGCTAAATGCAAACTATCAACTTCTGTTGTCTGCTCTATTTTTAATTTGGTATCTGGATTAACTCCAATAAAAATTTCCAGTTTCTCCACAATGCTGTAGTTTCATGTCAAATTTTGTTGCCAAGTTAAGGCTGCGTTTCACTTGGCGAAAACATTGATGCACTTAATGATCATTGTTCAACAGAAATGATAGATTTCTTCATTGCAGATGATGGATATTCACATCAACACCCTGCGAAAAGCTCTTCTCAGTTTCTTGGCACATGGTGCGGAAAAGGATGTATCATGCAAGGTATATATATATATTTTTATATGCTCATTAACAGTACAACATAATCTACGTACGATCAGCATACAAATAGACGATACCTCATGGAGCGCTGGTTTCATAACATCTCTGCGGCTATGTACAATTACTCAATTCTGTGTCAAAATAGGTTCATTTCACCTACAGTAAGAACCCGCAAAATAGAAACTAGTTTTTTCAAAACAGCCTGTTTAGTTTCTTATTAAAAGGGCATCCATCAAGGACAGAGGCTGAAAGGTTTCTTATAATATGGTTAAGAAACCCTCAATGATTTCAAGTTAAATATCTTATAATTTCAAGTTAAATATACATACATGAGTATACTGTAATCACACTGCTGAAGGAAAGGGGCTGAAAGGTTTCTTATAATATGGTTAAGAAACTTTCAATGATTTCAAGTTAAATATCTTACAATTTCAAGTTAAATATGCATACATGAGTATACTGTAAATACATTGCTGAAGGAAAGGGGCTGAAAGGTTTCTTATAATATGGTTAAGAAACTTTCAATGATTTCAAGTTAAATATCTTACAATTTCAAGTTAAATATACATACATGAGTATACTGTAAACACACTGCTGAAGGAAAGGGGCTGAAAGGTTTCTTATAATATGGTTAAGAAACTTTCAATGATTTCAAGTTAAATATCTTACAATTTCAAGTTAAATATACATACATGAGTATACTGTAAACACACTGCTGAAGGAAAGGGGCTGAAAGGTTTCTTATAATATGGTTAAGAAACTTTCAATGATTTCAAGTTAAATATCTTACAATTTCAAGTTAAATATACATACATGAGTATACTGTAAACACACTGCTGAAGGAAAGGGGCTGAAAGTTTTCTTATAATATGGTTAAGAAACTTTCAATGATTTCAAGTTAAATATCTTACAATTTCAAGTTAAATATACATACATGAGTATACTGTAAATACACTGCTGAAGGAAAGGGGCTGAAAGGTTTCTTATAATATGGTTAAGAAACTTTCAATGATTTCAAGTTAGGTTTCTTATAAAGTGATTTCTATTTTGTGGGTTCTTACTGTACTTTATTTGAACCAACAAGGACATATTTTGTAATACAGCAGTTGCTTTTGTTGACACCTCAATTCAAAGCAGCAATTGCTTTAATTGACACCTCAATACAAAGCGATTAATGACTACAGACATGGAAAATTCTCTCAACCAATAAATCAAAACAAACGCAGCCGCAAAAGTTGCCTCAAACCAATAGGACAAATTCTGCTCTTGTGCAAGCAAAAGGTAATTTTTAAGGAAAGTTATCTGCTTATTAGCGACTAGACCGATTAGTACAGCTTGCCGTGTGTACTGAAATGGAGAGGATTGCCCAGATTTCCCACCGTTAGTAGGGCTGTTGGAATTGGCCGCGCTCGCCTCAGTCCCTTTTCCTAATTTGCAAATGGTCTATTTACCAGAACAAACTGCTCTTCCCAGTCTCCTGTTTTAGTTGTCGACATGGTCTATTGATCAACTGCTTATTAAACACCTATTCTTTGCATTGCAGGTTGGTGTTCTAAGGTCAGAGCATGCGTTGCGATAATTTTTTCTTGATTGCTCAGTTCTAAAACGCAGCTGGCTATAAATCAGCTTTCTCGGTTGTTGTTGGACATTTAAGGTTTGGCCAGCATCTTTGCAAACAATTTGGCAATGTTTAGTAAATTAGAGAAACGACACACTTTTGCTAAGCAAGTCAAATTTTGTAAGACAAATGTCCAGGTTTCCGAAAGTAAAAGCGACTTGCCTCTCAGAAGAACAGAATTCGCGCCTCTCTGAGACCCCGTTTTTACACAGTGTCGGATAACTGCAGTCTCATGACAAAAATCAAGCGCCGAATAATAAGAACTCATTCGATAAGTACAATCATCTTGTTTGGGATACGAGCAGGCTAAGTTGTGAGCCTCAAGGAATCCCCCAGAAAGGGCTCCAGATCGCATGCGCACTAACGATTTATTTCAATGGCGTAATATGCAAATTAGCTTGACCGTTGAGAACAAGAGCACTAAACAATAACACCGATGCGCATGACAGTGTGAGCCCCAACGTTAATTCGCTATCAACAAAGCTGAAACACAATTCGTCAAAACAAAAGGGTCAGTACTTCGTCTCCCCAACAAATCAAGGACTCAACATAGCCTGCGTATTGTTCGCAGTCAAAGAAAATTGTAAACGTACACTGCTTTGATATATTTCGTTGTTGAAATCGCAAAATAGCTGAGCTCGTCAACTTGTTCAAGGGCAACCCTCCTTAAATGTATAAAATGAAAATGAAATGGAAATGGAAAGAAAAGAGAGAAACCTACTAATAAGGAAGTTAATGTGACTTGTGCTAACGAAGAACGATCAGCAGATTGGTAAAAGTATGATTCAGTTCGCGAGTACAGTCTTTCCTGGCTGGGAACAGGATTGGCGCTACTTTCATGACTCATGAGTTTTAATGGCCCTCATTGAAAAAACCTCCCTGTGGATCAAAATCAACCTCATACCACAGCGAACTTGGATGAAATTTATCCGGATAAAAGCATTTACATTGTACCAGATGGCTATCTGAACTAATTTAATTCACTTCCTAGGTGAACTAATTTGTTCGGATAGCCGAGCTCAAATTCGTAAGGATAGCTTAGATCTAGTGTAAATGCGACATCTATCTGAACGACTTTTAATACAGTAAAACCCCGCAAACAAGAACATAGCAAAATAAGAACCTGCAAACTGATTTTGTGGGAAAAGACACCCAAAGATAAGAACCAAAAACAGGCTGATTTATTTCAATGTTCTTAGGGAGCAGTCATAAAGTATCTGCTATATGGGGGTGGACGATATTTGGATGGGCCATGGAAAATTTTGCCATGACTTTTTGGGGCTATGAAAAATGTGAAAAAAGTAAATGAACATAAACATTTAGGAATTATCCTGGACTCAAAGCTATCTTTCTCAGCTCATATCAAATCAGCTATTTCTAAAACCAGAAAGGGCATTGGTTTGCTGAAATATCTCGCCCAATATCTGCCCAGGCACACCCTAAATGAATTGTATAAGCTTTATGTTCGACCACATCTTGACTATGGTGATGTTATTTATCATATTCCTGCTAAAATGTCAGACTTTAGTCAAAATATCGTTTTACCAAATCTAATGGAAAAGCTAGAGTCTGTTCAGTATTCTGCTGCTTTGGCTGTAACCGGAACATGGAGAGGAACATCTCGTGAGAAGTTGTACACTGAGCTTGGTTGGGAGTCATTAAGTTCCAGGAGGTGGAGTAGACGCCTTACCTTGTTCTACAAGTTTGTAAACAATCTTAGCCCTGAATATACAGTAGATCCAATCCCCCCTCTTCACCAGTCGCAGTACTGTCTTCGCAACCAGGATGTTATTGGGCGCTTGAATGCAAGGACAGAAAAATTCAAGTCAACCTTTTATCCTAATTGTTTATCCGAATGGAATAAGCTTGAGCCTGAACTGAGACTTGTACCTTCTATTGCTGTTTTTAAGAAAAAACTCTTGTCAATAATCCGCCCCCCTGCAAAATCTGTTTATGGAATTCATGATCCAAAAGGATTATCCCATCTTACTCAACTTAGGGTTGGTCTCAGCAAGTTAAATTTCCACAAATTCAAGCATAATTTTAAAGATACAATAAACCCCATGTGCCCAACAAACGATGGCATTGAGGACACGGAACACTTTTTGTTGTTCTGCCCTTCTTTTGATGTGCAACGACGAGATCTTCTCGCTGAAATTGTTAAATTACTGCGACCATTTGTGCAAGTCACCGATCTTTCAAATGATGCTTTGACACAGCTTTTATTATATGGTGATCAAGATCTATCTTATGAATTGAACAGAAATATACTCCCATTGACTTTACGGTTCATTCACGAAACTGGTCGTTTTGACTAAGATCTTGCAAACTCCAGTTATGTACAACGCAACCACCACATCCGTTAGAGTAAATGTTTCGTATGCCTTGTAAATTCCGCCTCACATTAGATGTCTGACATTTGATTTACATTAGACATTCCATCAAAATAAAACTCATTACATGTAATGAGTTGTCCTTGTTAGACTATTCCAACCCTGAACTTACATCTAATGTGGGACGGAATATAGTTTAGTTTAGTATAGTATCCATTAGACATTAAATCATTCATTGTATTGTTGTATTTTAGTTTAACATTGCATGTGCTTTTATATTGGCCATGGGGTAGTCATTGTATTTCGCTCCCCATGGTATCGTCCCTGTAGTATTGTATAGTAATTAGAAACGTATAGTTTAATGTAAGATTTATTGTAAAATTTTATATGAAAAAAAAAATAAAATAATCAAATGTATTTTATGGGGCCATAAAAGTTTTATCATAAAATGTTATTTCTAAAGTTTAGCAATGGCTGCAAATGCTGCAAAATTTGTTTTCTGTTACTTTTTCCCACTTGACATTTGCTTTTCTGTTCATTTCTTCATTTCTTTTTACTCCTTCTCTTGTTTAGTTCAGTTGCTAACCAGTGCTTCATTATCAAGTTATATATAATTCTGGAATTACACTGCCTGTAAACTCATTGAGCCTGCATTCTAAAAACTGAATTACTTCATCGGGTTATGAAAAATATCCCAATTCTTGCTATTGGGCCATGAATAAGTGAATAGGAATCTAGGATGGGGACATAAATTTTTTTGCTAGATTTTTGGAAAATCATCCACCCCCATATAGCAGATGCTTTATGACCGCTCCCTTATGAGATGGTACACTTAATTAAGAAATTTCATCATATTAGTGTAAAAAACATTCACCTATTGATAACTGAATAACTCTAACAGTTTTCAGGGATATGCAAATTGTTTTATCAAGCTGTACTATATAAACTGCTTTGTCAACAACAAACCCTTTAATATCTAGAAAACTTGATACTAAAAATGGTTACTAAAACTTTAGTACTATGAAGAAGGCGGACGCAAAGAAAAAGACAGATTTTTGGCACACTGAGGCCTTTCGAGCCTACGTTCTCATCAGAGTGTGACTTTAGATGCAGTCATCCCACCCTCAAGGTTATTAAACACATACCGTATAGTTATATATTCATCATAAAGTCATGAGTGCCCTTGTGATAAGAATCACACCCTGAAAATGTTTTAAGTACGTCATTTATAAGAACCAATACAGTCTGTTTTCTAGATAAGTATGTACTTGTTTGCGGGGTTTTACTGTACAGATAAAATTTATCTGGCAAAGAGTGTAAACGGGGTCTGAGTGCAGTCAATCAAATCAAAATAAACGGAGAGTGCAAAACATTATAGTCGGCTGAATTGAAGGCGTGAAATCTCTTCTTGAGGCTGCCAAGTCGTTTTGTCTTCAGTAGAACTGTATCTTCTTGCAAAGTTAATCTTTGCTCTTATTGCTAGCGTTAAAATTCATTACAATGCTCTCCATGGTTGATGCTCTGATGATTTTTCGTTTGATTTTGCCAATTTTAAACTTCCTGATTCTGTTATCCAAATATTATAATCATCTTCCTTGAGATTCATTTGCCAAAACTGTTGATAATAATTGATATTTCTGTTTTCTTTTCCAAGTTTGCAAGAGAATTCTACTTAGGCCAATGGATTCGAGATGTTCACATAGAAATGGAGAAATGCATGAAAGCGCCAATGATGTCAATACCTGGTGCAGCATCAACAGAAATACCTACAGATGCAGGCGATATGTCTGCAGAGAATATACAAGATTTAGACGATAAGAAAAAATATTATCATAGCATGGCAACTGACAAATCAGTGACCACTCTGAGGTGAGCAGGAATTCTAAATGTATAGAATGAACACTTAATCTTTATTTATATTTTTTTCTGACCCTCTCTAATAATGTAGAGACTTGAGATTAATTGACGGAGATTCAGACCCCGTTTACACGATGCCGGTAGAATTTTATGCTAATTCCATAGACAATAACAACTGACGTCAATAATCAATCAAGATAGACAAAACAACTACGACAATAAGGATAATAGGGGGATTAAAAATATTAGCGTCGTGACGAAAGCGACATAAAATTCTGCCGGCAAAGTGCGTTTAGACGATGCCGGCAGAATTTGAAAACGGCAGAATTACAAACTTTGCCGTTTTGCTAACCGAAACAAAATTCTGCCGGCAGAATTTGGAAATTCTACCGGCATCGTGTAAACGGGGCCTCAAGAACTGCTTATGCATTTGTAAAATTACCATATTACCGTATTGTTTTCATGATTTCGACGCGCGCGTGGATATTGTTTAGCTGGAGAAGCAATAGCATGTGTAGGTTTCTCTTTCCCTAGTAGGGCCTGTTCATATGGAGGCGAGCCAGCCCGCTAGCATCATTACCTAGATAAGCAGCGCATGAGCAATATAGGTGTTTTCGTCTCGGCCGCCGGGATGGAGTGTTCATATGGGAAAATTTTCATCCCGCCTACCGAGATCGCGCCAGTACTTCAGTGAGATCTCGCTAAGCGGGCCAGCCCGCCTGCTCATATGAACAGAAATTAAATTTTATATTGGGATTAAGGATGTGGTGAGATCTCGGCAAAGAGCTCCAGCCCGGTAAGCGGACTGGGTTGCCTACATATGAACAGGGTCCTATTTAAAGATTACTTCAACCCCAGGGGGGGCACTCAGCAGATACGCATACGGGGGGTCAGTCCAAGAAATTTTCAGGCAACCCAAAAATATCATTTCAGCTTCACTGCAACCCAAAAATATCACCTCATTTTATACTTAGAAGCCAGTAAATGAACATAAAATGTCCCGAAACAATGCAAATAGAAAAGAGCATTACCTCTAATGAACCCAGAAATATCAGTTCAACGATGTTTGGTATCAAAAAATATCATGAACATAGTTTTAGTTTTCTTTGGACCCAGAAATATCACTTTTCACAATATTCTGACCCAAAAATATCGGAATTACCTCCCCGTATGTGTTTGTGCTGAGTGCCCCCCTGGGACTTCAACTTAGCTATGATCATTGTTGAATTTGAATCGTTCCAAGCAAGACCATGTAAGTCAAGAAGTTTCTACGTCGCTATGCAATTTTAAAAATTGCATACGTTGAGATTTTATGTAGCTAAATAGTTTGAAACGCCCATGCATCCATTGTTTCCTTGGCTCCACAATGAAGCCGCACGTATCGAAGTTCATTAGATTATGTTTTTAACTTTGCCCGGGCCAGCTTTTAAATGCCCTTTCCTTTCATTTTCAGATCTTCACAGCAAAAAGTTAGCTATGAAGAAGCGTGCATCATTGCCAAGTATCTAACTTCATCAAGATCCTTTTGTCAAAGTTTTGATATTTATCTGCAACAGGTTCGTACTTTATCCTTTAATCTTTGAACATATGTTTGCGTTTGTTTTTTGTTTTTTTCTTCGTTGCTGACATTTTCCAATTTTAGTAAGAAACCAGTGCAGTATCATGAACGAGAACATGCACAAGTAATGTTATTTTTCGTCTTCTGTTGCCTACGACCATACCACCATGAATACACCGGTTCTCGTCCGATCACCGAAATTAAGCATGGTAGGGCTGGGTCAGTACCTGGATGGGTGACCGCCTGGGAACACCCGGTGTTGTAGGCCTTCCATTTTCGTTGAAAATTCCTGGAATACGTTTACTCTTACAGATCTTCAAGATGCTGAATGAGCCAGCAGTGGCACTTAGGACGAAAGCTGTCAAAGCCTTAACCTCGATTGTTACTGTTGATCCTAATATCTTGGGAAGGGTAAGTCTCTATTATTACTTACGGGGTGAGTGGCCTAGTGGCTTATACAGTCTTCGTCAGGTGACTGAAGTTAATCTATTTGAATCTTGGTCGAATGAGGTCAAAACTCTGGATGGGTGACCTCGGAGGCCTGACCTCACAACTCACCTCGTCGTCCTTCGGAAGGGACGTTAAACTAGGGGTCCCATGCCTGGATGCGGCATGCACCGTGGGCCTAAATTAGCTTTCAGTAGCTATAAATCCTGACAAGCCCACTCAAATCGAATTGAAAAAAAACTTCTAGTTTCACAGTTCATAGTATTTTACTTCTGGTACAGCAGTCATCTATCCCTTTATTTCTTTTTTGATGTGCCTATCATAGCCACTTGGGACTTAGGTCCCGGGTTCCCTCTCGCGTAGGAAATGTAACTCATGCTTGTTTACCTTTAATTACTTGTTTGTCTTAGGGTATAGATTACCGTCAAACGCCTAACCAATTGCTGAAGATGAACCAAGTATGGTTTGAAACGTACCACTGATTATGTCCCACTGATGTTGTCCTAGTATTATTTTAATTTAATGGATTTGTCGAACTGATACTTCAACTGGATATGTCTTTCTGAATAATGAATAAATTTATAATGATTGTCGTCGCTTGCCTCATCCTTCATAGTATTTTGCATTTCATTTTGTGTTTCATTCCATCTCTAATATTTTGTACCTTTGACGATAACGAACAACGCAGTAAGGCCCCGTTTACACTATACCGTTTTCAAATGAAAACGGTACGAAGTCATGCCGTTTTGGCCTTCCGTTTACACTAAAACTTTTTCGTAACCGGCATAAAATGAAGACGGTTTTGAAAACAGCACGATTTGAAAACGGCATGGAACGTTTCAGTGTAAACGCTTGAAAACGGAACGATATCATTACGGATTCAAAGAGAGACAAAGGAATAATTTGCGTCACTTTCAATCCGTAACGAAATCGTTCCTTTTTCAATCGTATACACTGAAAAGTTTCATGCTGTTTTCAAATCATTCCGTTTTGAAATTCGTATTCATTTTATGCCGGTTACGAAAACGTTTTAGTGTAATCGGAAGGCCAAAACGGCATGATTTTGTACTGTTTTCATTTGAAAACGGTATAGTGTAGGCGGGGCCTAAACCAGTAGATTAGTTTATTCTCATTAGGTTGCTTTCCTATGCATTTGTAATTAGAGACTAGGGTTTAGATTACAGCAATAAAAACTAGCGTTTTCAAGAGAAGGAAAAACGCTGCTGGTGCACACAAGAATTGGAGGAATTGCAAAAATTGTTTTCTGTCAGCCAAATGTGCATTCATCGTCGGTTTTATTGATAAAAAAGTTGTTAAGCTTTAGAGAACTTAACTCTGGGTATTAATCATATCATGTCATAATCATATTAGAAACAAAACCAATCGCCAAATTGGAGTAAATATCGTGTGCGTGAAAAACCGAGATTAGGTCTTGAACAAACTATGTTTTGACATCTGGAAAATGTTTCTGGTATAATGCTCTCTTTTCTGCATACAAGTCTATGAAAACTCTCCAAGAATAGATGACTGCAGCTTGTTCAAGACAGTTTTTCTTACTTTTTTTGCCAAAGAGCTCGTAGCAGACTTTCTCAGTTCCTTGCAGGGTGTTTGATCTATTTAGGGACGAACGTCTCCGCACTTTCAATTTCCGGCAGGAAGCTTTCCTGCTGATGCTCCTTCTGAAAAATGGTTTAAGACTCTATAGTGTACGAGTGCATGTATTTTTTCATTACCAACTCTCAAAATGATTCTGATTTTGTTTCATCAACGTATATCATACATTTGTTTTTACACCTATCTAGGAAGATGTACAAGTCAGCGTACATGGAAGGTTCCTGGATCAGTCGACTTTAGTGCGCGAAGCTGCAGTTGATTTGATTGGCCATTTCGTATTGAAGTGTCCAGATATCACCAACAAGTACTATGAAATGATTATGGAGAGAATTCTGGTGAGTTGAACAGATTTTCTTAACTTGAAACTACTACCGATGATGGGAGTGTATGTTTGGCCAGTAGACGCGCTTTTTGAAAGCTTTATTAAGGTTTTGCCGAGAAGGAAATCTTAGTCCAAAGTTTTGTATACACGAACTTTAACTACTGTCCTTTGGTTTGGTATTTTTCGTCAACTAAATCGTTACAGAAAATCGAAAAGATACAAGAACGTGCGCTGAGATTCCTGCATAATGATCATGTAAGCTCCTATGATGACTTACTTCTAAAATCTAGTAGATCCACAATGCTGGTTTCTCGTCAAAGAATACTTTGTATTGAGATTTTCAAAACATTAAATAAACTTAATCCAACATTTATGAATGGTATCTTTAGTGTTAGGACTTCAAATTATTCGTCGCGAAATCCGAACAATTTGAATCATTTTCGGCCAAATCAAGTAACCTTTGGTTCCAATAGCCTGAGAGCCATGGGACCTAAAATATGGAATTGCTTGCCAAATGAATTAAAATCAGCTGAAAATTTAAAGAGCTTCAAGAATCTGATCAAACAATGGGATGGCCTGACCTGTAAATGTAATGCCTGTCACTTCAGTTCTACCATGCAATCTTGCCCATATATCACAGTGGGCTAGAGGCAGACATTCGGAAATTTTGAAGTTCTCAAAAATGCAAATTGTTATGCAGTTTTAGAAAGTCGAACAACTGGGCTTAAACGTGCCTTTTAAAGTTTTCATTTATCTTGTGTTATCACAGAGTTATAGATATTTGAATCTGAGAATATTGAACAAAATCTTTCAAAATGTTACACCCAGCTTTCTAGTGGCAGAGAATGCGGATAAATGATTTTCGGCTAGAAAAATGGGTTGCAGAATGTTTGATAGCTATAACCAAGCGGTAGAAGGTCACTGTTTATTGAAAAGCAAAACAAAAATTCTTTGTCTGGTCTACTTGTACAGCTGCAATAATTTTCTTCAGACAACTTGTCAGATCTGTTCTCTTCTTCAGAGGGCAAAATTTGACTTTCATCAAGAATATTTTAAAAAGTACGAGGAGAAACAAGACACCAATATATTTTCTGAAAGAGCAGTTTATGAAAATTTTATTTTTGAAGGTTTCATTTTGTTTCCCCTCGGAAAAATCAAATAAACAGGGGGGGAAAGGTATTTTTAAGGAAATTTAGGTTGTTCCAAGGAAAGATATTGAGACCATGCTTATTTTTTTGAGAACACTAGAGAAATTTTAATTATTGAGTATCCCCTAGGTAATATCATGTGCATAGGAAACTTCTACATAGCTTTTTTTAAACTGAAATGTACCAGAAAGGAGACTTTTGGTTAGAATTCCCAAAATTGGAAAATGTGTCCCAGTCCCCATAATATAGGTCCCAATCCCCCAAATATGGTGAAACATTCAGCTTTATCCATTGTTCCAACCGAATACATTGAAAAGATCCATCAATTACTATTGCTGATTTTCTTGAGACCGAGAAGTGTAAGGGGGAATCTGGGCTCAGAGTGTAAATATAGAGTATTAGGCCCTGATTATAGTATTAACCCCCCTGAATATAAAAGTTTTAAAGCTTTTTGTGAACCATTTGATTTATCCCTCTCATACGTCAAAACAAGCTGCCAACTGCCCCTGCAACATTTAGTTCCCTTGAGATATCCACGAATGTCTGCAAAATCACCATTTTGGCCCACTGTGTATATGCCTTTTATCAATTAATTTCTTCATTCCTTTATTAATTCATTTGTATATTCGATTTAGATTAGTTGTATATATGTAAATATGTATAGCTAGGCAAGAATCGAATTGAAATAAGTTGACAAACAAAAACAAACAAGCTCTATTAAGCTTATTTGATATCGAAGACTCTAGAAGGGAGCTCATTAGAGGGGGGGGGGGAGCTTGTTCACGAAGTCAAATGACAACGATATGGGCGAAATATATATACTCAAACCGACTCATTTGATGTTGTTCTTCGTCGTTTTGCGGTGTTTCTACTTACAAATTCATTCGTTATCCGTCATCGCAAGCATGATGCATCTGCGGATCCGACGAGCGACGTTCATATCGCGGCCTTTTCTTTTTCGATTCATATTAAGATAGGTCTTAGTTCTTTTGCGCCAATTTTGCGAAATCAGCAGAAAATAGAGAAATAGCCCATTAAAATTCGGCTCAGAAGGGAAGGGCTTATTAGAAAGGTGGCTTAGTAGAGAGGAGGAGCTTCATAGAGCTTTTACCTTAGTTTTGCCATCTTGCGTATATGTTTCTCGGGAAGTTTTTCTTTTCTGTCGCCCACTAGATATGTTACGTACCGAAATGAGATTTTGTGTGCATCTCTATGAACCTTTCTTCTTTGAAATTTGGTGCAGCATGTTTCATGACATATTTATGAAATTAGAATCGGCAAGTTTATTTTTGTAGTTGGTAGAATCTCTCTTCTGTTGCGTTGTAACTTCTAGAATACTTCCTTCACAGGATACTGGTATTAGCGTTCGCAAGAGGGTCATCAAAATTCTTCGAGACATCTGCATTGAGCAGCCAGAATTTCCAAAAGTACCAGAAATTTGTGTCAAAATCATTCGCAGGGTTAATGATGAGGAAGGCATTCGGGTATGTATTGAGACGTACAAATTTATCCAATGGTAGACAATAACTCCCATTTCCTGAGAAGAATTTTCAGTGTTTCAAAATTCCCTGCCCATGCTGCTCGTATGGACGTGAAAATGATTGTGTACTTTCCGCTCGAACTGTCATTCTTTAACACTTCTTTCCATCCGTTCTATTACAAACTTCTTTCTTCTCTTTCGTGTTGTTCCTCTGCCCCCTTTTCCTCTTTCTCTCGTTTCACAGAATTCTATTTTCTTCTAAAATCTGAACCTCTCTGCAGGACTTCTCCGCTACATCGTTTATATCCTGGCACTAAAATTCATTATTGACATATAGCATTTCTGTTCAAGGATGGCTCAGTAATACATAATTACATACATAATTGATTTTATAATGCGCCCCTATATTATGCAATACTCTGCGGCGCATACAATTTATAGATAGAAGTAATAAAAGTAAAGAATTGCATTAAATCAAAATAACTTAGAATTACAAAAAAGTTTCTAAAAATTACAATTTACAATGGAAAAAGATACTTAGAACTTAAAAGCTTGTTCGAAAAAATGAGTTTTTAATGCCCTCTTAAAACTAGTTATGTCCTTGGATTGTCTGATATGGAGAGGCAAAGAGTTCCATGTGCAAAGTGCAGCATATTGCTAGCGTGCTCGCCACAAATCTTTGATTTGGACCCTCAATCTGGCAAACATGCAATTTAGAGCCATGATAGTTACCAAATCTCTGAAATCCCAAGCTGAAGAAATCATGATGTGTGGTCACGTTGAGAACGGGGACCCGGGCACTGCTTCAATAAGCTCTGCTTCTCAGTGTTCCTTCTTATTCTTAGAAACAAACAAACAAGCTTATCTATATATATACATAAAATGTTTGAAATTATTTATTGACTAACGCCTTTGATTCCCTAGGACCTCGTTACGAAAGTTTTTCAGAAGATGTGGTTCACACCAGTTGTTGGAAGTACAGAAAATAATTTGGAATTGGCTAATAAGGCTACGAACGTTATGAAAGTGGTAAGCTATGAATGCTGATTAATTGAACATTTAATCAGAGTTGATTACGAGGGAAGAAATATTTCATGATTCTAGGTATGGCACACCCTTTTTTCCAGTTTGTGCACCTTGACAACAGCAACAACTAAAAGTTCTTGAGAACACACAGTGAATAGAACTATTCTTCATAGTTTTCTTCCTCATGAGAGTTCAGTTTCAATAGATTCACCTGTCCTTGCCAGAGCATTTTCAATTGGGGGTAATCCGGTACGTACATAAAAATTGAACAGAAGCTTGATTTACACTCCGTTCCGTTAACCTGCAAGAAAAAGCCACGCAGCCGTTTCGTTACCCACCCGCCTACTACCTCTGATGTTCTCCTTGCTTTTCTACTTCTTCTTCCGATTATCTCTTTGTTTTTTCCACAACTTTGATGGAAGGGTGCATTGGCCCGGAAATTTGGTATTTTAATGACAATCACCAGCCTTAAAGATGCAATTTTGGGCAGGCAACGTGGGCCGGTACGCTGACTTCCCATTTTCCTGCATTTTGTCACTTTGAACGAGATTTGATCGAATTAAAAAATCCTACCAGTTGTACCCCAATGATGGCAAACAGCGAATCTCTCTTTTTGGAGACAAAGCTTACTCTGAAGGGTAGTTGTCAAAGTTCTAATCGCGAGTGTAATTAAATGACATTCTGTGCATTAAATGTACTCTTTGAACTCTACTCTTGTAAGTTAAGCATGTATAAGCTTTTGAGGAGAATAGTCGTGCAAAGACAATAGGCCTTGGCACTCTCATAGTCATAACTATATTTGGGTAAGTGAGCTACAGCAACAAGAAATACTGATATGTGACAGCATAGGATTTGAATTAGTTAGAGGGCAGATTATCTTTCAGGCTTATCCACTTTCCTGCGATTACCTTATTATTTGGCCAATGAATATTGAGTCCTCATCGAGTTCTTTTTTATCTTTTCGTAAAGAAATCGATAGTTTTTTGTAGCTTGTCAATCAAACCAATGATTTTGTTGGTACGTTTGCATCGATGATACTTCTAAGATCGTACATTTGAACTTGCACTGTATACCTCAGCTCAGCATGTCCAGCAAGCCTGATTCTACTGTAGATTATCTTATTGTCTTGTGCGAATGTTTCTTTCAAGGTTTCCATGTGTAAAGATTGTGGATACGACTGGTTTGAGAATCTACTAGATCATGTATGTAGCGAAAAATTATTAGTAGCTTTTCAAATTATTTATGTTATTTGTAAACTGTTTAGGATTATGCCTATTGGTCATTCAGAAATTTTTTCATGTAATAGACCTTTTAGCTATTCTACAAAAGAGCCTGGATCGAGCGATATTTTTATACATTTTTATGTACGAGGCGCAATTGAATGGCGTTAGAGCTTCGATCACTATTGTGCAGATTCGAGGATTCTACAAAGTGAATCAGAACATCGTTCGACTCAGATTCTTTCTTAGAATAGCTAAAAAGTCTATTGGAGAAATTTCAAGGTTAACATGTTGTAGCAAGGTATTTTGTTCGTTGCAAGTCAGTCCTCAAGTTATTTTCGAAACCTTTACTAAGATTTCGTTCTAAAATTTGCTTCTTTCTAAGAATGATTGCTATTGCAAATTTTTTTCGTTTTACTGTTTCTCCTTCGCACTTCCCGTTCCTCCTCACCACGTCATCGCAGAGGAGACATGACATTTTATAGAAAGAAACGAAGAACATTTTCAATAGCAATCATTTTAGAAAGATTCGAATTCTGTGTACCAATGTGTCTTTTTGATGGCAAACTGAAGCACGGCATTTGACAAATGTTTAATATATTTATGTATCTCAGTAAAAAAATTTAAAATCCTTCATGAATCACAACTCAGCCTTTCAACAGAAAACTAAGTTCCATGTCTATGTTACTTTCATTTTTCCACCCATTTTTTAAACAGACAAACAAATCCATGATACACTTGGTGTTCCCCAATTTGAACATGGTCTTGATTTAGCGCCGAAGAAGTCTCGTATGCTGAGGCAAAATATCAGCTCATATAATCAATATTTGATCCAAAAATAGTTGTCTTTGCTTTCGCATTGTTTTGAGTCTTTCTGCCTTCAAATATAATTTTGATTTACTCCCATGTATTTCGAATTATGCTGTGGAAAACTTCAATAAAGAATATTCAACGGATTCCGTTGACATGTTCACTAACTTTTACAGCATTTATTTTATTTTCAGCTGTTAGAAGGCGATGATGAGCATGTTAGAACTGCGACTGAAAAAGCATGTAAACAGTTGGTAACTTCTTTGGTACAGCGACTCATAAAAACAGAGCAAGACAAAGGTTAGGTTTCCTCCATGCCAACCCTATCTGGTTAGGTATTGGTTTCGGCAGTATTGCTTGAAAATTAGCTTGAAAGACATGTTAAACAGAGAAAGTATGCCAGAATCTAATGTCATATGTTATGAAAGTCGACCTTAGAATCTCGAAAAGGATTATTGTTAGCAATAGATCTATAAGCACCAGGTGTGCTTGCACACAGCGCCCATGAGAACGCTTAACGCGCAGCCTCAATGTTTGATGTGATATTTGTTACCCGGTTAAGATTTCCTTTTTTGTATCTCTCTTCAGAAATAGTTTTCTAGCAAAATGGAGCCTAAAGACATTCTCAATTCAGTGAAATAAGTTTCACTTTTAGGTTTGCCTTTTCTCTATAAAAATAGCATGGTTTATTGAAATTGAGGGATAATTTGCCATGTTATAAATGGTTTTATCAAGCGACTAAATCCTTGATTTTTACCCAACAATATTTGATTATCTAATAACGATTTGAAGATTCTTTTTTAGGATCAGAACTCGTATCTTGCTTAACAACTCTGTATTTACTGTGCAAGATACGACCTCAACTTTTGGTGCAACATGCAACAACTTTGCAACCATACCTCAGCATTAAATGCAACGTGAGTAGCATTATGCAGATTCGGGCCACCTATTAACTATGTGTCTTTTCCTTGTAAAATGTTAACCTACCATTAAAAGTCAAACTTATTAAGTTTGATAATGTGCAGTCAAGACAACATGGGGGAGTAAGAGGATATTTTAGAGAGAATGCCTTTTGAAGAGCCAAACAGTTTTTTAAATATTGTAGCTATGTCTAACTAGTAAGAGAATTCTTTTCATTGGTGTCTTCGTTTTCTCTTTATAGACTCAAGGTGATGCTCTTATTGTTCAAAACGTTGCAAGAATATTAGAACATGTTATTCCATTAGTTGATCATCCGAATCCAAAGTTCCTTGCTGACTTGGAAGAAGATTTGATGAAACTGATCATTAAGCAAGGACAGAACGTGAGTTTAGAGACTTAGTTGTCTTTCTATTTGTTTGTGTACTCGTTAAGTATTCGTGTCGATTCTTATTCATTAAATTCTTTATCGACGAAAGCCTACTTTGCGTCGATCGGAGTAGGTTTAGTTGCAAAGGATGTTTATAGGACAAGTTCCGTTCTATAGAATTCTATTTTGAAAATGTCTCCCCAGACTTTTACAAAGGTGCTCCTTTCATTTTCATTAAGATTTTTAGAAAGTTTTGATCTCAAGACGTTATTGTTTGTGCCGTGACTGGTGCAAAGAAGACGTTTTGCTTCGCATTCCTATCAATTCTTTCCCGAGATATGGAATTGATCGTCCTGGTATTTGAACAGTTTGTGCATGTGTCTTTATTGAGCAGTGGTTAGTTGTTGTTGTTGTTGTTGTTGTTGTTGTTGTTGTTGCATAGCAGAGCAAATTGCTTTCGGTGTCATTGTGTTCTTTTCTCTAACAGATCGTTCAAAGCTGTATCAGCTGTTTGGATGCCGTGATCAATCAAGTTACTCACAACTATAAATTTGTGTCAGATTGCTTCAAGAAATTCCATTGTAAGAGTTTTTTGCCTTCATTTGTATTATGTTTGTGTAATCTTTACAGTATGCAATGGTCATTTGAAACTTTATATAATCATGTTTGTGCTGGACACAACGAGGCTGCAAGCAAACAAATCTGATTAAGCCATACGTTTTACAATTTGCTCCCGCAAAAGACAATTTCCTTTGTCCACCAAGAATGATATGAATTCTTTACGCTTCTCTTCCGTTAGCATTTGAATTCCGAGGTCTTTGAAAGATGCTTCGCGTTTTGGAATATTGGCTATTGAGAGGATTATTTTAGATTTTTAGAAACGCATCAAATTAGATTACAAGAATATGTGAATGTTTTCGAAGTTGCTTTACTTTATGTTGTAAGCAATGAAATGTTAGAGGATGTAAAATGTAAAATGAGAATGTAATGTAATGTGAGAGAATGTAAAAACTAGAAAAAAAATGGTAAGAAACACTCACAGATGAATAGGGAGGGTTGCAGTGCAGTTTTACTGTTAGCCGATGTGTTGCTTAAGATCCAACTATCACAAATTGCAAAATCCATAAGTTTAAACTCACCAGTTGCGACATTCGGCCGCATTATTGCTGCTCAGTTGCCAAACTTATTTATCATTATCCTTTTCTTTCTTTCTAGCAAATAAATTTTCTTTTATCTATCTTTTCTTTTTCACATCAACAGAGCCTTCATTATTGAAGTTGTTGATTAAGATCGTAGAAGTAAAAGTAGAGGAGGAAAGCAGAAAGTCATATTTCTCAAACCACGGCTGAATTTTGACTTTGCTCTTCTCATTTCAATTCCAACTTCTTAAAAATTCTTTCTTGTGAATCCGCGAACGTTTTCTTTCAGCATTCTTATCCAAAGCGAAGAAGGATGCAGGTGATAAAAGTCTGAATAACAAATTTGCTGCAACAAGACCAGCATTATTACGATCTTTATTTATCGCTGGCTTGCTCTGCAAACATTTTGATTTTGATAAACACTTGGAAGAAAATCCCAAGGTTAGTTCAGTAGTGATTATCCATCCAATTTATTCACAGCATTATTTGCGCAAGATATCAAATTACTGACCATCCTTGAAGCTTGCTCTATGCAGTTGTTACCCAGGCGGACGAAGATGCTTGCTGTGACTTCAAATCAGCCGGATTTACTAAAATTTCTTGTTTAATTAAGAGATACTACGCCTAAAATTACTTTGTAAATTAAGAAAGTATGTTTGCTGTCATTCCATACAAGACTTATATCTTTTGGAATGTCAAAAAGATTGTTGTACAATGATTTCGTAAACGAAATGACGAGTAGAATTTTATTTACAAGAATCATTTTAGCTGAATTTGCTGGAAGGCTGCTGCTGTTCTAAAATTCAGTCGTATTGGATTATTTCAGGGAGAACTCTCACATCACTCTGTCTTTGGTTCTAGGAGCCCATTAGTTTGAATGTTCTAGAAATCTGCTTGTTCTTTGCAAAACATTCCGATGAAGAAGTTCGATTGAAATCGATTATGGCAGTAGGTAAGGAAGATTTCCAAATGATCTGTCTTATTAGCTACTCTCCTTTTTACTACAGGGTGTCTCAAAAAATTGTTCGACGTTTGATTAAATACTAAAAAATAACGATATGCTGAATGGACCTTTGGTCAAGTCACCCTTGTCCTGAGATTTTAAATTAATTTTTGACACAAGAATCTTGCAAATCCGATAAAAATGCATGGGGTTACAAGCTTTTAAAGTTCAAGTTTGTGCGAAAGCTGAAACCAGAGGCCTTGAAATGGCATTTTTGGTAAAAGGCCGTCGTTTCTGTTATTTCTCAATTATTTCAGGGCGAACCAAGTGGGATTCAAACGGGTATTCGATAACCTAACTGTCAAGCATATGGATGATTTGAAGAAACAGATTCAGTCTCTCGCCGATTTTGTTTTGAACCACTGTTTTTGGACCTATGCAATGTTAAGGAATTTTGAGAATGATCGCAAGAAATAATTTACTTTAGAAGTCGTATTTGGTTTGGTCTGATATCAACGAGAGGTATGGCATTGGATAAGCTTCTCTTACCTCCGTCTTCGAGCTTTTTGCAATACAAGTAATCTGGGGGGTCTCTGGTTTCAGCTATCGCATATTTTTGATCTTCGAGAGTTCGTAACTCAGTGAATTTTCAACCGATTTGCATGATTTTAGTCTCTAAAATTATTTCATAATCTTAGGAACAGGGTTATCTTTCCATGAGCCTGTTCATGTTGTCCTTATTTTTCAATATTTAATCAAACGTCGAACAATTTTTTTGAGACACCCTGTAGTTTACATTTTATATTGCTTGTTGTGTTGCTTATCGGTATGGAATCACCTCTGCGGCTTCATTTTGTTTACGAAACTCAGTTTCAGCAATACCCAGAGGCTGAGGTGGTTTTTCTATCTTTGTGTCGATTCAACCTTTATTTTTGCAGATATATTTGCAGATTATACCAGAAATTGATTGCCCACGACCAGCGATATTTACTACCCATATTAACTTCACAAAAAGTGTTTGTTAGTATTTTTCAGATTTCTCACAAACTTCGTAAGATTTTGTTCCTTTTCCAGAAAATTTCTTACCAGGTAGTGAATAGAAAAAGGATTAGAACCGGAAGCAGGGTTGGCTCTTTGTGAGAGAATTCCTATGTGGCAAACTTACAATAGAATGATGAAAAGCAAAAATCTGTAATGTCTATCTGCCGAATCTTATGAGTCGACCATTTTCAAAGTAGGCGCTGGTATGGGTGTTTCACATTTTATTGCTGTAATGACATCATCTTACTTCATCCTTCAGGGTTCATCTGCGTAACAAAGCCAGATTATCTATTAAGAAATGACTGTAAAAGCCTTTACCAGAGTATATTATCAGAGGATTATAGATCATCAAGAGGAAAATGCATGTTGTTGAAAAGTTTGCAAAATCATTTAATAGAAGAAGAGGAAAGAATGACTAAACTAGAAGGTAAAACGATTCAAGAAGGTTTTGTATCCATTTTCTTTAAGGCCGCAATTTGATATCATTTGTCCGATCCTTGGGCCTTATAGCTGAGGATGTAATTGCAGAAATTGTAGAGTTAAGGTAAATCATGGTCAAAGAGAGGGATGGGGGCAACAGAGAAGACTTGCAATCGCTATTATTCACATGGCGGTTCCCTTATTTTCTGTGCACCCATGAGGCATTGTAGATAATTAATGTCACGATAATTATGTCTGCAACGCCTTGTATTAAAGAGAGATAGTAGAGTGCGAGAGGCTTTCTCCTCCGAAAAATCTGGTACAACTTTTTCTAGATCTTTTTGTTTTCGATAAAAGCCTTCAGAAATCTTCCCGAATCCTGTTTTTATGAAAAATTTTGTATCCTTCTTGAAAGAATGAAATGCCTCTCTGTAGAGTGTAATGCCATGAAAGAGCCGTACAGGTTGATCTTTCAGCATGTAATTTACGAATAGTTCAGCTCAAATTCATCGTCTTGGTATTACAGGACACAAGAAAAAAGACCGCAAGCAAAAGCAAAAAGAGGATGAGGGAAACATTAAAGAATTTGGCGACACACAGGCTGGGTTAGTATGCTCATCCTTGCTATTGTTCATGTTGAGTAATTTTTTAGTTTCTTTGTATTTAAAACATTGTTGAAACCAAAACTGCACAATTGTTTTTAGCCTTGGAATAAATTTCGAACGAGAAGAATGTCCCTTTCTAATGAAGATAGAGATGATGACTTTTTGCGCTCTAGTATATACAAATGTGCCTTGCAAAGTGTCACTATGGATCATTTAGGATACCGTAAAAGCTCTTTTAAGCCCCCGGGGGGCTTATTTAATTTCGAACCTTCCAGAGGGGGGGCTTATTAAAGAGGGGGGGGGGCTTATTCACAAAATCAAGTGACGAGAATGTATTTGGTAGCTTTTCAGTTCTTTTATCCCGTATTTTGTGAAATCAAGGTACAATTTTACGGCTTAAATACGTAAATTCGACATAGTTTTTATTCAAAAACATGCCAAAATTAACATGCAAGGTTGTGTAGCTAAATAAATGGAAAATATTTGGTAAATTCTAGAATTTTGTATAAGGGGGGGGGGCTTAAAAGAGAGCGGGGCTTATTTCAAATTTTGACTCAGAGGGGAGGGGCTTATTAGAGAGGGGGGCTTAATAGAGAGGGGGGCTTGATAGACTTTTACGGTAGGCTTGACATTGTGCCAGGCCTATTGAACGCCTTTGCAAATTGATTGACAACGAAAATTACTGAATATTGTCTCTCGCAGGACAACGAGCGCTGTAATGCAGGTGATGTTAAAGAGTATTTTAGAGACATTCTTTCAAGCAGATGCTATGGTGAGGTTAGCAGCAGTACAAGTCATTGGAATTATCCTCAGACAAGGGTTGATCCATCCAGCTCAGGTAAATGAACATTTCATTAAAGGGTTTGTTTTCTAATTTAAAAAGACTGTTTTGGTCAGTAGAAAGTACGAGAAAACGTCTTTTTTGAACCATTAAAGCTTTTGTGCATTATTGCCCCTTTCTAATGTGCAGCATCAAGCTATTTGCTCATGCGCTCCTTTATAAGTGCTTCATTTGAGGGCGTGTTTGATCGGTAATTTCCAAACATACAAAATTATGAAAACAGTAGACTTGAGAGAGACAGAAGTATATTTTGCGATAAAATACAAAGCTCTTTGAAAAAGGTGTTTCGAATTCACCGTGGCGAGAACGAAACTTTGCCAATGAAAACGAGAATCCAAATTGTGCCAAAAGGTTTGTAGCAGAAAGTTCAGAAGGCTTTTCAGGCTTCCCTAACCTACCGTTTTCAGAATCGGTACCAATCATACGCACCCTAACATTATTAAGCTCTCTGAATGCTTAACTTGAACAGATCACTCCAAATATTTTTCTAACTGTCGTCAGAAATTGCAGAAATTTGTTTTCCAGACGCTACTGACAGTGCCTGTCTAAGATTTTCCCCATCTTTATTTTAGTGTGTACCATATTTGATTGCTGCTGGGACAGATGAAGACAAGATGATCAGGGCTAAGGCTGAACAATCACTTGCAGATATTCACAAGCGACATGCTGGATTTATTCACGTAAATTCATAATCCTCCCTCTTTCCCTTCTTCCTGATTTTTATTTTCGTAACATTTGTTACTTTTTGAAACACTCTCTTTTGGAGACAACGACTGCTTTAATTTTTTCGTATCCTAAGGTTCTTTCAAAAATGTTATGGTTTCATTACATAATAGAAATTATGTTAAGACCTTGAACTCACAAATATGATAAAATTTATCTGAAAATATTTCTAAGCTAAATGTTAAACCTACGAAATATGTTTCGAAATGAATGAAATGAAACATCTGTTTTATCCCTGCCTTTTTGAGGTTAACTTAGCTAAGATATTATATTTGTGTATCGGTTTCAGATTTTTTGCACGTGTTCTGATAATTCATGATAATTTCTTTACAGATGAAAGCCGTTCAAGGAATAAAGCTCTCGTATCAACTTCAGAAGCTGGTTCAAGTAGTAAGTAGAGACCTATTTCAACACGTTGATCAGTAGCCTTGCTCGACGTTTTGCTCCTTTGATTATAACTTAGGTTTGTAGGTAGATAGGCTGTTAATTATTGCAAAGGTAATTTCCGATGATGCAAAAGCAAAACCACTGAAATCTTCTATATTTTAGAAGTTCTTCTTGTACCTATATACTGGGTGAGTGTAAAGGAGTTAATACGTTTGGCGGGCTTCTGAATTAAACGCATGCTGCTGATATTCAAAACTGAAATAGTAATCTATCAGTCAAAGGCTAATTTATATGTGAAAATTTTGTTTTGGTAAAATCATTCATTCCAGACCCAGAAGTTAGGAAATGCTGATGAGAGGTCAGTACAATAGAAACCAACATTAAAGAACCTGTTTTTATAAGAAGCTTAAGGCTGAAATTTAATCTTTTAAACCCCCAAATAAGAACTCCCTGGAATCTAAAAATGGGAGAGGTTCTTATATCATAGGTTTCAAGTCTTCAGAATTCCTCAGAATTTTCAAGACTTCTTGAAAATCTGATCAGAATTCTTCAGTGGCACAACAGACTATCAGAATTTTAGGAAAGAAACCTGACCTAGAAATGTTATCAAGAATTCTTCAGAATTTTCAAAAGCTCTTCAGAATTCTTGTGCTGAAAAACAGTATTAATGTGTGCAAGGTTTGTATTGTATTTAAGAACCTTTTTAAGAACCTTGCAGGCTGGAATTTAGAATAGCAGCCACTTAATTAAGAACCTATGCAGGCTGCCCAAGAAAAACCCTGATTCTTCTATGCGGATTTCTACTGTATGGGAACGAGAATTCCTCATTGAATTGTGGTCTATGATTTTCTTGCCGTTGAAATTTAAATTCTTTTTCAGAAAAAGACGATTGTTTGAAATTTAAATTTGATTGGCAAGTAAAGCTTAAACCAGAATCGAGTGTGGAATTTTCATTCTCATGCAAACCCCTTACCAGTTTTTGCCTGGTTTTTGGGTCTAAATGATAAATGATTTACCAAATAAAATTTTCACGTCTAAGTTTACCTTTGACTGATAGATTAACATTTCTGTTTTGAATATCGGTCACATACTTTTTTCCACAACCCGCGAAGCGCGTTAACTATTTTGCTCACCCGGCAGTTATGCAAAAGGCATCTAATGATTTGTTCTGTTATAGACGGATGGAGGATACCTTCAAGGCTACAAAGAAGGAGATTCAAGAAGTGCACTTGCAAGTCATGTCTACACAATGTTGAGGCCAAACAAACAATATAGAAGACCTCTACTACAAACTATTCTCAAGCAATTTGATGATCTGGTATCTATCTTTTAAAGTGATTTGCTTAGTTGTAGAACATGCTTGTAAGAATTTTAAGGACACTCTTCATTGATCTTCAAGCACCCACTTTCAGTGGTAAAATAAGACTGCGTTCACACGATGCCGGCACATTTTGAAAACGATAAAAAATGTGACGGTAGCAAAATTTGAGCTACCGGAACAATTTGAAAACGGTGGAAACTTGACGGTAGAAAACGCTTTGCAAGACTTTGATGTCAAAGAAATGTACCTACACCCTAAGAATCGATCATTCTCGTTCCAAAAGCGTCGAAAAATGTTCTGTTTACATCATTTTCGATTGTTCGCACAATGCCGCTGTCAAAATGTGCCGGTTAGAGTTTCGTTTTGAAAACTACCGTTTCGAAATCAGCCGGCAAAAAGTGTTTTCGTGTGAACGGGAGGCTTATCCGTCACATTTTTCACCGTTTTCAAAATGTGCCGGCGTCGTGTGAACGCAGTCTAAGTCCGCTGATAGAAGAAATTGACATATGAGAAACTGTAGCCTGCCGTCATAATTATTATAAATCAACAGCGTTCATAAAGAAGGGATGTATTATGTATTATTTCCTTCTTCCAAAAATTGTGTGAATTATGAAATAATTTTAGTTGCAAACATTGCTTTATGTTTTATTGACTACTTAATTAATTGAAACCGACACAGGACATTGCTAGTAATTTTTTATCATTCTTTTATATTTTTTGCAGAAATGTCCAATTGACATGCTTTACTACTTGACTGAAAACTTGGCATATCTTCCATACGTCACGCAAGAAGAGCCTTTATTCGTGATGCATCATAGTGACATGGTCGTGTCAGTTACTGGAGCAGGGCATCTACAGAATTTTAGAGAGGTAAATAGTTAACTGCGTCCAAAGTACGTTGTGTAATCAGGCAAGTTGCCTACGATGTTTTGTCATCGCAAATAAGGCAAGTTTCCTACAAAGAGTGTTGCAAAGTGAGGCAAGTTTTCAGTAAGTGAGACAAGTTGCCAACAAAACGTATTGTGAAGTGAGGTAAGTTGCCAACTGTTATTAGAAGCTAGTTCAGAATATTCCTATAGGAAATATTTGATCATTCGGACTGACCATTTACTCCTCGAGTAGTGGAGAGGTTTCGTTAGATGGCGGAGGACTTAGCCAACTGTTCAACTTTGGAATAAAGATTGCTCTAACCTTATTCAATTTCGAGAGCTCTCTCCTAAGAGTTTTACAATTTACTCTCAAGTTTTTGTTACTTGAAAGTCAAGATTTGAACAACCTTTGTTCTGGTTTGAACGACAGAAGCCATGATTAGAAGACGCCTTCTAAATACTTGGATACTTCCTGCTGGATTGCACCTCGTATAAGAAGCTGTGAATGAATAGCTGTATTCAAGATATTTATTCTGGAGCAGTAAAGGTTGTTGGTTTGCAGATCTTGTCATTAGTTAGGCTGATTCCTCGTAAACGAATTACTTTGTCGCTCATTTCTTTTTTCCTTTGTCAGGTACTTCTTTCCATGTTTATCAAATTGACCATCTTATGTTTCATTTCAGTTATTCTACCCATCTCGGAGTGGAAAAGGGAAAGGCAAATCTCCACACCATATGGAGGAAGATGACGATTTAGAAGATGCTGAAAAGTTAAACGGTACTCATTGCTCATAATATGGTCAATACAAGGGGATTCACGAAAGTGAATTGAGAAAACTTTCTTATGAAAGACTGACAGAAGTGGGAAGATGTGTATGAGTGTTGTTCTTTGCTAATTTATTACGATATCTTAAATTTATGAGCAGTGGGATTTGTAATCGAAAAGTTCAAAACTTTTCAAATTCCACAAATACGGTGTAATTTTAGCGCTAGAGATATTTGTTTACAGAAGTTTGGTTTTTTCGTCTCAAGGGAGAGAGTTTATTATTATATAACGTTTCTTCAATTGTCAGATGCAAGTGCTGATGCAAAGAGATTGGAAGAAATTGTTCGCGAATCATTCAGTTGTATGCTGTTACTTGAATTAAAGCAGCATCTGAAGCAACTCTATGGATTTGCAGATAGGTAAGTCAGACATGAAGTATTATAGTGGTACGTTTTGTTCGGAGATAATGTGTATCTATTCGTTTGAATTAGATTTTGAAATAAAGCTAAAATAATTCATGTCTAGAAATAAATAAACGAACCACGGACAGGTTATTTTGATGAAATGAATGAATGGTTTGATTTCATTAAAGTATATTTGAGATATCTTAGAGACAACGAAATTCCGAATCTACGTGTAATGAAAGTAACAAGGCAATGATTATTTGTATCGTTATTAGTGCAACGACAAAATTAAGGGACATGTTACAATTTTCACTGCTTCATGATTTCTGACAAACGATTTCCAGCTGTTATATTTATCGTACAATCATATTAGTTCTATTTAAAGTTCATTTGATTACACAAATGCACTGCGTATTCTCGTATGTTTGCCTTCTTATGGTACCTTGCGATTTACTGTCACAAGTGTACGATGAAACGAGGTATTCTTGTGCAAATGACTATTTTATACCTATGTCCTTATTTCTCCGCAGCAAATGCCAGAAGTATTCTCCATCAGAACCAACAAAATTATATGACAAGACGATGACAAGGAGAGGAGAAATGACGTTCAATTCTCATTTTAAAGATCTTATGTTTAAGCAAAGTGACCTGGAGAAGGATGAAATGGTCAACTATTACATTGAGGTATGTATGATTAGCCTCACTCCATAAGGACCCTCATGTTACGCACATCTAATTGAATTGAATTGTTGCTGTTGTTTTCGCTGCACTTGCTGTAGCGTTATCAGTTCAGGCAAAATGCGAAACTACGACATGTAATCGAGTCTAATGTATGATACTTATTTTAGTCGCTGCGTCTTTGATTTGTATGAAATTCACATCAGTTATTCCGTATCTGAAATCCATCCATGGTTTCTTTAGTATCACACTCCTGCCGTTAATCGTTACTGCATAATTAGATATGCACCAACAGTTTTAACGATAATATAATGCTTTAGTATCTTTTGTAGCTTTTGATTGGCAGTTTTACTTGTGATGTGAACCTGAACATCCAGGCTAAAATCTCTTTATTTACCAAGGGATTAGGTTTGGATAGATATAAAAGCTAATTAAGAATTTGATGGATCAAAACATGTCTTTTATCTTGCATGCAAGCAATTTTTAGATTTGATTAGAAAAGAAACAAGTGAAATTAGACAGTTAGCCTGGTGTAAATTAGGTGTCAACTTACTTTTTGTAAGGGAATCTGAGCTCATGTAAGTGGCTCAAGCCTCTTTGCCTGTCAAATTGTTACCAATCAGATATCTGAACTTCCTGTTAACACGAATCAGTTCTCTGCGCGTCTCAAGGCCTATTGTCTTTGTATGGCTGTTTTCGTCAAAGGCTTGAAATGTTTAAGTTTCTTTCATTGGAATTGGTTTTTGTTGATGCTGCTTTGAAAACGGCTCAGTTTTCAGTGTAGATGAGGGTATCAGTCAACTGTGTATAGTGTTCTTTTAATAGGCTAATCAGAAGACATTTGTTCATGTTCTCTTTGGTTCGTGCCATCTCCAGAGAGCGCTTGTATAACAAGGAAGTGCCCTGTGTTTTAGCACATTCCCACATTTTGCCACAGGTAGAAAATGTGTGTGAGGCTGTGAAGCGGCTTCGCAGGAAGCTTGTTTGTCTTGAAGGAAGAAAAGGGGAGCAAAGAGATAAGACGGAAGATGATGAAGGACAAGAGTGTATTCGATGATGAGAGGACAGAAGATGGAAAAAGACGGGATAACAAAGAGGGCAAAGATTGAAAATATAAAGAGGACGGAGGGAATGATTGAAGGGAAGAATGAAAGAAAATCATTGTTTGGATTATGATCTTTTCATTTCCGGTTTTGTGTTCCAAGGAAGCCCTTCAGAACAACTCCACTTTTTAGTGGATTGTCAGCCATACTTTACACAAAATTGCAATTCATCTAAAATATGGGACTATAGAGAAATGATATAATGTGGAAGGAGGAATTCTTGTTTGATGTTCCTTCGCAGGAAGCAAATTTCTTTCCACCGCTGCAATTTGCAATCCTTGGTAGATTCAAGTAATATTGCCATGTGTTCTTTATTTAGTTCAAGCAATTAATGCTAAGTTTGGATTCAGAAGAAGATAGTGAAGAATCAGAGCCTAAAGAGAAGAAAAATGTTGACAGCAAACCAAACAGTGACAATGAAGAACACCCTACAAATCAGGATCATATAGCGCACCAAGAAACTGTTGGTAATGTCGAGCGGTCTACGAGTAAAGAAGAAAAAGTTGACATCCCAAAAGAAATCCCCCAAGAAAACGAGGAAAGGAAAGGAGGAAAGAAAATGGAAACGAGACAACATCAACTACCAGAGGTATTACCAAAGATGATTTGCTTTCTTTTTTCTTTTTTATTGCAGCATTAGCTTCCAAATAATCCCAAAGAATCAGCAAGCTGCGATATCTCGCTTTCCTTCTTTCTGTCGATCTTTCGGTTTGTGGAGATCTTGCTATCCTGCAATTCACTTTTCTTCAAGAAACCTTTTTTATCACACAACGAACGCGTCAGAGGCGGTGTCATCAGATCAGAGCCATCTTAGTTGTCTCTTATTCCATGGAATGAATGCGTGTTTGTCTGCCTTCGTTGTGTCCTTGAGACTGTGGGCGGAGAGGCGGGCAGTCATTTTGTGATCCAATGCCAACAGAACTAAACTGACTGCAAGAATGAGTGGTTGCGAGATGGGGGGGGGGGGGTAAAGGCATCTTGTAACGTCAGCAGAATGAGAAAAGCCTATTACTTTTATTCTATTCCATATGATGGTGCAGTTTCATCCAATTTCCCAAAACGCTGCACTCACTAACTCATGTTGTTGCTAATTGATAAAACTTAAGATAAGCAAACAAGGCTCTTTTTATTGACTTTTGAGGTGCAAACAAAAATATGATGTTATCGATTTACCTTCAAACCCATTGTCACAAATTTACTATTATTTACAAAAATGTGAAACCTACACTACAGAACATGTTTTTAAATCTTTTATAAAATCGAAAAATCAGTGTTCGAATCTCCTAGCTTATAAAGCTTCTGGAGACACACAAGAATACCGAGTGAGTCAAAAAATGTTTACCTGTTTAGCGGACTGTGGAATAAAAAGTATGAAGCCGCAGTGGCGGCTGGCAGGGTAAAGTATTTGTTATTCGGCGAGCGAAGCGAGCCGAAAATGAAAAGGGGGGTCCGGGGGTACTCCCCCGGAAAATTTTTTATGACCACGCCCTTCAGATTGGCTTAGAACGCTGCAATTGATAAAGCTTCTGGGAAATGTCCAGTTAAAAGCGACACAGACATAACAGGGTTGCAGATATAAACACAGAAAACTGAAGCGACAATGGGAGAACAGGATTTTTCATAATTTCATAGATTCAGATGAAATAAAATGCAGTCAAGCCAGAGCTATTTGATACCAATACAATCACAGTTTATTTACTAAGGATTGCAGTCAAAATTGGTGTTATTTCTTCAAATTGGTCATTACAGGAAAGTAGCCCTCCTGTCATTGAATGCAAACTCTTTAACCTCTTGAAGAAAATTGTTCAAAAAAGATACAAGGCTTCAGCTCGCAATGCCTGAGAACTGTGCTTTGCTCAGATGTTGGAAATAGGATTCTTTTATCTTTAATAAATTTTACTTTCAAGAGGTGAAAGAGTCGCCATTTCAGCGATTGTTTCTAAAAAATTATTTCCTAAAAACTGAAGGAATCAAGTGCGCTTAAACTTGCATGTTTGAATCGCTTGGTGACTGTCAGCCACGTTGGAAAGGTTTGATGGAGCAGACTGGTTACCCCAAGGTTTCACAAATGATCCTTTTTTATCTGTAAAGAGAGGAACAAATAATGAGGAATAGAATTTATGAATTATCTAAAATCTCAAGTCGTATCAAGGAGAAGAGCATGCCATGCAACAATTCCTTATGATACCAAACGACTTAGCTGGGTATTAGGGCTCGGGCTTCCGAGCTTTTCTTAATGTTCTTTTATTCTTAGCGGCTCCACACTCCTGCTAGTTAGCCGCCATATTATTAAAATCGAGACTCTAATAACACGCTGAAAAGGACGGGATGATGGCTGAATCCAGGGGCTTAGGCTTCGAGCCGAACCTCATTAAGTAGCAACTTTACGTTCTTTGCGGCTCCCTACTCTTTGCTTTGAGCCGACATGTTAATAAAATTAAAGGCTCCCATTAGCCATGTTTGAAGAATGAGATCATGCATGTAGCTTGCTTCATGTAGTAAAGAATATTTATCTGCAATAGCAACTGTTTAATGTAGGATTTGATAAGCGTCAGAATTATTACATTGGATGTATCGAAAAGCACATGATACTGACAAATTCTTTACTTTTGCCAGACAAGATTTGCCACTGCAATAGTGCCACACCTGTTTCTTGATTGTATTATATGGGTTGGTTGGTCTCCTTGACAACAGTCGTCCATATTAAGATTTCAACAGTAAGGGAACATTGCCAGGTCAAACTTGCAAATAGCATTTTAATGACTTTGCAACTCTGTTGATGATTGCATTAACAGCGAGAGTTTGTTAGGAACACGTAGTAATTAGCCTTAATCCGGAGAAATCGATTGGCAACTCATCAAAATTTGATGGAGATTTTACTTTGCTCGATTGTTTTGATTGCATACAAGTATATTCTTTCTGGTTTGCCTAAAGCCCCTTTCAGAATGTTTTCATTCTTAAAACATGAAACATAGCTCAAGAAACTACTTATTTTGACAAAGAAAATCCTTAACCTACACTTAATTTATTTTCACTTGCGTCCAGTATCACTTTGCTCAGAAATTACTAGAGTAATGTCTAAACACTGGAAAGGCTTCAAAAAGCCTTGTTTTGAAATCATCCCGAGGGCACAGATAGTAATCAACATGAAGATTGTTATGGAACATTTAAGAAACTCGTAAGAAACTCTGTGATCTCAAAATTCTATAATTTTAAGGAGTTAAGGAGCCAAAATCCTTAGTTTCTTATAAAAAATACGTTTATATGTAGGGGGAAAATGGTGGAGGACACTACTGACGTATTTTTACTTTGGCCAGACATCAGCTGCTACCTAGTCAGCGCAATATTTGTCCCTTGATAGCTCAGTATGAGTTGCTTGCCCCTTGACAACAGTCGTCCATGTTGAAGATTTCAAACAGTAAGGGAACTTTGCCAGGTCACAGAGGTCAGATTTTGGAAAATTACTTTTTAATGAGTTGGCAGCTCAACTGATGAGTTCATTAACAGCCTGAGTTTGGCAGCTCACCTAAATTTGATTGTTGGGCCAAATATCTCTGAATTGTTTTGATTGTATAAATTAACAATCCCCATAAATATCTCAAATTCTACGTTGATTGTTTCGATTGTGTACATAAACAATGCCTATTGTTACAACATTCCTGATTCCTTCCACTCTATATAGGTAGGTATATAGGTGTCCTTCCGGTCGGAGAAAAAGCCCCTCCATAATGTTTTCATTCTTCAAACATAATTAAAGGCTCCCATTAGCCATGTTGAAGAATGAGATCATGCACGTAGCTTGCTTCATGAAGTAATAAATATTTATCTGCAGTTGCACCTGTTTAATGTAGGATTTAGTTTATATCGGGATGGCAATAGCCTAGCCAGCCCACTTCAAGGAGACCAGATTTCTTGATAAGCGTCAGAATTATTACATCGGATGTACCGAAAATAAGGATGGCACATGATATTGCCAAATTCTTTACTTTAGCCAGACAAGATTTGTCACTGTAATAGTGCCACACCTGTTTCTTGATAGTATTATATGGGTTGGCTGGTTTCCTTGACAACAGTCGTCCATATGAAGATTTCAAGCAGTAAGGGAACTTTGCCAGATCAAACTTTGTAAATAGCATTTTAATGACTTTGCAACTCTGTTGATGATTTCATTAACAGCGAGAGTTTGTTAGGAACACCTAGTAATTAGCCTTAATCAGGAGAAATCGATTGGCAACTCATCAAAATTTGATAGAGATTTTATTTTGCTCGATTGTTTTGATTTTATACAAGTATATTCTTTCTGGTTTGCCTGAAACCTCTTCCAGAATGTTTTCAGTCTTCAAACATGAAACATAGCTTGAGAAACTACTTATTTTGACAAAGAAAATCCTTAACCTACACTTATTTTATTTTCACTAGCGTCCTGTATCACTTTGCTCAGAAATTACCAGAGGATGTCTGAACATTGGAAAGGCTTCAAAAAGTCTTTTTTGAAATTATCCCGAGGGCACAGATAGTAATCAACATGAAGATTGTCATGGAACATTTAAGAAACTCGTAAGAAACTCTGTGTACTCAAAATCATACATGTTGATGTAGGGAAAAAATGGCGGAGGACACTACTGACGTACTTTTACTTTAGCCAGAAACCAGCTGCTACCTAAACAGTGCAACACTTGTTCCTTGATAGCTTATAGTATGAGTTGCTTGCCCCTTGAAAACAGTCGTCCATGTTGAAGATTTCAAACAGTAAGGGAACTTTGCCAGGTCACAGAGGTCAGATTTTGGAAAATTACCTTTTAATGAGTTGGCAGCTCAACTGATGAATTCATTAACAGCCAGAGTTTGGCAGCTCACCTAAATCTGATTGTTGACCCAGATGTCTCTGAATTGTTTTGATTGTGTAAATTAACAATGTCTATAAATACTTCAAATGCTTCATCGATTGTTTCGATTGTGTGCAGGAATAATGCCTATTGTTACAACATTCCTGATTCCTTCCTCTATAGGTAGGTATATAGGTATATAGGTAGGTGTATTCCTTCCGGTTGGAGAAAAGCCCCTCCATAATGTTTTCATTCTTCAAACATAAACAGGACCCTAGTAACACGCAAGAACAGCCGCTCCAGTTGCCAATCAGTATGACAGATAAGCACGTGGTTAAACAGATATTTTCAAGTCCCTCGCTTTCGCTTACGTTCTTTCATGCAAACAGTATTCAATGAAAGATGCACAAAATAAAAAGACAGTCGACAGCATGGCTTGAATGAAACAGTTCCGTAGTTTAGCAATTTCAGAATAAAAGTTAAAGGGTTTGTGCAATGGTAAATATGCTTCTCTATAAATAGAACAAAGAGAATGCGCAAACACAGCATTGTTTCTTCAGCTATCGATCATTAACAACACGTGCGGACCATCAATTTCAATGGGCTATATTTAGATTTCTCTGCTCTGTGCAAATGCAGGCTTATATCCTTGCACAAACCCTTTAAATGGCAGCAACTACGTATAACTGTTAGAGGGAAATTTTAGACTCACCTTGTTTGGATGATCATCCATGACAAGACACGACCAGCAATAGTAGGTATTTTTCTCATCGTCCCCAAAAATCCAAGAATATTTTCTGTAGACAGTGTCAGATATGCGACTTTTTATAAGAATCTTTGGACATGGTCCCCACATGGTCGACCATCCTTCTTCAAGTGGAGACGTTGGTCGTGCGTTAAATGAGGTTGCGTGGAAAGCGGCTAAAAAATTTTGGAAATACCCCAGCGGTATCCTTCTTCAGCAACTTGATTCATCTCGATGTGATTTCTGCGGCAACGCAGCGACAGTACTACCCTGGGTACCAGAGCCTATAAAAAGAAAAAAAGAAAAAAGGAGAAGAAAAGGAGGCTCTGGTTCCATCCAAACATAACCTCGTTCTGAATTTTCAATCATATTCCAGAAGTGGAATATTGCTCTGATTGGTCAAACTGGATCATGTGACCTGATCACCAGAATATTGATTCAAATCAACTTTAGGGAGCGAGCTGTGGACGTGGAGAAAGTGTTGAGGTCTCACTTTCCAAACGAACTGACTTTACTGCAACTGAAGATTATGAAAGCTATTTTGGAGGAAGCAAGAAGTTTTTACAATGTTCTAACTGGTCACAGAAAGTATCTGCCTTTCAAATCGCGCAATTCATGGCTTGAGAGCTAGGCCCGAACTTGCAAGGAGAAGCCCATCAAAGTTTGAGGGGCGGCAATGACAATGTCATTTCACCATTACTCGCCAATGTGGAGTCAATGTGGACCTATTAGTTGAAGATATGAATACAGTTGGGATCCCTGCACGTTCTGTGGGATGTTGTCTTCACGATGATTCAATTTAAACAGAAACTGCAACCTGGATAAAGAAAACGAACGACTGATGATGATCTAACAAGGTCACCTCATTATATCAAGATGGTAGCCGAGAGAAGATAATTTCATAATTGTGGAAAGTCTGACTTCGAATGTGTGCAGTAAATGTTTGTAACTTTGGCAAAGACCTTGAATTTTTTCTGCCACAATCAATATATGATTGAGGTATTGCTGTAATTGCATACTCAGTGAGAAGAAGTAAAACTGCAACATTGATTGATAAGCTCTTTTCTTTTCTTTTGGGTTTCTCTTTCATTGTCAAGTTTCTTCAATGAAAGCACTATTAATACAGAGAACAATCTATGGTAAGGAAATCTTAAGAGAATCTCAGCAGATAAAAGTTGCACTTTAGTATTTGAAAAATTTCCTAATTTCATGCTGAAAGGCAGTCTGTCAGGTATCTGATTGGCCACAACAGTCGAAGCTCAACACAACAGATTTCTTTGTGAATCTGTGTGTTTGAAACAAAGGAGGGCTAATTGTCTTGACTTTCTATGGTCGTAGAAAGTCAGAGGTGTCAGAAAAATTCAATTTTGCTACTTTTTGTATTGCCCTTATTGCCCAATTAAATGCATGAAAGACTGCCCATTATCTAAAAGGGGATGGCCCTTCAACAAAATACAGCAAAAACTAATTCAGACAGATGTATGTTGAAATTTGTCACCTTGCTATCCTATTTTCTTGAAAGAAGATTTGCAGCTTTGATTTTCCAAGATCACTCACAACTGTATAGGCATTGTACAGCAATATTTTGGCATTGTTTTAAGTGTGAATTGTGTTACACTTGTTTTGCAACCCAATGAAGTAATTTGGAAGTGGTTCAAGCAAAAATGAAAATCTTTGTTTAGGGAATTAAAAATCTGAGAAACTCAATGGGAGACATTTGATAATAATAATAATAATATATAGTGTAAAATAGGCTAGTAGCCTGTAACACATCTAAACACCAGACTGGAAACTTTGCTGCATGCAACTTAAGCTTGCAAGAAATAACTTATGCTTGCAATTGGTAGAAAACCAAAAGGATTGATTGTAAAAGTTCAATCCCTTTGGTTTTCAAATTTGGTTTGGTTATTGACTGAAATTGCGCATTTAGCAAAGTATCCACTCTGGTCTACACAGAACACAATGGATTAAACTGAACTGCGTGAGACAATTTTAGGTTGTATTGGAAATTCCATAGAGTATTTACTATCCCCATATAACTTGTCAATCTTGTTTTTGAAAATGTTCAATGATGCTGACGTAATGATGTCTTCAGGAAGACCATTCCAATAGTCTGTTACCCTCAAGCTGAAAAACTGTTTCCTAATGGTAGTATTGAATCTCTGCTTCTTCAACTTTTGACTGTTTCCTCTAGTACGTTACTCTTTTTCTAATGGTAATAGAGTATCACTGTTCACTGCATATATCTGGTTCTTGAATTTGAAGGTTTCAATGAGGTCGCCTCTTAATCTCCTGTACACTAAACTTGGAAGTTTAAGTGCCTTAAGTCTATTTGATTGCAAAAAATTCCTAAAATTTAAGAAACCATCTACCAACCAGGGGCGGCGCCAGCTTTAAGATAGTGGGGTGGACAAGAGGTAAAATTGATTGCCAGAAGGTATCTAATGTTTTTATATCCGTTTTGCTTAGGAATAACTACCGACCTGAGGAAATTGGGATGGACATGTCCATCCCAGTCCACCTTGCGGTGCAGTCCTTACTACCAACCCTGCACCTTAAGTTTCCTCATAAAAAACGAGTGTTACAATCCATAGTGAAGTCTTATTTACTACTGGGATAATTTGTGCAATAAGTTCTCTAAATTCACTTAAAGTGGAAATGAATCGAAATTTTTTCTTGCTCGTTTCGACCAAATCAGCATCGTAGATTTCATTTTTCTTGGTTTCATTTTCATATTCCTTCTAGTTTTCTCGAAAATTAGAATTGAAAACGGCATTTTCATTCAAATTGTGGCGCCACATGAACGCGGTCAGGACGCTTGGTACCAGACCTCTCTGACGTCAAGTGTTTTACAGCGAGATGAATGAAGGAAGCATATGACTTGTTACTATGTATTGAGACCAGGGGTGCACAACTCAGAGCAAAGAAACTCAAGGAAATAAACTGGTTGATGAAGCATTCTGACCATTTCTATGATTCTGACGTACAATTCTACAATTCTCAAATGCTGCTATTCTGATATTTCATTGAGAGGAATTTATTCACTGAAGCTCTCAATGTCATGTAGTCATGATTTTTTGCAAGCAATTTTCTTTCTAAAGAACACATAATAAGGATTAAGCAAGGTTTGTTGTTTGTTTATCAAATCTGTCAGGCACTATTAAACGTGTTAAATCCTCCAATTAGTGATGGTGCAATACTGTAAAATCAAGCTCAGCATTATCCGCAAAATTAGAGAGTTTTAGGATGTCAAGAAGAAATGCGAAGGGCGAAGGTGTTGTTCGTGTTTGTGACTTGCGTTTGCAGGGTAATTTAGGCCAACCAGCAGTTAGAAGACTGTGAACGCAACTTGTATCAACTTGTATGGAGACATAGAATGAATTTTGGTTTAGCTCTCGGCAGCAACTGACCTTGCCTGTGCTCGTGCTCTCGGCATTTCGATGCAAGTGCTTACTCGATACATTTTGGTTGATATCGACACCAGTAACACAAAGCTTTCCTTGTTCGTGACATGATGCACTGAATCGTTGATTTCCCAAACAAACCAGAAGAGAAAACACCTCGGAGCGAGATAAAGGTACGGTTATAGTATGTACATCTAAATGTAATTGTTTGATCAACCCACCATAATACTAAAAGTCTCTTCATTTTGCATGAAAAATTGTCATTACTTTGAACAAAATGCTTCTCTTGATTTGTTGAAGTTTATGATTTGGGTTCATGTGCTATGAGGTTGATGAGTTTTCTGAAACATTTTGAAAAGGTTCCAGTGACAGATGAATTTACTATACAACATTCGCTGATTAATGAAAGACGAGTTTATTCTATAAATCTTGCAATAGAGTATCAAAATTGCGACGGTTGTGTCATGTATCAGCTTCGTTTTCGAGCCGATCCTCTTGATCCCTCATTCTCCTTTCACCACCACCATTCGATTATCAGACTCCAGGGGAAGACGCAAGTGGCTTGTGCTGTCAGGGTAAATACAGCTCATCTTCCTTACCAGATGATAATTGTGCCCTCACCGAGGTATTGTCGCTGTTGTTAGAGCAGTCAGACATTTTTGCACTGGTTATTTGCTTCGTTCGTGCTTCGATTTTGGTGAACTGCCTACTAATCTTGCTTCGATTCAATCTGATTGTTTACAATACGTAAAGCACTTGACGTCACAAGATCTCAAAACCGCCACTCTCGCCCCAGACCACCGCGCCGCTTCGTAACAACTTTCATGCCCCCCAAAAGGGTGTTTCTTCCCAAAATTTTATATTTCTGATTGTATATTCGGAACCAGGGCATTTTTCTGCTGCGGATTAGTGCAAAACTCATTTCGCTTCATTTTCACTTTAAACAAAAGATAGACTTTTCAATACTCAGTCTTCCAGTCTCAAGTGGGAACTTAACACATATTTTTCAAAAAGAGATAAGAATTTGGGTCAGTACTGAAAGTTACTAAAAATGACCTTATCTTGAATTCTAGAGTTTCTGTCAAGTGTCTTAAAGACCCATCGTCAGTCAGTGTGCTTTGGGTTAACAATACCACAATACAATTCTTGACTGTCAACTAAGCAACAAACTTTCTCAAACTTTTGACCTAAAATGCCCCCTCCAAATGACTCAAAGCCTTAGAGAGCAGTTGCCAAAAACAAACAAAACAGAAACAAAGCCCAATCACAGTGTAAAGCCTTTTCACACCATGATTTACAAACCATTTGCTGCAACAAATATTAAAATCTTGCACAAAAATTGTATAGCTTTAAAAATCAAACATTGCTTAAAATCAAATGAAAGCACACAGAAACATGATAAATGGGTCTTTAAAGTTTCCATGATAATCTTCATGTTTGCTAAAGGGGTCCTCTTGAACAATTCAAAACAAAAATTTTTAAAACCTTTTCCGATCTTTAAACATAACTTTCAAGGACCAAGATACAATTTTTTACTGGAGAGGGCCATTGGCAAACCATGTGACTAAAATGATAAAAGAATGAAGCTCTACTGCAGCAACTACTGAAAATTTTTGAGGGGACCATTGCCCCCTTGGACCTCATCTTAGTCCTTGATTACTTTCTGAGTAGTATGATTCAAAAGGAGGGAGCAAAAATATGATGATTCTTTTATCAAAATAACATAGGAGAATTTTGTTTTTATCCAATCAGCGGATTTGTTATGGTGCGGTTCGGCCAATCAGATCGCTAGAAATGACAATGGAATATGCAGGCGTCAGCGTTATTTTACAAAAGTAAACAAACAAAGCTGTGGGAAGATGCCAAAAACCACGACCCTTTCAAAGTGTGTGATGCAGTCGTTTTTTGGCCAATTTCATCAGCTTAAAAACTTTTTCGTAAAGAACAGGAGTTTCTCTTAAATGTTACCGCGTAGATTTTCAATATCTGCATTGGTTCGTCGTAAATCAAAGCTTCGAGGCGGGGTTTCCCTGTATATCAGCGTACGTATTATGACACTCAAATTGCATGAACAGACGAGGAGACAGCACGAAAAAGAAGACTGAAAATATATAGGAACACTTCGGATGCAATACCTATTCGGTTAAAGCCGATGTTGTCTTTCAGAAAAGCCATCTGAATGTACATGCTACTGATGTTATCGTCATCGCTGTTATGGTTTGGTTTGCTTCATCCGTTCAAGATCAAAATCGCCATTTGATCGTCGATGGCTAGGCCTTGCCTTCCTTGGATTTCGTGGTTTTCGTCTTCCTTGATAAAAATTTGTTTCTACAACACAGTTTTCAACGAAATGGAAACTAATACTTAAAGCTCAAGGTTACCTCAACTGTTAGATTCTAGATGATAGATCGTTATTGACTGAGATTACAGTTTGCTACATCAGAAATAATGCGATGGAAATGGAATGAAGGGAATAAAACAACTTCAAGGCACAAAAGATTACAGCGAAGTGTAGATCTATTCTCTACTCGCAGTTATCTCTAGAAAATCAAATGTATCCAGGAATTACTTGACTAGGCGTTGAGAATTCTGCCTGACCTCTGGTTGACCTCATAGTCTTATTAGATTGGTCTTAGTCAGAAAACCGAAAGTTAAAGTAATTCTGAAATAAGTAATAACTTACCCAGCTTTCATTCACTGAGACCAAGCAATGCTGAATAAACGAAAGTCCACTTGCCTAATCCTGAACAAGGCAAATTCTCAGCGATAAAATGAAACTGTTTTCACAAGCCAAGTTTGACCAATACAGCCTTGACCGTGCTCTCACAATAAGTTGACGAATGTGAAATGTACATCGATCCCGAATCAAGGAAGAAATGGCGCGAAAGCAGTCTTGTCTCCAGTCTCCAAAAATAGAAGATGTTTCCATAACAAACTTCATTCTAGCGTGTTAGGGCAGTCATTTTCAGTTCAAAGCTAAGAAACTGACGAGTAAATGTATTTGATTGTCGATGTTTTGGTAAGACTTTACTGAAGTAAGTTGGAAATTTTTCTAACAACAAAAGATATGCTCCCGACATCTCCAAACTTCGCATTATGATATGAGAATTCCAGAATTCATTAATTCTTTATATGAAGAAACTCATATACAGTTCCAAAATTTAGCACTGTACAGGTAGTTTTTAAAGAAACAAAGAATTTGGGCCAGAAAATTTCTTAAAACTATCAGATTTTGAGTACTCGAGAGTTGCCATAACAATTTTCATGTTTACTATCTGTGCCCTCGTGAAAAGTTCAAACAATGCTTTTTAAGCTTCTCTAATGTTTAGGTTGTCGCTCAAGTGCCGTAATGTGATACAGGAAACAACCGAAATAACGCAAAAATATGTCAAGGATTCCCCCCGTCAAAAATAGATAGTTTCTTAATTTTCATTTTGTCTCTACCGGAGTTTCTTAATTTTTTTGGCGATCTGAAAGTTGAGTTCCTTGTCATAAGCAGTTTCTTATACAAAATACGTATACCTACCGGTCACGGAAATATATGTTTCAGGCATAAGATCATAGACGTAGGAACCGGGCGCCACTGGGTGCACGTGCTCCCCAAATTTTGCGATAAACAAAGAAGTGCCCTGTTTCTTTTTAGAAAATGCCCCCTTTTCTTAAGGAAAAAAGTGCCCCCAACGTGTCGTGTCCCCCTAAGTTTGAGATACTTCCTACGTCCCTGTAAAGGATTTCGAAATGAGTAACTTTTTGAAATGGGACTGATTTTTTGAGAACTTGGTGAGAATTGAACCAATTCAATTGTTGAAGTCTGCCCCCTATAAAAGCTGTTCCATAGATGGTGTTCGAGCATTCGAGTTCTTAGTTTTTGTGTAATCTGAGAATCTGAGAGTTTGGTTTCTTATAAAGCCAGAATTTTTTACTGTTATCAAGTAAATTTGTGTTTTTCATAAAATGGAAATATTTTTGGAGACTGGAGACAAGATTGCTTTCGCGCCATTTCTTCCTTGATTCGGGATCGATGTACATTTCACATTCGTCAACTTATTGTGAGAGCACGGTCAAGGCTGTGTTGGTCAAACTTGGCTTGTGAAAACAGTTTCATTTTATCGCTGAGAATTTGCTTTGTTCAAGATTAGGCAAGTGGCCTTTCGTTTATTCAGTATTGCTTGGTCTCAGTGAATGAAAGCTGGGTAAGTTATTACTTATTTCAGAATTACTTTAACTTTCGGTTTTCTGACTAAGACCAATCTGATAAGACTATGAAGTCAACCTATACTCATGACATAAGTCTCAATAGTATCGCTATATTTTCTATTTTTTTGTGATAAATAAATATCAGATGGAAAATAATGAACGAATACAAGGAATCACGTCGTCAGTCTAAGGTCAACCAGAGGTCAGGCAGAATTCTCAACGCCTAGTCAAGTAATTCCTGGATACATTTGATTTTCTAGAGATAACTGCGAGTAGAGAATAGATCTACACTTCGCTGTAATCTTTTGTGCCTTGAAGTTGTTTTATTCCCTTCATTCCTTTTCCATCGCATTATTTCTGATGTAGCAAACTGTAATCTCAGTTCAATAAGGATCTATGATCTAGAATCTAACAGTTGAGGTAACCTTGAGCTTTAAACATTAGTTTCCATTTCGTTGAAAACTGTGTTGTAGAAACAAATCTTTATCTAGGAAGAAAAAAACTACGAAAACCAAGGAAGGCACGGCCTAGCTATCGACGATAAAACGGCGATTTTCATCTTGAACGGATGAAGCAAACCAAACCATAACAGCGATGACGATAATATCAGTAGCATGTGCATTCAGATGGCTTTCCTGAAAGATAACATCGGCTTTAACCAAATAGGTATTGCATCCGAAGTGTTCCTATATATTTTCAGTCTTCTTTTTCGTGCTGTTTCCTCGTCTGTTCATGCAACTTGAGTGTCATAATACGTACGCTGATATACAGGGAAAGCCCCGCCTCGAAGCTTTGATTTACGACGAACCAATGCAGATATTGAAAATCTACGCGGTAACATTTAAGAGAAACTCCTGTTCTTTAAGAAAAAGTTTTTAAGCTGATGAAATTGGCCAAAAAACGACTGCATCACACACTTTGAAAGGATCGTGGTTTTTGGCATCTTCCCACAGCTTTGTTTGTTTACTTTTGTAAAATAACGCTGACGCCTGCATAATCCATTGTCATTTCTAGCGATCTGATTGGCCGAACCGCACCATAACAAATCCGCTGATTGGATAAAAACAAAATTCTCCTATGTTTATCAAAATAAGTAGCTTCAAGTTTTACAGTTGTATTTTTTCAAGTATTGGATTTCTTAATTGTTGGCAGTTTGGTAGCTGAATTTTAAACAGTTCCAAATGAAAAAATGCGTACTGTACTATGTGAGTTAAACTCAGGCAGAAATTGTTTAAACTGTTGAATGTTGTATGGCCTTTCAGAAAAATACTGCCTTAGTTTCACAAAAAATTCAGAAACCACTTCTAAATTTGCCTTCAGAATGGAATTTTAGATTTGGCTCTTTGTTGCCTATCAAAATATAGCCATACCAAAATAGAAGCATTCTTCCTGTTGTTACGTTGTTAGTCTGAAATATCCTTGGTGTGTATCAAATATTCTACATTTGCATGCTTACTTTCATCAAAGACTGAATAGAGCTAAATGTAGTATGCTAGTATACTCATTATATTCATAGCTCAGATTTCCTTCACCTGCTTCTGCAATAATGAAATAACTAACAAGAACAGAAACCTTTCAGGATGTACCAAATGAGCAGAGACCATGGAGCAGTTTCAAAATGGGGGGGGACTAGATTGTAAGCAATGTGAGCAAAACTGGGGGTAAGAACTCACTTTTTGGCCCTCTGCCTCAGTCTGCCTTCACAGCAGCATCATATGTATTTTGCAGAAGAAGCCCCAGATAAAGTCCTACAGAAGCATCTTAAAAAATCAGATCCTGCATCCTTAGCAAGGATTTTTTTTGTGCAAGCAGCAGGATATGGGATCCCAAAGCACAACATTGTTTGCTGCCTCAAGAACAAGAGTGTGAATCTTTCTGTTGCCTGAGGATTATTCTTCCTCACTGACAGTTCTTAAATTTCCTCCAGTGTCAGTGACTGCATGATGATCTCTTCTTGTGATGGCCAAAGATAAGGAATTCTGGTTTCAAACCACAAAGTGAACTCCACGCAAAACTGGGCAAACTGAAACCGCTGATGACTTGGAATGTTGCAGTACAATGCAGTCATTGATGATTTTGTTGTTTCTGTCATCTACAATTCAGGATCAACTTTGCCATGTTTTGCTACTCCATGTTTTCTTACGCCATGTCTTGTTTACTACGCCATGTTTTGCTTCGCCTTTTGTTGCGCGAGGCCATCTTGTTTTGCTAATTCCGAGAAAGCAACACGATCACTTAGATCAATGATCAAGTGATTTTGAGTGATTACAATGGGAAATTAGATTGATCGCAAATTCAGAACGAGGTTATGTTTGGATGGAACCAGAGCCTCCTTTTCTTCTCCCTTTTTCTTTTTTTCTTTTTATTTTTTTAAATTTTTATTAGGCTCTGGTACCCAGGGTACGACAGTACTGAAGGGCAATGTGGGCATCATTCTTTTTATAGCCACTCATTAGTGAGTTATTCGAAAAGCAAAACTAGTAACACACGTGGCGAGGAGGGCCAAATGGCATTGTGTTTCAGTGCAGAATTGAATAGAGCTGACGTAATGCAGCTTGATGCAGACAAAAGACAGAGCCCTCCATGTTACTAGAATTTCAAAACTAGTAATACGCTAATGAAATAAAAGCGTGCTCTTTGAGGACGTCATTGCTGATAATTAACTGATTGTTTTATTGCAAATGGAAAGACAGCCAAATGTAAGGGGATTAACAGGAACACTGCGAATACATATTTGTCCAAAAATATCAGCAAGGCTGTTTGTGTCTGCATCCTGCCTTGCATGCAGCCCTTGCAGATGAATTACTTCCTTATTCTGAATGGCTCAATGGACCGCACTTGTTATTAAAAATAAAGCATGCTCTTTTCAATTTTTCGCATTGCAGCAAGGTGTCTTTTCCTGAAAAAAAGTTGTTACTAGTTTATTAACATGAATAACACTGCCAGCCGCCACTGTGAAGCCGATATTCAAAACTAAAATGTTAATCTACCGGGTGAGTCAATAAAAACGCCCGACGTTTGAAAAAATCGTGCACCCTGAATATCAAAGCAATGATGTTGAAACCTGTCTTGTTTTATCCTCGATATGTCAAATTAGGTTCAGTAATTTACCCGGCTTTAATCGGTCATTCCTTCCCGTCGAAATAGGAGATTTTCTGCAGAAAGCCCCTTTCGAAAACCTGCAAAAACGAGCGAAAACAGCAAGCAAAATTTCCCTTTGTTCTCCTTCCTACCAATAATGACTCCTGGATGTGCTCATGTATCTTGTCCTCTTGGGAGAATGGACTTCCCCTGAATAAGTTATTCACACTAGGGGGAAGACTTTTTAACCATCCAAAACGAAAGCACGTGCTAAAGCGTGCTGAAAGTCATCACTTTGAGGTAAACACATTGGGGACTTTTGCTTGCAATTTTAGCACGTTTTTAAGGTTTCTCAAAGGGACTCATTTTGGAAAGTTGCCGACAGAATCTGAACGGAGCGGCCGATTTTAGTCAGGAAAATTTCTAAAAATAACTGCACATGTTAGCTATTTAATCAGATATTGCAAAATATCGTTGCTTATATACTCAGGGAGCAGTAGCCTTTCAAACGCCGGGCGTTTTTTCTGACTCACCCGGTATATGTCAAAGGCTAACTTAGATGAGAAAATTTTGTTTTGTAAAATCACTCATCTTTAAGACCCACAAATTAGAAAATGTCTGTGAGGGGTTTGTGCGGGAATCGAGTATTCAATGTTCCATTCTGGTCCATGATTTATTTGGCATTGGAATTTAGATTCAATGCAGTTGTCAGTTTCAGAAATCGAATTTTAATTTCAATAGCAAGTAAATCATTGACCAAACCAGAACGTGGAATCCCCATTCCCATGCATGCCCAGTACAGATATTTTTCTAATTGTTAGATCTTAAAGATGAGTGATTTTGCCAAACAAGATTTTCACATCGAAGACTGCGTTCACACGATGCCGGCACATTTTGAAAACGATGAAAAATGTGACGGTAGGAAAATTTGAGCTAGCGTTCACACGATGCCGGTACAATTTGAAAACGGTAGAAACTTGACGGTAAAAAACCTCGTTGCAAGACTTAGATGCTAAAGAAATGTACCTACACTTTAAGTATCGATCAGTATCGCTCCACAAGCGGCTAAAATGTTCTGTTTTCGTCATTTTCTAGTGTTTACAAGATGCCGTTTCCAAAATGTGTCGGTTAGAGTTCCGTTTTCAAAATCTACCGTTTTCAAAATCTGCCCGCAAAAATGTGCCGTTTTCGTGTGAACAGGAGGCCTATCCGTCGAATTTTTCACCTTTTTCAAAATGTGCCGGCATCGTGTGAACGCAGTCTAATACCCCGTTTACACGGAGCAAAAATACGGGATCGCGATCCAGATCGCAATTCCGATCCTAAATAGGAGTTGCCGTGTAAACACTTGATCGCGATCGCGATCCCCTAAAATTCGATCTCACTTCAGAGGTGGATCGCGATCCGGATCGCAATCCCGATCCTGAAAAAATATGCCGTGTAAACGCTTCTCGGATCGCGATCCCAATCGAAATCCTTTAAGCATGCGCAGTAAATACAAGCGCTATTGTCTTTGTAGTGTTTCTAGGTTCCGTAACTATGCACAATACGCATGTGCGAGTGGATCGCGATCCTGATCCGTTTTCGTTTAACGCCCGTGTAAACGCAACTCGAATCGCGATCTCGCTCCTTGTGGGATCACGATCCCATATTTTTTGTTCCGTGTAAACAGAGTCTAAGTTAGCCATAGACTGATAGATTAACATTTTAGTTTTGAATGTCGGCCACATACTTTTATTCCACAGCCCACCAAACGGGTAAACTTTTTTTTTGATTCACCCGGTACATGAAAGGAAATAGACATAACTATAGCGAGTGGCCGCCATAGAATGGGCTAAAGATAACGTCTACGCACCCATTGTTTCTTTAGCTACAATGAGACGGCACCAAATATCAAATGCAGTAGGGCACATTTTTATCTTGGTCCGGGCTTGACTCGCTCCAAATCTCGCTGTTGATCAATAAACAAGCGGAAGAGGGGAAGAAAAAAGGAAAAGGAAAGGAGAAGGAGAGCGACTTGCTTCAAGTCTTGCTTCCCTTTCCCTTCCCTTTTTCTTCCTCCTTTTTCTCTTGCCCCTCCCTTTCCCTTCTCGTTTGTTTATTGATCAAGAGCAAGACTTTAAGCAAGTCCAGGCCCGGCCTAGCTGTTAACCATGTCAATTCCTTTCTAAATTGATCTACTGATAACTTTCTTTCACAGGATGAAGCCGTTAAACGAGTAGATGAAGACTGCAAAAGTGAAGGATCTTCTAGCTCCAGAACTAGGAGAAGAAGCTCAAGAAGCAGAAAATGAAGTAAACGCGTCTTAGGACCCTTGGTTAATTAATTAGCTGTCATACAATTTGCGGGTTAATGTCTTTAAAAGCGCGCGCACACGGAGTTTTCAAGTGATGGATTTTATATGTATTTTCCCGCTGTTTTTGCTTGTACTCGTAATAGGCCTAGTTACATGGCCAAAGCTAAGCATTGTTCAGAAAGCTGTCAATGACTTCTTTACCTCCCTTAAAGATACCTGGTTTCTGGCTTAGCTTGAAGGTACCCGATGACCACAAAAGATACTTCACGAGCCAGACTGCACTTACCTTCTTGAATCAGAAGCTACTGTCACATGCTTTGTATTGACTGGGCAGCATCTTAAAACGTTGCCTGGTTTTCGAGCAAGAGTGTTTTTATTGATAGCATTCGGGTCAGCCGGTAGAAGATTTGAACAATGTATTTTTGATTCCTGGTCGATTTTTTGTTTTTGTTGCGTTGTTCTCAGTGCCATCTTGATCACCACTTCCTCCACCAGCTTTGCTTCGGTTTCACGAACCTGTAAAGTGAATTTACACGCATTGCAGATACTGATAATTGCGTATGTGAACCACTCTTGTGCGCTTTTAATGTCAAATGTTATTTTGGAGCATAACTTCCAAATCTTTACGAAGGTTGATGCAAAGTTCTCTGACCTATTTCTCTCAATTAAATAGCAATTAAATATTTGAAAACTGCAATATTTTCAGAATTCAAAGTGTTTTTCTCCTTTTGGAGAATTCAAGAAAAATTTTGAAAAACTTAAAACTATCGTGATTTTAAACTTTTGACGTCACTTGCAATAACTGTCAAGAAAACCATACTTTATGGATTGCTACGACATGGTGACAAGCAAGAGTCTGTCTCTCTCTCGGTTTATTATTTAGAAATTTGGTTACGTCACATGCTCAAAATGACTTGAAATTCAAATATGCTGTAGTTTCAAAACATATTCCAGATTTCTGAAAGTCCAACGGTAGAATTATAGAAAAGTAACTAAAGTTTTTCTCAAGCCATGCAATTACACGTTTTTTCACAATGAACTTGGATCAGGCCAAATTTCTTAAGTTTCTTAATTTGTTTCTTATTTTTTTATGCACGAATTTTTATACAGTCACCAATGCTTCTGGAGATATGTTTCTTGACGTTTAAAGCATCAGATGGGAATAAACAGTATTCAGTTACGTTAAAAACATAAGAAGTTAAATGGTATTACTCAAGAATAAGAGTTTTACAAAGTTTCTTACGCTACTAGAGTTTCTAGAATTTTGGCCATCCTAGTAGTAGTTTCTTGTAAACCAGTCTCCTGTAAAAGATGTGTTAAGGGAATAGATCGTAGAATTTTACACCCACCTTTGTACACCAACTTAAAGATTTGAAATCTATGCTGTCATTTTGGGTAACTTTTAACATACAAATATGTTTTAGAAGAACGAATGCTTGACACAAGTTTTATTACTGTAAAATAAACCATGTACAGTTCATAACATATATTTGAATTTTAGCAAGCTTTTCTGTTGTTTTTAATCAATACATGTTCGTAAATTAGCTCTTTGGTATCAACCCCACCAATCCCACTTCCAGGGGGTTTATCAGTTAGGAAAATTTACCCGATGAGGTGGGCTTATCTTTTACTTTGAAATTTGGAGAGATGATAAGAATAGAGACGGTTTCGTGAAACTCATCGAGTCCCTGTTTTCGCCTCTAACGCCATATTTTGTTGTGGGCCTGTACATACATTCAGTCTCAACATTCACAATCATTGCAGCGAGAACAGTAATTGCTGTTCGGAGAAATTTTTCATTTCTTTTATAACTGTTTCAAAGATGGTCGGGCCCATTTGTGATCGAATTCAAGATTTCCTTTAGTTGTTGTTCGATAAATTCTGGATAACGTTAAATATAAGGATTGCGTTGCTCCGTAAAATGCGAATGATACAGAAATTCGATAGAAGGGACAGCCTGAGGTCTGCCCTTTCGCCTGGAAGGCAGAGGCATGGCTCCATAAAACTGGCTATGAAATGTTCACGAAGGCAAGGGACAAACCCCACTGTTATGGTAGGAAGCTTTTATTACACAAAATCTGATGAATTTCAAAAGACTTGATGCCAGGTCAGTTTCTCAGTTTCATATAACAACACTTGTAAACTATGCTAGTTTCCCATTTTTTTGTATGAGGAGCTTCATTCCTACTTACCACTAAAATTACTCAAAATTAGTTTCATGACTTTCTTGGTTTTTGTCCTCAAGTTCTTGCCTTTAGTTGATTGATATTACTGTGAATTTAACGCGTTCTGTTGTTGTTCGATGTTTCGATGCTTACAAATTCGTACGTAATATGAGATGTTGGGAAGAAAATTGAACTTGTAGATAACGACTCGCATCTGTCTTTTCTCTGTGTTTTGGAGGATTGTTAATGACAACTACTTGAATCAGCATGGGAGTTAAAATGCATTTACGAAGGTAAAAGGATAGATGAGACATATGGAAATAACGTACATTTAAACGAAAAGTTCATGAGAGACAAGGTTCCTGTGAAAAACATTTCTTGAGCCGATTTTCTTTCATTTCATCTGTGAAACATTGGAATAAAATTCAGAATAGAGGTATCAGACAGCTCTTTCTGAGAATAAGAGAACTCTACTTTGGAGCACAAATTACGTTCCTCTTTTCATTTCGGTTGGAGAAGGAACCTAAATGCATAAATGCACTGAACAAACTTGTTAAAGGTAGTGTACATTCCATCCATATGGGAGGGTTTTGGGCTAGAATTCTCTAAACAAGAGCCATTTTTCCGCAGATATAGGCTTGTTTACCGCCAAAATTCACCATGAGAGTGAGTAAGTACGAAGGTAAATTTTCGCGGTTAGAAGTGGATGACTTTTTGAAAATGATGTGGCAGAGCCCCGTACATCCAAAAGTAATGTATCCCCAACGGGATGTCCCACCTGTCACCATTTGCCAGTAAAATCCGGTGGCAGCGCGGCGGTGTGGCAGGAGGTTCTTTGTGAAGGTTAACGCCAAACGCTGGGATCGCAGAAGTAGCTAAGCGCCAATCGAATCCGCGACCCCTCTTATCGAGTCTGCGACCCCTGTCATGACGCTCAAGTGATGAGGCCCTACTACAAGGTATCGAACCCACTCGGCTCAACTCGGCTCCGCCTGACCGTTCTGGCTTCAAAGTCAGAGGATAGAGGATTACTTCCCTGCGCCACAACAGCCGGTGTGGAGGAGCAATTCCGTAACCGAGGCCACTGAGCAAGGGCGCGAAATTTCCAAAGGAGTAAGGCAGAGAAGCGAAGCGAAGCGAGTAGAGGCAACAACTTTCGGATAATTTCTAGACTGTCTCAGTTATTGAAAGAAGCCAGGAAGGGTAAGATTAAAGAAAGTAAGTGCAAGTTTATTCGAATCTCCTTACTTTTAAAATGAGGTGACACCTTATTCATCTTTACGCACATACAGGCCCTCACTTCAAAACCAAAAGGAAAACTGGTTGGCCCGGCCCACAACTTGGGCCTAACTAAAAAGTGAGAACATAAGATCCTTTTGGATGATTACAAAGTCCGTCCTGAGCTAAACAAGCATAAGAATATCTGATTATTGATTTCTTCATAACCCCAAATGATCGTTACAGTCAGAGAGATGAGTGTTGCTCCTAGTATAAGGACAAGAATCGCCTCAAGGTCAATGGCAATATTTTGGTCTTTATGTCAAACGAGAATGATACGCAAAAATCAAAAGTCATTACCCCTAGTTTGATTATAGTTCGTGCACAAAACTATTGGTGCATCTGTGTCAAATGAGATGTCATGTGAGATTTACGATAACGCAAAATTATCCATGCAGAACCCTACAGAACGTTTCAGTTGTTGCTATTCGCTGGCATCTAATTTGAGACAAGCAGTCACGAAGATTCCTCTGTGCAGAATGATATGCATGAAGATGTTTTGGTTCAGTGTGATCACGTCCCTTCCCCCAGTCCATGGTGCCATTGCTTGCTGGGATTCTGCACCTTTCGTCTCAACTTCACCTGCGATGATTGCATCCGTTGCTGTGTAGGAGGGGGTCCTTCTACCTTTGGTTATGCTGCAAATGCTAGCCTCTGTGCAGGCCGCCGGTTACATCATCCTCTAAAGTTGAGTTAATGCATGAAGATGTTTTGGTTCAGTGTGATCACGTCCCTTCCCCCAGTCCATGGCGCCATTGCTTGCTGGGATTCTGCACCTTTCGTCTCAACTTCACCTGCGATGATTGCATCCGTTGCTGTGTAGGAGGGGGGTCCTTCTACCTTTGGTTATGCTGCAAATGCTAGCCTCTGTGCAGGCCGCCGGTTACATCATCCTCTAAAGTTGAGTTATTTGCATAATGAGTACTATCAATAAGTGGCTAATGATTCGTTCATCCTAGAAAACGATTGTTTTGACATAATTAAGCTGCTAATGAAGTCAAGAACGTGCCAATTCTGGGTGAATTTGTTGCTGTGCCAGGGTAAACATCCTAGTAATTTATCCATCTTATGGTGTCAAATCTGTCTAACATGAAATAAGCCGACGTCAAATGTTGCTATAGGATCGCGGGAAACTTCTGTCTTGTATGCGCTTTATGTGCGCTTTCTTTATTTCAGTGCCAATTAGCAGAGATAAAACGTTAATCAATTGCTTTAACGAGCGTGACGGAAGTGGGTTACTTTCTGACTGACTGACTGACTCACTGACATCGAAGCCCCTTCTTAGATTACAAAGTGGACTTTGTAATCAAAAAGGATCAGTTTCATTTATTCATCTATCAATCCTAAATAGAATGCTACAAGTAAAGCTATACAACTACTAATTTGCAAGGTAACATGCAATGATAAAGGAAATAAACTGCTACGAACAGAAAAAAATACTAAAGTTATAAAATTCTGTGCATATGGAAATTATTTCAGCATGATTGTGTGTGATAGGAGACCCCTCTAGATGGGGGAGGGGGGCATATGTTAATCTACAGCTTAAAATAAGTTGACAAATTGATATAATTGTTATTTTTGATTACCTACAGGAGTAAACAAGGCAAAGAATGTCATCATCATCAAAAAGGATATTTGCCACACCTGGCTCAAGGTCTTTTGCCACTCCAAGTCTACCAAGTTCTACATTCAAGGAAACACCTGCAATTAATCTCCAAGGAGCAAGTGCCAAAAACGTGAGCACTGCAGAGAGAGGCAACAGAGAAACACCAGTGAGAACATTTTCAAGTGTTGAAGACAGGAGTATGGGGATAAACAGAAGTTTTGGGAGCTCCAGAGAACAAACACCACTTCATTGTGACAACCTTTTAAAAAGATCATTGCTAAATTCATCTGGCTATGCTTCAAAGAAAAGGTCTGTTATCTACACCAGCCCGGATCCGCAACACATAGAGTTGAGAAAAGACAATATACCATTTAGTGATAATCAACAGCAAACATGCATCCCTGAATCAAGAGCCGGTTCAGAGATCGCAGGTAAAAATGCTTATGGTCTGCTGAGGTAAAATGCATAGGTGTAGGAGACAGGGGGCTGGGGGGGCTGTAGCCCCCACCATTCAAAAAACTTTGCCATAATTGGCCATAATCAGGCAGAAAATTGCCTTAAATCAGGCAAACTTTTCATACTGTAAGCGATGGATTTTTTGTTGGGTTGCCCCCTAAGTCTTATCTCCCCTATACTCATGGTAAAATTGGGGTAAGCTGAGAGTAAAATGGGTAAAGTGTTGATTGTTAGAAAACAGTAGACCCGTAACTGATAAATCAATATTTACTGTGTCAAAGAGGGTATTTGGGTGGTTCTTGGTACTGTAGAGATTTGGGTGGTTCTTGCTACTGTAGCGAAAAATTTTGAGCAAAGATTTTTGGACGATTCATTCATATTTTCACCACACTAAATGTGTATTCAGACACATCCTTACATCAGATTGCTGAATGGCATCATCCTACACAATTTATGCTCTTTCCCATAAACACATTAAAGACAGCTATAGTTGATGAAAGTATCTCATTTAGTAGAAATAGGATTTATCATAACTTCATAAGAGAAAATAATAAAGAATACTTAGAAAAATTCCTCAAATTTTAAAAATGCCAGACCAATGATTTTGCCATGGATATACCACTTTGATATTATTTTTATTTATCACATTTCCTACATTTAAGCTTCTTGTGAGACTCCAATACAAATGCCAAGGAAAGCAGCTGATTCAAGGTCAAGAACAGACAGGAGCTCTGACACATCTTCACATAACATCGATGATATCTCAAATGAATCTGCATCATCTTCAATGATCCTTCAGAGCAATTTTCCAAGAGCTGGAACATCACATCAATCACCATCTTCCCCAATGAATGTTCAAAGAAATTTTCAAAAAACATCAAATGAATTATCAAGTATCTCAAGGATTGCAGAAAGAAATCTCCCAAAGACCACTGAAACATCAAATGAAGTATCTTCTTCCCAGATGAGTGTCCAAAGAACTTTTCCAAGAGCTGAAACATCAACTAGCAGTTCCTACAGAGAATCAAGGGGTCAGGCTGCCAAAGCAAATTCTGATCAGAATTTTCATAGAAGAAGTGAAGAAATTGGAAATGATAATTCCATGATTGTTAATCAGTTTTCTGAAAACAGGACTGTGATTTCAAATGGGAGTGATGGAGACGTAAAGGTATCAACTTTAAATTTGCATTCTTTACAGTAACTTGGTCTTTACAATGCAGCCTTGTGCATATCAACATGACAAGGTCCCCTTACATTGTGATAAGAATTGTTGGGCCATTTGAAGGATTGTAAATGTTTCCCAGCGAGAATTCTTAAGCTGGAAAGCTGTAATGTGTACAAGGCTCATACTTTAGAAGGAGAGAGTGTACTGGGTGAGCCAGAAGAAAGTTTGTACTTTCGAAAATTCATAGCATCAAGAGTACTCCACAAATTTGGATGATTCAAATTCTTGGTAAAAGCCAAAGGATTGAAGAATTTTTGTGATTTTTCTTATTGTCTTAGAAGCACTTCAAATATAGGTAAATTCAACTCAGCAAAAATTTTATTGCTGCAAAATGACTGAAAAAGAGCCTAAAGCATTGATCAAATCATAAATGGGCTCCTCACCCAGAACAATAAAGAAAAATGCAATTTTTCATTGGTGAGAGATATCCATTGCACCTTTACTGCCATGGGATTGAAAATCTTTAGCATTCTTTTGAAAAGGATGTCTTATAATTCTTGAGAGAGGTGAAATGGCCATTGTGTATTGTTCTGTGTGAGGAGAGTGCTTGCAATTTGATCAATGTTTTAGGCCCTTTTTCATTAATTTGGCAACCATGCTACATAAAGTTGAATTTACCTAATTTCTTGTCCTGATAAGACTGCGAGAAAAGTCGCAAAACTATTTCAGTCTTTCAGCTATTAACTAGAATTTGAATCGTTCGAATCTGTGTAGTATTCTTGGTGCTATGAATTTTTAAAAGTGGGGAAGTTTTTTGCTCACCTGATAGTTTCAGTGCAATATATTTTGCAGTCGCTCAAGTTTCATGCCTCATGTTAATGCATTCATTGGGAAAAGTCAAATAGCAGAAGAACATTAGAAGAATTTTAGAAGTAGTAGTTATTCAATCCATTTGAAGTGTTTAAAAGAATGACGAAGAGTGATGATTTGGCTTGATGGATGCATGTGAAATCATACATGTACCAGAAAAACATTCTGAATTTAACTATTTCTTTGAACATCAAAGGTCCTCGTTTCATCACCATTAATGCTACAGTATGCTCCATGTCTTACTTGAATCTCTTAATTTCTTATGATTTGTTAGAGTCTGTGCTAGAGTTTGATGTTTAAGAGTTGTGATTTACCTTGATTGGATGCATCTGAAATCTACCATAGACCATTTGCCAATCAGGAAAAAGGGACTGAGGTGAGCGCGGCCAATTCCGACAGCCCAAGTAACAGTGGGAAACCCGGGAAATCCTCTCCACTTCAGTGAAACGAGTAAGCCGCACTAAACGGTCTAGTCGCTGTGCAACCTTGAATATTTTGCTATTTGTTTCCCCTTCCAAGAGTTGTTTGGTACTTTTCTACTATGGTAAGTGCTTTCCCCAGATTTTCGAGCCATTTTCTCATTATTTCAATCATTTTGGAATATACTTCGAGGCTTTTTACTTCGACGTATTTTGATACAATTTGTGTTTAACATTTGAAAGAAGATTCGAAGGAAAATCCACGAAATTCGTAGATCAACCAGGAAACCTAAATGTGCTTCAATCAAGTTTCACTTTTGGCTTATACTTTTTGCCTTTCTCATCTGAAAATAAACTGTTCAAAGAATAAATGTTGAATTGCTTTATTTTTCGGAGATTTAGGCCTGGTTCAAACGTCGTACTTCTCATGCGCCGAACTTAATTGATGAATTAAGTTCATGAAAAGTGCGACGTTTGAAGTGGTTTGGTTCTGCAGAATGAATTAAGTACGGCAGAAGTGGTCTGGAGCGGCAGAACCTGCCGCATAATGCGACACAGTATCGACTTTGATTCAGAAGTCGCTCTTTTCATGCGCCGTATCAAATGCATAATTAAAGTGGAAATGAATCGAAATTTTTTCTTGCTCGTTTCGACCAAATCAGCATCGTAGATTTCATTTTTCTTGGTTTCATTTTCATATTCCTTCTAGTTTTCTCGAAAATTAGAATTGAAAACGGCATTTTCATTCAAATTGTGGCGCCACATGAACGCGGTCAGGACGCTTGGTACCAGACCTCTCTGACGTCAAGTGTTTTACAGCGAGATGAATGAAGGAAGCATATGACTTGTTACTATGTATTGAGACCAGGGGTGCACAACTCAGAGCAAAGAAACTCAAGGAAATAAACTGGTTGATGAAGCATTCTGACCATTTCTATGATTCTGACGTACAATTCTACAATTCTCAAATGCTGCTATTCTGATATTTCATTGAGAGGAATTTATTCACTGAAGCTCTCAATGTCATGTAGTCATGATTTTTTGCAAGCAATTTTCTTTCTAAAGAACACATAATAAGGATTAAGCAAGGTTTGTTGTTTGTTTATCAAATCTGTCAGGCACTATTAAACGTGTTAAATCCTCCAATTAGTGATGGTGCAATACTGTAAAATCAAGCTCAGCATTATCCGCAAAATTAGAGAGTTTTAGGATGTCAAGAAGAAATGCGAAGGGCGAAGGTGTTGTTCGTGTTTGTGACTTGCGTTTGCAGGGTAATTTAGGCCAACCAGCAGTTAGAAGACTGTGAACGCAACTTGTATCAACTTGTATGGAGACATAGAATGAATTTTGGTTTAGCTCTCGGCAGCAACTGACCTTGCCTGTGCTCGTGCTCTCGGCATTTCGATGCAAGTGCTTACTCGATACATTTTGGTTGATATCGACACCAGTAACACAAAGCTTTCCTTGTTCGTGACATGATGCACTGAATCGTTGATTTCCCAAACAAACCAGAAGAGAAAACACCTCGGAGCGAGATAAAGGTACGGTTATAGTATGTACATCTAAATGTAATTGTTTGATCAACCCACCATAATACTAAAAGTCTCTTCATTTTGCATGAAAAATTGTCATTACTTTGAACAAAATGCTTCTCTTGATTTGTTGAAGTTTATGATTTGGGTTCATGTGCTATGAGGTTGATGAGTTTTCTGAAACATTTTGAAAAGGTTCCAGTGACAGATGAATTTACTATACAACATTCGCTGATTAATGAAAGACGAGTTTATTCTATAAATCTTGCAATAGAGTATCAAAATTGCGACGGTTGTGTCATGTATCAGCTTCGTTTTCGAGCCGATCCTCTTGATCCCTCATTCTCCTTTCACCACCACCATTCGATTATCAGACTCCAGGGGAAGACGCAAGTGGCTTGTGCTGTCAGGGTAAATACAGCTCATCTTCCTTACCAGATGATAATTGTGCCCTCACCGAGGTATTGTCGCTGTTGTTAGAGCAGTCAGACATTTTTGCACTGGTTATTTGCTTCGTTCGTGCTTCGATTTTGGTGAACTGCCTACTAATCTTGCTTCGATTCAATCTGATTGTTTACAATACGTAAAGCACTTGACGTCACAAGATCTCAAAACCGCCACTCTCGCCCCAGACCACCGCGCCGCTTCGTAACAACTTTCATGCCCCCCAAAAGGGTGTTTCTTCCCAAAATTTTATATTTCTGATTGTATATTCGGAACCAGGGCATTTTTCTGCTGCGGATTAGTGCAAAACTCATTTCGCTTCATTTTCACTTTAATTCTAATGTAGTTTCGTTCCCACAATTCAGAGTTTCCTCTACTGATCATGCGCAATAGCAAAAAGTTTTGGCGCGAAGTGCAGCTGCAGTGAAGACTTCAAAATGGCGTCTGCATACGCGAAGGTATGCTTTGTGTGCAGTGCCAACACAAAATATAGCTGCATTGGCTGTCAAAAAATAGTCTGCAACAGATGTGCCATTCCAGAAAAGGACGAAAGTAAAAAGGGCTGGCAAATGGGAAAGTGCGTTGGTTACTGTTTTGATTGCACATTGGAAACAGAGTACGAAACTGGCCAACAACGGGAAAGTCCTGAACAATTTTCATGGTAGGTTTTCATTCCAATGTTTATGTTTTGTACAAAGGTTGCTGGACTGTAGAGTGGCATGACAAGCTAGCGGATATACCTGGATTTGAAATGATTGTGGAGTGCTTATTGGTTATTTAAAACTGAATTGTTAAACAATTATTGAAACTCGAACTGGCCTTTAGGTCTAGCCTCTGCCTGACGTTTCATAGGGTATATTGATTTCATTTCCCTTTTAGTCTTCAAGAACAGCAAAGTCCCATAAGCTTGGAGTTGAATGATGAAGAAGAAATGCTGTCAGATGATGAAGAGGAGCTACCATCTCTGTTGAAGAAAAAAACAAAAAAGACCAAGGGTAGAAAAGCAGCATGGAGTGAGACACTTTTCAATGATTTGGTAGACATTATTGTCAGTGATGAATATTTCAGACAGAGGTTAATTTTTACAAACACAAGAAATCAAAAAAATGGTCTCATTTACAGCAAGGTTCTGGAAGAACTAACAACTCGTGCTAAAGCAAGGGGGGAGAACGTGCCATTCTCTGCAGTTCAGCTCAGAACAAAATTCAAGAAAGCTATTGGGGAATGTAAAAAGGCAGCATTGACCATACGATCGGGATCTGGCATAAAGCGTTTCCAAAGTGAGAAAGGATATGGGCATTGGTTTGATCAGCTGTTTGCTCTGGTAAAGACCCGCGATTCATGTCAGCCAGAGCAAGCTATTGAACCATCTACAGCTGCAACAACTGAATCAAGCTCTCCAGATCTGTCCCCACCAATTTCTGGAGAGGAGTCAATGTTCACACCAATTAGAATTCCAAAGAAAAGTGGAAGAAAGGAAGACCCTATAAAAGAAGTTGTTGGAATGGTGAAAGAACTAGTGCAGCAGGATCCAATGAAAGACTTCCTTGAATTTGCAAGGGAAGAAGCCAGACTTGCCAGAGAGCATGAGATGAGACTAATGCAGATGCTTCTTGGAATGCAGTCGCAACCTCAAGCCCAGCAACAAAATTTTCAAGTGCCCTCAAGGGGTGTAAGCTCAAATGGTGGGTATTTTGGAAATCTTTTGGAAACTGAAGAACAGTATCAGACTACAGAACATGGACAAAGATACTATCAATTTTAACATCTTCATGCAGCATAATCTGAATCCAATGCTTTAAACTTAGAAAACTGAACTGGAACCAAAACTGAAATGTCAAATGTTCAAATTTTATCCAAGATACAGTAACTTCTACATATATAGAAGCAAACAGTGTTCTGATATTTGAAAGTTATTTACAGTGTTGTAGACAACCATCTAAAATGATTCAACTGAAGTGAGTGAGTTTTCACTCATCAATATCTGGTTCTGTTTCATTACCATCAGATAACTTGCACTGTTGACAGGAGCAGATTGAAACATCAAGTTCACTGTATTCACCTTTTCATTTGAAAGTTAAATCACAGATTGAAATTTAAGCATCAATTAGACAGACAAAACTGAACATGCATTCATCAAGTCTTTGTTAGCAGCACAAGCTGTGTTACAGTTTACAATATCATAACCTGTCAAATGCAAAATCCTATCCATATCAGGGTATGTCAAGTAACTTGTGAAATAAAGGCAGTCTTGTTTGAACAATTTGGCAGCAAATGTATTCACTTTATTTTCACTACCTTTAGTAGAGTTGACTCATTTAAATGTTGGAAATAGCTCTTGGTACTTCAAAATATTGAAAAACAATCAATTCTTTGAAAGCAGCCCACCAAATTACACCCTATTCATGAAATCTAGTCATTTGTCCATGTACAGAGAATGAACATTTGAAACAATGAAATTTACTTGCAGAGATGAAATGTGAAGGAAAACCAAAATTTTTCACAAAATACTTCAATCTGGCAACTACAGCACAGGCCAAGCACAGATTAACATGTTTTTCCTTCATAACAATTCTCAGTAGTTTCTTAAGAATTCTTGTTTCCATATGACTCAAGAATTCTTATTAGAATGTGCAGAATTCTTCAACATTGTGAAGAATCCTTGTCATGATATTGTGTGCAAGTACAGTCAATCAAAGCAGGAAAGAATACCCTTGCAGCTATTGTCTGAAACAGGAGGTCTTTCAGGAGTTTGGGTTTTAGCCTAGGTAATTCTAGTCACTGAAATTTTTGATATGATAGGAACAAAAAGTGTTCAAACACTACAAAAGAGCTGCATCCTGGAAACAAACAAATGACGCATCTTGAAAAAAGTATCAGATTAAAACTAGCTTCTATGTTATGTCTATCTTGTGTTCATTGCAATCTCCTTCTCGTTCCACAGTTTCTTGGTTATTGCATTTCTAATACTGTTTGCTTGGTTACTACCAGGCTCAACTGTTTTGGATGAAACACCAATATGGAGTGTTTCACGAATGTGTTGTGGATTTCTTTTTTCATTTGTCAGTGGATCAATACTTAAATCTAGCTTTCTTGGAATTGTATCCCCCCTTGTCAAACAAACATTGTGAAGCACCATGCAAGAGAGGGTTGCCACTTTCATTCTTTGGTGATCACTTTCAGACTTTCTCAGTAAAAACCGCCATCTGCCTTTCAACTGGCCAAAGGCTCCTTCTATGACCATCCTTGCCCGGCTGAGCCTGTAGTTGAAATAACGTTGTGGTGGTGTAAGAACAGCATTTGTAAAGGGCTTCATGAGCCAGTTCTCAAATGGAAATGCAGAGTCTCCAATAACAAGTGGAGGTATCAAAAGTCCATTTTCTTCCTGAGAAAACTTTGGAAGGAAATTTCCATCCTTAACATTACTCCAAAACTTTGTTGACTGCAAAATGACAGAATCATGTGAGTTGCCTGGGAACCCACAACTTCCCCACACAAATCTGTACTTTGCATCTACCATGGCCATGAGGACAACAGAATAAAAGTTTTTGAAATTATGGTACTCTTTATTTGCTTCTTGTCCACCAGGTGGACATTTAATTGGTATGTGGCAACCATCAATTGAGGCCCAACTGTAGGGGAATTGCCATAATTCTTCGGTATCTGACATTTTCTCTATGAAGTCTTCATCAGTTTTTGGCATAAAGGAGCTCACACACTCTTCCCACATACATTCCACGATCGCCTGCGAGACCTCATTTACAATGGTGCATACTGTTGAAACACCAAGGCCAGCCATCTCTGCTATGGTGTATAAATAATCCCCACGTCCAAGCCTATACAAACAAATTGCGAGCCTACATTCCGGGGAGATTGGCTCTTCACAAAGTGTCTCTCTTTCCAGCCTATGGCGAATTTTAGATAGAATGAAACTGAATGTTTCCTTTGAAACGCGGAATGTCTTCTTGAAACGGCAATCGGGGTATGTATTCCATACGACTTGCCACCAACCATAGTTGCGTGGAAGTCGTCGACAAAATCTTCGAGTTAGGACTCTTTTCGATTGGCTTCTCGAAATCAACAACAAAATTATTAGAAGCAGTGCTTTGGTTCTTCTTCTCCGTTCTATTATTGCTTCCAACATTCTTAATCCTAACATTCTCCGCTTTCTTCGACTCTCTGCGATTAACTTCTTGACAATTACGAGATTCTTGTTTCGAGGCGCCATTTTGGAAGATATTTTTGTTTTACGCGCCTTTTATTTGAAGCGGAAACAGGGGACCGAGGTAATCAGACTAACTCAGTTTTGGTACGACACAATTAAATACGACGTTTGAATCGGCGTCGCTCCAGGAGTCGCTCCACTGTCGCATCAAAATGAATTGTATTCGGCGCATGAAAAGTACGACGTTTGAACCAGGCCTTAGAAGATTAATTTCATGTGAAAATATTTTTTTCAAATAAGTTGCACTACTTGGCAGATGAAAAGATCGTTACTTTTACCTGCTCGAAGCACATTTAGGTTCCCTCGCTGATTTATCCAAATTCATCGATTGTCCTTCGAATCTTCCTTAAAAAGTTACAAGCCCTTGGACTTCCAGATTTTTTAAAATCTACCTTGAAGTTGAGCTATTTCACCGGAAGTTCAGAGCAGATAATCTGCCATTTAGTGAACGAAGAGCAATGCTCGAAATCAGTGGCGGAGCCACGGGGGGGTTTGGGGGGGTAAACACCCCCCTTTTTTGAAAACATGGTAATTTAGATTCGTCCAAAAACCTCATAGAAATCTTAGGGGAGGGGTAGGTCTGCCTTCAGCTTTTAATCTGGCTTTCTTACTCTAAAATATGAACTTATTGTTTTGAAATCTTTTTCTTTCTTTGTCATTCTAATTTTGTCATTGTCATTTCACATTATTACATGACTCATTTAAACTTTTACAAGTTGTGATACTAGTTGTAATACAATTGAAAACCCTGTCTTAAGGTTTCTCGTATGCAGAAATGATTTCATTTGTCGTTTTTTATCCAAAAAAGGGTGTATCTCTACATTCAAAAGGGCGTATTTTTTCTATCTTCAAAATGGGCGTTTCCCAAAGTCTTAAAGGGCGTGGCCCCAAAAAATTTTTCGGGGGCTTCGCCCCCGGACCCCCATCTATCCCTACCCCCCCACTTCGCGGCGGCTGGCGCCGCCGCTGCTCGAAATTCTTCAAAGGGTCCATAATAAAGCTTTTTACCATTTGAGCTCATGTTACAAATAACAACAGTCGGAACAGTGCCCGTTGAAGGCCATTGAAGAGGGAGAAGTTTCCGGCTGACATGGTGGCCTAAACATTGAGCCACCTTCCGATCGTGGGAAATACACCGAGTTAAAGTGCCTCGAAGCATTCTCCAAAATGACTGAAAGGATGAGAAAATGGCTTGAAAATAGAGGGAAGAAACTTACCTTACTAGGAAAGAATCAAATAACTCTTGGAAGTGGTAAATAGATAGTACAACATTCAAGTTTGCACAACGACTAGACCGAACAGTACAGCTTGCCGTGTGTTCTGAAGTGCAGAGGATTCCCCGGATTTCCGACCGTTACTGGGGCTGTCGGAATTGGCCGCGCTCGCCTCAGTCCCTTTTCCTAATTGGCAAATGGTCTATTGTCTGAAAGTCATTGCCAGGAAGACGTGGAACAAAAACCCCAGGTGTAACTTAATTTGTAAAATTTCTGTATACAATCAAAGATGCAATCTGAGTGAAGAGATGTCCATTCGACTTCCCAGAAGAGGTAAAGATTTATGTAAATCGTTAACTAAAAAAAATCACTGTTATCCGTGTTGGCACTTAGTGCATGTAAGACTGATTCAAGAAACAATTTGTTTGTGATATTTTTTAGACATACATGTGTGCCGTAAAGAGTGGTGGGCAGATTGCTGTGGCTTATTATGATACAGACAACTGCCAAATAAGAATGATGGAAGATGTTGCAGAGACACAAGATTATCATTTCTTGCAACTAAGTATGCTGATATTGTTGTAGATAGACTAGATCACATGAATCTTTTCTATGATAAAACATTTAAATGCAAAGACTTCTGTAAGCATCTGAAAATGACTTTAGTAATGAAAATACGAAATGAACTCTAGTGCAGCAAATTGTAACAAATCGATTTCTAAATCCCCAAACCCAAAATCACTATGCAAAAATTTTTACATTTTCCAGTCGTGTAGAGTCTTTAGGGAACTTGATCGATGTTTTCAATGTTTTCGAGAACGAACATTGCAGGAATTCGCTTCTAGCTCAAGAAACAGAGGCTAAAAGATATAGAAAAGTTCGTGAATTTAATTCTTGACTTTAGGTAAAGACTAAGTCATAAATATTCGAAATATGTGCAGTGTGCAATTTAGCTTGGCGTGTCAAAAGTGAATAGTTTTGTTTGGCACACGCGGTATCAGATCTTAGCTGACATACTTGTTACATTTTACTTCTCTAAGTATTAACAAAATGATTCTTTTATTGTAGTGAAGAGAAGAATCCAGCCAGATGTTATTATTACAAGTGCGAAGCAAGAAGAGAGTTTTCTACAGGCTCTCAAGGCAGAAGGTCAGATATTTCTAAATGAAAATATCAATGGGTATCTTTGACTAGTTAAAATCAGAAACCACAAAAATATTGAATGAAGTGCTTGAAAACTCATGATTTCCGTAGAATTTCTGCAGAAAGTAAAATTTCAAGAGGCCACTTAGAAAAATTGAAAAATTCCGAGAATGAATTACAGGAGAACTTTGAGAACGCTATGTATGTATTTTTCAAGCTCAAACTCCCGGGGGGGGGGTACTTCATTATCTCATCATACGGGGATGTGTGCCAATTTTGGACGTGGTTTTTGGCTCAAAAATTCTTGGAAAGGAATGTACTTTTTAAGGAAAAGTTCTGGGGTTGGAGTCTAATATTTGCTAGAAATTCAGGTTTGGGATAATTAAAAATTTTTCCTATTGGTCTTTGTGTAAACACTGGTCAGAAACCACATCCGTGCTCTGGAATTGGGTTTCAAATTCCCGCAAAATTCTGGGATTGGATCATAACAGAAATTCTTGAAGTGCACACCTCCATTTGACCCAGTAGTGAAGTGCCCCCTGTCACCCGGGGCTCAAAGCAAAATGTCTAATAATTTCAAAATGGCTTCTTGATGAATCATAACTGATGAAGTAAGCTTTTCTTCTACTATGTCCTAAACTTTCCCATCTTCTGTAACTGTTTCATTAAAAGATGATTTAAGATTCAATACAATCTTTTGATTTTATTCTCCTTGACTTGATTATTCTTTTGATCTTTGGTAACCTAATTTCTTTTTCGTCGGTTGATGAATAATAATGTTATTTTGGCAGATGATGAAGAATCGTCCAATCTCGAAAGACATTTACAAATTGAAATAATTCCTTGCATGATGTTCGGTATGTAATGTATTTTTCTCTGATTCGTGTCTCTTCTTAATCCCTTTTGGTGTGTTGCCTTGTGCCTTGTGTTGCCGAGAGTTTCTGTAAAATCCCATGTGTGTACGAGAAAAGAAAGCATGCAAGCACAAGCAAACTTTTTCAGAACCAGTAGCAATGAGAAATATAATGCCTAACAAAAGTTTTGAAACAATTTTGCCTTGCTTTCGATTTCCCCCTCTCTCCCCTTGAACAATTTTGTTCTGCAAAGATGGAGTAACACGAAAATTTCCTTCTGTGATGGAACGCTAGGACAATGCGCAGACATATCAACGGTGTTCGTGGAACGGAGGCTGCAACTAGCTGCCATGGATGAATATGCGGAGAACTAAGTCTTGATCAACAAAGGGCCTAAGTGTTCTAAGGACTTTCTGCATACATTCAAGGCAAGCATTGTGCAGAACTCTTTCTTGAGAGCTTTATCGTTGTATTCTATTTTAATGTTCGATGCCATTGCTTTTCCTTCTCAGCTATGAACAAGTCAAAAGAATATGAACTGTTATAAATAACTCTGAAATTGAAAAAGTCTGTCTCAAATTTCTGCGTTAAAGGCGCTGGATCACGTAATGTAAACAAACTTCTTTCGAAACGACGATTTTGCAGTATTTTGATAGGCCATATCACAGTGATTTTCCATTACTTTCCTCAAAATGAAAGTGTTATTTTGAAGATGGACTCTTGTACTTCGAAGAGAAACAAACGAAACACTCCTATGTTGTAGGACTGCAGAGATATCGGTTGGTTGAAGCAACTTTAGTGTGGATTCACCCCATCCACCATGATCTGTGGAGAATACAATGGCCACGTGCCGGCAACAATATACATTCTAGAGATAGCAGGTTTGTTTACGGTTACGTGACCCTGCCCCTTTAATGTAAATCTCAGGTGACATCCATTTCGAGACAGGCTATAATCCTTTGCACGAAATTTATGAGATTGAAAATATGACTAAGCATTGTATTTGACCCTTTTGCAGGTTATGATATTTGCAAGCGACGAATTCTCACTTTAAATGGATTGCCAGGACTGCCTGAAGAATCAACAGAGCTGGAGAGAAACATTTACTTTGGTTCACTACTTTCATTTGACAATATTAACATGGTTAGTGTCTCTTGTTACGATTTCCATCAATTTTGAAATCAGAAAGAAGCCATCAAATTCAAACCTCATTCGCCATGACACGGTTAAACCAGCTTTATAAACCAAGTCAGATTCTAACCCATCAGATGCACGTGATTTGTTAGATTGTGACCATTGAGACTGCGTTCATACGATGCAGGCACATTTTGAAAATGGTGAAAAATGTAACGGTAGCAAGATCTTAGCTAGCAACCACACGATGCCAGAAAAATCTGAAAAAGGTAGGAAACTGGACGGTAACAAACCCGTTACAAGACTTTGATGCTAAAGAAATGTGCCTGCAAATTAAGAATCGACCAGTCTCGTTCCGACAGCGTCGAAAAATGCTTCGTTTTCAAGGTTTTGAGTGTTCACACGATGCCATTTTCAAAATGTACCAGTTAGAATTCCGTTTTCAAAATCTGCCGGGAAAACTGTGCCGTTTTCGTGTGACCGGGAAGCCTATCCGTCACCTTCTCCACCATTTTCAAAATGTGCCGGCATCATATGAACGCAGTCTGAAAAAGTACAATGCAACATTCGACAACCTTGTCTGGTTTAAACTGGCTCAGCTTGCAGGTGTAAATGGGATATTTGAATATAGCCAAATTAGATCTACAGAAGTTGAACGCCTTTTTTATAATGAGCAAAAGCCTAAAAGTAGTAAAATAGCTAGCAATCAGCTGATCAAGGCAGTTCAAAATAGAAACTTGTTGTTGACTCGCTTGGTAGAGATGTCATGTTCTGATTGATTCATAAACAGTGTAAACAGTTTAGAATGAATGCAAGAAAAGTTATATGACAAACAACCATGTCAATGTATTCATGAGATCTAAAATATGCTATTTTCCATGGAGGTTTAATCAACAACTACAAAAAATATGCCGTTGAATTATCTTTGTCATTCATTTATAGCATTCAGCTTTTTTACAAAGGATCATTTTGCGAATCTTATTTACCTCTAATTTTAGGTACGTGCTGCTGGTGCCCTGTTGAAATATCTAGACAAGAATCGAGTTGGTGTCGAATTAGAAGATCCTGGAACAAGGGTACCAATCCTGGCCCTGAAATCCTTCTCTCTGTAAGCTTTTTATGTTCTTCAAATTCCTGTTACATAACTGACTAGAAAGATGACCTATTTTCTATTTCAATCAGTTTTTACACTTCTCTTTTGGCATCAATCATTGTAAAAAAACTAATTTGGATTGGTTATTTGACTATAAGCTGGGTTATTCCAGGAAACATTCTCTATATCATATATAAAACGCAATTTTTTCTTTGACGTTATCTTTCAATTCTAGCAATTCTGTGATGATGGTTGATGACAGCACGTACGGGTATGTTTGAAATACATTCAGTTGAAGTTTGAAGTTTCTGATCTTTAGATTTTTTATAATTAACGTACCGAATGAGTTGACAACAAGTTAATATGTTTCGTTGGTTGTTGAATATAACCGTACGCAGCCGGTGTTCGAAACTTACGTCAAATTTCGTAAGGCTTAGAGTACGTAAAAATTTTTTTTAGTAAAATCATTGATCCTTTTGACCGACAAATTAGAATAATACTGGTTAGGGGTTTGTGTGAAAACAAGAATTCCACGTTCAATTCACATCCATGATTCACTTTCCATTGAATTCACATTCTATTTTTGAAGCAGGCGATTGTATTTAATTCAAAATTTTTAATGGTAAGTAAGTCATAGGGCAAAATCGAAAGTAGAATTCTCGTTACCACACAAACACCTTTCCGGCATTTTCCTTATTTTTGGGTCAGAAAAACGAGTCATTTTGCTAGTAAATCTTCACACCTAAGTTAGCCTTTTCCCATGAAACGTTTTAACTTTTTTGACTCATCCTTCCCGGTATATTCCTGTGGAATTACCGTTAAATTTGATTCAAATTCGTCGCATCACTTTATTAAGATTTTTCCAATTTCCATGGTTAATGTATAAACTGTGCTCTTCTCAACAAATCTGTAATCCATATCTGTCTCATTCGAGGGTCAAGTCACTCCGAAAATAGCGCACGAGTTTTTGGGATTTTTGAAAATCTCTCAGATTTTTCAAAGATTTTGAGATTTTTTTACGAAAATTAAGAAGTCTTGAAATTGTTGAGATTTGCAAAATTTTTCGTGACTTTCAAAGATTTTCGAGATTTTATAAGAGCTCGTAAGATTTTTGTGGATTTTAACGACTTTTGGGATTTCAAAGAATTTTCAAAATTATTTGTTGAGAATACATATCATTTTGTTAGAGGAGGTTTCAGGGATTTTTGAGATGTTGGAGGATTTTTTGGATTTTCTCTGGGGTTTCTAAGATTCTTTGCAGATTTGTGACATTTTCAAGATCTTGGAAGATATTTTACAACATTGTACCAGATTTTGTAGTGATGTGCCACTCGGTCTTATTCGCACAGGGCTCTACAGATTTTCAGCAAGGAAGCACATCCATCAGTTTATAAATCTGGAGCGAGTGGATCCAAAGAAGGACTTTCATTATTTGGTATGACTGCTTTTATTTATCCTCTGATATATATTTTGCAACCAGAACAGTCAGGCGGAGTGATTTCGATACCTGGGTAGGACCCCACCAATTGAGCGTCATGACAAGGGGTCGCGGACTCGATTTGGTCTGCTCTGTTTCTGCGACTTCCCAGCGCTTGGCGCTAAAAAATGCAACTTCACCTGCATCATTTCGTCAGTCTTACTTTTTGAATGCAGAATTTGCTGCACAAATTCTCTGATGATGTTCAATAATTGCCATTGTCTTTGTATGGAAAATTATGGGATATTTTGAGGTATTCGGACTCAACTTCTGATGCTAGTAAATATGGAGAACGAAACAACTAAATGTTTCGTAAGATTGCTGTTTTAATACCGGGTGTCCTAAAAGGAAGTATTCCTGTTTGAAAAATCATCAAAATTTCATTACATGGGTGATCTTTGAATTTCTTTTTTTATCAAGTAGGTTAGAGACCAAATTATCTTCCCAGGTATTTTGTGATTGGTCTTAAATTGCTAAATTACTTTTTATGGCTGCCTAGTGTTGAAGCATGTAGCAAAGAGCACTGCCGATTACCAGACTAATTTCTTTTCTATATCAAGCCTCTAGGTTAGTAGTCATAAATGCCAGAAAGTAGCGCAAGTTATCATTTTGGACCAGGTTCTTATTTGGAGGGTGGCTTGTGTAGGCCTTTTTAGAGCCCTACAAATGATGTTCAGCCACATTCTTTTCTTTGGAAGGGTTTTTATAGACCTAATAACTAATTGGGGAGGAGAATCAAACTTCAACAGCCAATTAGGCCAAAATGAATTTCATAACAACAATCAAAAATCAACTTTGCTACCCCTGCAATAAGAACCTATTTTTCATCAAACTGCAACAGGTTCTTAATTGCAAGGTATATAATTTAGCAAAAAGCCTCTGGGTTCTTAATTTGGTAGGTTCTTATATGCGTGGATTTACTGTAGCTCACAATAATGTTTCTCAACAAAATACGCTTTAAGTAGTGAAAGCAAATATTTGATCAAATTAGAGTGTATTTGGAACTTTTATCAAAAGAGATCAAAAGAAGATTTTATGATAGGTTTGGCAATCAAGTTTTGGTGATCTTTTTAACAGGAGTACTTTTCTTGGGACGCCCGTTAGTAATCTACGTAATCTCGTGAAAGAGGAGTCTTTTTGGCTGGGCGAAGAGATAACGCTGTAAGCAATGGAATTAGCTACGAAACTTTTTTGAATCGCAATAACTTTACAGTGAATGAAAATTTAATGATTCCACGCAATGAAGTTACGTATGGTCTAAAATAGATTAATGATGAATATTTTAATGACCTTAATAGTTTCTGAAATTTCAGATAATTTGTAAATAAACCAAGAAGGACGTATTTTGTGGTTGTCATGTCGAGAAACAGTAAATGTTTCTCGAAATGACAAGCTAAGTCACAAAATTTTGCAAATTCTTTGAAAAGTTGGAAGATATTATTTACTTCTTGAAACTTATGCAGTAACTCCAAAATGATCATTGTGGCGGTGTTTACTGCTGATTCAAACACCGGGTGCGCTAGAAAAGTTCAGGCGTTTGAAGAAAATTCACAGCACCGACATTGCTGGTTGGATTGGAATGAAATGAAATTTGTTTGATAGTCGAAAAACCGAAGTATTTTTGTGATTTTCGTCGTCCCCGTATTTGTCAACTGCATTCTTTTAACCAGCAAAACTGACTCTTTCATTGAAATACAGTTGATTGTCAATAAATAAATTCGACTTTAACGGAATACTTATGCGAGAGATTCCGCACGATTTGATTGAGTGTTTTTAGCCCTTTTCAGAACTTCAGATTTGTAAAATGTTTTTTAAAATGATCAGTGAAGTAAAAAAAAAATGTACCACTTGTGGTTTTAGTCACAAATTTAACTGAAAATTTTAAAAACTGTAGAGATCTTAAAGTATTTATTATCAGTCTGTCTAAGCAATGAATTTTCGTTAAGTTGAATTTTACCTTTGTTTTCCTTGCCCATCAAAATATGAGAAAAGTCACAAAATGCTTCCATCTTTCTGCTGTCAAGCAAATTTTCGATTTATTTATCTAAATTCATTCATTACTTCAGGTACTGCGACTTTTCAAACTCTTCAACTTTTTTTCTCGCATCTCTAGAATTTTACACCTGAAAACAGCGTTTGAATTATATACATATCTCGTAGTGTCCATGAGGAGAAAGAAATTATTTTTTAGGTGTCATGATCATGAACTCAAACTCCGTGTTCACGTTTCTTTAAATAAGAAAGAAGGATCGAGCCATCGTGCTAAAAGGTTCTCAATTTTAACATGAAATTTTGTCCATTTTAATACTAAAAGTTTCTTAATTGGTTTCTTTTTTTGAATGCAGAATTATCAATCTCATCGATTTAGATTAGTCTACTTGTGCATTTGTATATGGTAAGCTAGCTTTTTCAATCGATGTAAAATAAATTGACAAACAACCAAATCAAATGACATATTTGCTATAATATCCATGCTTTTAACTTTTAAAAGCTTCTTAATGCTTCTCAGACGTAGTACTACAGTTTCTTAAAATTTTGCCAATCTTAGTACTAGTTTCTTATAACCCAGTTTCTTATAAAAAAAACCTTGTAGCCGATGCTGATGATTTCATTTTCTTCTAGGGATAATAAATTACACAAAATCCACTCCTGGCTCCCGATTACTTCGACAATGGTTCCTTCATCCCCTCACAAACATGGACGAAATAATAGAGCGACAAAACGCGATTTCATTCTTTTTACTAACAAGAAATCTCGAAGCTGTCATGGCTTTTCAGGATAGTTTGAAAAATGTCAAAAATGTCAGCGTGAGTAATAAATAGCTACTTTTATGACTTTATGTTGTTTTTATATCTTTATTTTTTGTATATGATTTGCCCGTCGTTCATTTTGTAGTCGTGGATAATTATGATGGTTGGCTTTTAAACCTTTTCACTAATACCATGAAAATCATCTGATTGCTACATTTTAGGTGCATCAAAAAAAAAATTATCACGAAAAATGAAGAAAAAAGATAAGACAAGTTCCTGGAAACAAAACGGTCTCCCGTGCGGGGAATCGAACCCCGGCCACGGCGGTGAAAACGCCGGATCCTAACCACTAGACCACACGGGATATATTTGTGCATTTGAAAGTCGTCATATAAAATTTCAGATATCCAATTCAATTTGTTTGAACGGATCCTGCGCAGCCGCAATGCTCCGTCAGTACAAACGCTCAGTGGAGGAACTCTTGTGAACGACCGGACAATTTGAAACAAAAACAGCCGTGTTAGCCGTTTGCAGGCTAAGTAAAGCGGAATAAAGATATTGCCAGAAATGGCATTTTCACTAAATCTTGCTAAAAACTTCTTTTTCCAGAAAATCTTCGTTCTTTTCTTTTAGTTCTTTCAATGCTGAAGCAAGCAAAATACGAACTATTTATTTTCAGGTTCGCCATATTTAATTTTTGTTTCTTCGTGCATTTAGAGAATTTTATCGAAAATGCTATCAACTGGTGCAAATATAACTGACTGGCAGAATCTTTACAAGGTGAGATAGTGAGATCAATCTTATACATATACAGTCAAATAGATCTTATAGATACAGTCAAAATACTCTTTATAGGATACTTTATAATAAAGATATAAAGGGATTGGAGTGTTCATTATCTATCTTTATTTTATGTATGCTGCAAGCACTGCAAGCTATCCTTGTAGTAAGGTTCTAACTTGCAAATCTATTTGAAAAAATACAATGAAAAAATGTAAATTATATATTTTTGTAGATCCCTACCACCTAGTTCCTCGGTTTACAAGTCAAAGCTCGCTAAAACCAAACACGATGTCTGTTACACTCAGGTGTAGACTGATTGCCTGATTGTGGTCATCGCTGTACGCAGGCTGCGTAACGTTCTTCTAATTAAGGCCCCGTTTACACGGGATCGGATCCAAACGGGCTCGGATCCATTTGGATCCGATCCACTTTCTGAGGGGCTTTTACACGGGATCGGATCCAAATTGTTGGCGTTTACACGAGATCGGATCCATTTGGATTTTATGAACTCTTAGCAGCGCTCTCGTGAACCTTTTCTCTTATTTCAAGCAGATCCTTTGAGATTTTGCACTCTAATAGACTCTTTCTCATCTCTGATTCCCCTCTTTGAAATGTCAACAAAGGATTTCAGTTTAATCGTGTCATTTCCTATCCGTACCAGTTTGGATCCGATCCCACCCGTTTACACGAGACCTTTTTGGGATCGGATCCCAACGGGATCACCTTCGAAAGTGATCCCGTTTGGGTACGGATAGCAGATCCAGATGGGTTCGGATCCGTTGAGTCTCGTGTAAACGCAAGGCCTATCCGTTACACTTTGGGTACGGATCCATTTGGATCCGATCTCGTGTAAACGGGGTCTAAGACTTACGCTCTAGCATACACGTTTTTTTTATAAGAAACTAGGATCAGGCCATAGTACTAAGAGTTTCTTAATTTAACATGAAATTTTGTCTATTCTAGTAATAAAAGTTTCTTAATTGGTTTCTTATTTTTTGAATGCATGAATTGTCAATGTGATCGCTAACACTGCTGCAGATATGTTTCTTGATATTTAAAACATCATACAGGAATAAGCAGTGTTCTGTTATGTTGAAAACACAAATTGTTAGATAATATTGCCCAATAATAAAGCTTCAACGATCTATTTGCTATAAACTTCATGCTTTTAACTTTGAAAAGTTTCTTAGTACTCCTCAGACACAGTACTAGAGTTTCTTAAAATTTTTTTTGGTCATCTTAGTACTAGTTTCCTATAAACCAGTTTCTTATAAAAAACGTGTACAGGTATTTAGTAGCAAACGAGGCTGTTCAGGTTCTTGAATTGGTTCTTATCTTATTCAGGGCTTTCTGGAATTCCTTTTGCTCAGATTCAAACTTAAAGCGTATTATTTACTGGCACTTGAGTTCATGATGTCTTATCACAACAGAAGTTTGTGGAAGAATGAGAAATTTTTATGATTCAATGAAAATCTTCAAATCTTCAAGAACTTGAAATGTGGAACAGAAGATTAAGTACTGCATTTTTAGGGTTTTTTGCTGTGTGTACATTTGGTATTAACTATTATCAGTTTGGACAGGTTTTTGACTAAGCAACTGGTGTTTTAAAATAATTTGATGATCTCTACAAATAAGAACTTATTTTAAAAAATTTCAGGCTGATTGGGTTCTTATATAATGGGGGTCTAATTTCAAAATTTCAGCCTGTAGGTTCTTAATCACAAGGTTCTTATACGCGGCTTTTTACTTTATATTATAGTGTATGAGTATGAATGATAACAGTGCAATGATAACGATTACATGTAATCTTTCGCAGTGTTTTTGTGATGCATTTTGCTGTTTTCTCAGGAATTTTCCCCAGCCCAAATAGATCTGATTTTTATCAGTTTTATTAGAAGTTCAGGCTACGTTCACACTGATCCGTTTTCGTTTCTATCCGTTTTTTTTTATGAAAACGCTGCCCGTTCCATTGCTCCGTTTTCAAACAGATACGCTATGAAAACGATAGGCATTCACATTGCTCCAGCAAAACGGTGTTGTTAATCCCCTTTTCAAAACAAAGCCTTTTGTTAATAGCTGTCAACAAGGCGCCACTCGTGAAATTGAATGCCATTGTAATCAACAGCTTATTAACAAAGGGATGTGAAGCGTTTTCAAATGTCTCTGTTTTTGGCGTTCACACTGAAAACGGATCGTTTTCAAAACGCACCGTTTTCAAATTTATGCGTTTTCATTAGCGTTTTCGAAAAGCTCCGTTTTCACAGCAGAGCAATGTGAACACAAGGCAGAAACGGAGAAGTTTTACTCCGTTTTCATCCGAAAAAGAAGGAGTGAGAAACGGGGTTTAGGGTTTAATTTTGGTACACGTTTTTTTTATATAAGAAACTGGTTTATAAGAAACTAGTACTAAGCTGCCCAAACTTTAAGAAACTCTAGTACTATGTCTGCGAAGTACTAAGAAACTTTTCAAAGTTTTAAGCATGAATTTTATAGCAAATAGATCGTTGAACCTTTATTATTGGGCAATATTATCTAACCATTTGTGTTTTCAACATAACAGAACACTGTTTATTCCTGTATGATATTCTAAATGTCAAGCAACATATCTGCTGCAGTGTTAGCGACGACATCGATAATTCTACATTGAAAAATAAGAAATCAATCAAGAAACTTTTAGTACTAAAATAGACAAAATTTCATGTTACATTAAGAAACTTTTAGTACTATGGCCTGATCCAAGTTTCTTATTCAAAAAAAACGTGTAGTTTCTAATTGATTCTCAAGCCTACTACTCAAATAATTCTTATTTTTGTTTCAGGCCGTATACAACGCCATTTGTATTGGTGACGTTTGCAGAAGTTTGCCACAAGATGTTGAAATCATTAGAAAGGTACTCTCTCTAGACCTAGGTACCCTCTCGGTACTCTCTCGAAGGTACTCTCTCGAAGGTACTCTCTCGTAAGAGGAAAAGGTACTCTCTCGTACGAGACGACTTCTTAAAACTTTATTCGATAAATCTATTCCATTTCGGCAGTTTCATTTTTATCTTGAAATATTTATGTAAGGTTAAGTTTCATTTCATATAAATGCTTTTCAAACCATGTTCAAACTGACCTGTTACAAAAAGCAAGGGAAAAATGTAACGAAGAACATAAGTAGTTATGGTTTACAATTATTATACAAAGTCCTAAAACCGAAAGCAAAATGAGAGAAATAGAATTAACCAAAGTTGCACCTCTGTTGATAGTTTTTGCTTTTAAAGTTGTTTTTAAAAGAGTTTTTGGGAGGATGCCAATTTGGTTTTTGTTTCTGAATTGTTCCACAATTTGACTTGGCGGTACGAAAAGCGTTTTTTACCAGGGAGCGCCGAAGGGGCGCTCCGTGTTTTTTACCGTTAACAGTTTGGGTTTTTGATTTTTCAGTTTGAGTCTTTGAGATCATATATTTCATATTTAAGTCTCTTAAGGAGGGTTGCCCTTCAACCAGTTGGTTTGCAAGGGACCATTCTGTAAATACAGATCACTTTCTGTAAATCGAGAAGATCATTCCGTTATCAGAACTTTTTTGTGAATAGTTTCTCAAGTAATCAGGAATGAGGAGCTAGCGAATTCAATGCTTTCGAAGTTCGCATGGCCGTTTCTTTTTGTAAGATTGATGGTAGTCGGCCAGCCAAGAGGAGTCTGTATCAGTAGGGAAGCAGAAGTAAAACATGGGCTGTTGGTTACTATCCTTGTTGTTACTGCTCTGTTTTCTGCTGATTGTCTAGCGAATATGCGTGGCTAAATTTTATTGACACTGCTGTTTTGAAAGAATCGTTTCGTAGAGAAGAGATTTCCAGCCGGAATCGATTTAAAGACACGAGCACTGTTTATGTATTCAACATTCGGGAACTTTTCAGTTCTTCAATTTCTCATTTTCAGATTGCTACATCTTTCACTGAAGAACTTTACACAATGGCTAATCTCATCAACAAAATTGTAAGCTTACAAATTGCATTATAGTCCACCATGTTTTATATAACAAGGAGCTTCGTAGCTTCTCTCTTCTCTTCTTATTTGGTAGACCTTAGCATGTATGGCCATTGAAGCAAACACTCATATATTTCAGGTTGACTTCGAAGAATCAATTACCCATAACCGGTTTGTAGTCAAGCCTGGTATAGATGCTGATCTTGATGAAAGTGAGTATGACATCTGACGGAAAGTTTTACTTATTCATTTTATGAATTTCCACCTTCAGAGGAGGATTTCTTTCTATTGCGCTAGGAGGCGTTGCATCGCTGTGGTGTATTCCTGTGTCTTATGCCTTTCATCTACTGTTTCCCTTCTTTCTTTGATTTGCTGGTTTCAATCTGTCAAAAGTGACTCATATTATTTCTCTTAAAAAGTGTGCCCACTTTTTGAAAATTGCCTAAACTAGCGGGTATTCCCGTACACTCGACAAAATCACTTCAAAGTTTGGCGTAAAGAGCTTGAAAATTGAAAAGGAAAGTTTGAATTCAATGAATGATGTTTTCCTGGTCTACTTATCGCAAAATGCATACCTTTCAAGCAGTAATTTCTCTCAGTCGAAACCAAATAGATCCATCACAACTGCAGGGATTCTAGGCCCCATCAACCGTTTTTGTATGCAACAGCAACAACTGTCTAAAAGTGCCTTGTGATTGATTGAAGAGTAAGTTCTAGCCATTTGATTGATGAATACAGAATCACTCGTCACTTGAGCGTCATGATAAGGAGTCACAAACTCTATTAGGTCTTCCTTGCTTCTGCAATCCCAGCGCTTGGCGCTAAAAATCGCAACTTTACCTTCATATTGTACTGTTTCGATCATCAGCATATTTTGATTACAGGGAAAAGAACCTACAACGGCCTTCCAGATTTGATGACAAAGGTTGCATCAGAAGAGTTAAAAAGACTGGATGATTCGATTACAGAATGCGGAGTTTCATATTTACCACAGGTATTCCTTTTTCTAAAATTTTGAGAAACGTGGGTAGATTTTTTGTAACGATAAAATTTGGTCTGTTGCTTTTGATTGGCATGCTATTGTTGAAAAAATCAGCGATTGTAGATAAAGAGACTCTACGACGGATTGACCAACCTATGAAACTAAAAAGCTAATTACAAAAGATAAACTGAAACCCTAGTAGCTAACTCATTCGTTATGCATGTAAGTGCTATCAAGAGAACATAAGAGTACGCCTCGAAAGAAAATGGATAAATCGAAATATTTACGGCCTGGGTTTCTCTTTTCTGCTGCATTAGCCCAGAGTCAATAGAAAAAGAACTATGGTCTGGAAAGCGGCAAGCGCTCAAAGGATAATCCTCCACAATCCCTTATTGTTCCTTTATGTTCATTTCAAGATGTTGAAACATTTGCGCAGACGGGATGCGCGAAATTATACCTGCATAGCAACAGACATTCTCCATAGTAACGCACAGAGATGGCTTTGTTTCGTGGCGAGGTTTTGCGGCGAGGACGAAGTTTCTGGAGGCAATTTTGACGTTATTAAAGTATTTTTCAGCTTTAATTCTTCCCAGCTCATTCAAAAATGTTTTGACACCTTCCTGTATCGCCAAATGTTTCAAAGATCCCCTTTCATAACTCTCAATCGTTTAGTAAAACTTGAGAAACTTACGAATTGGAAATAGATAGGCCCAATGTCAACGGCGTTTGTCGGATTCAATGAGGATGCTGGCCATAATGTGTGAGACTCCTAGAAATTACCATACTTGAATTAAAAACTCCAGAAACGTTTGTATTTGCAGTTTTCATTTCCCCAGTCTCAACGGTTTCAACTTTTCAACACCACTATATTCTTCCACTCTAGATATATAGACTGCATTCATTTTCAGTTACCGCATACTCAAATAGTTTCCAATTATAAAGTTGTTTGACTTTAATTTCGACTTCGTAAAGGGGAATCATTGCTGGGGTTGGATTGTAATAAAGCTCAAATTAATTTTTTCTGAGTGTAAGCTCTAGTAATGCGTTCTTTGAAATCTACCCATAGCGTAAAATCATAAATTTAGGAAACACAAAACTGTTGGTCGCGAATTGGCCCTAAAGTATAAAAAACTACCTACCATACCAGCCCGCGGCCCCAGTTTCTTATAAAAAATGAGTGTATTTTTGTGCTGTACTCTTCAAGCCACGGTAGCAAGATAATTCTGCCTTTCTAATAAGATCTGCCCGAGCTTTCACTGTCTTTCTCTAGGAAATAAATTTTTACCGAATGTAAGTGGCACATGCCTAACAATTTTGAAACTCATTGTATGTTGTCCGCTCTCTTCCTCATAGGTCTTTTACAAATTTCTGGAGTCATCAACGACATAACATAGGATTTGAAGAACAATCTCAATAAAGGAAGCTTACATTCGTTGATAACAAACTAAGAACTTGGGCCACGGAAAGTTTCTTAAAATTATCAGATTTTGAGTACTCAGAGTTTCTTATTCGTTTCTTTAAGGCTTCACAGCAGTCTTCGTGTTCACTTCCTGTTTCCTCATGAACATTTCAAAACAAGCAGAACATTTCCAATGTTTAGTTATTACTCAAGTGCATCCCGAGTAATACTATACAGGAAGCAAGCAAAAGGGAAGTGAACTATTATGTATTTGTTTGTCGAAGTAAATAATTTCTTAAGTTACATTTTCCCAGTACTGGAGTTCCTTGATTTTATGGCGATCTGAGACTTGAGTTCCTCATAAGCAGTTTCTTGTAAGAAATTCGTGTAGTACTCTGCCAGAAAATTAAGAAACTCCACCTGAAGTGATCAGATGCCAATTCGAAGATACACAACATTTCCAGTATTTTAGTTCTGAGTTTCAAAGTGTTGACTGTAATTCTCAGCTCAGATGTCAGTCTTTCATGAATTCAATTTTATAAAAAAAAAATGAAACCATGTAAGGATTTTGACTACAAGACTGAATTGGGCTGACCTTAGGAAACGCTACGATGAATTCCAGAGTTTCGTTTCGTGTGAAAAGAATGAGTAAACCATATTTGCTTCCTAAAACTTGTGTCCAGTTTCGCAATATTTCTTTATGACGTAAAACGTCGTCCCCATTCTTCGCTCTTCTCATTGATAGAAGCCAGCCGGAGATGATTTTCGCCATGTACGTAACTTACAGTTTTCTCCAGGTATAGCAGTGTTTTCTTCAGCAATGAATAACAAATTCGTCTGATCATAGCTCATATCTCCTCCAAAACACCCAAAACACACGGATCTGTGCGACACGCGCTTCATGGAATGCAGGCATAATTTAGGTGCGAAGTCAAAATCGCGGACAAAAACATAGTACGTTTGATCAGCGCCGCTTTCCAGACCATAGTTCTTTTTCTATTGACTCTGATTAGCCGTCAGTCAGGAAAATGTACCTACTGCTTGAAAATCGTACTTAAAAAGCCATAAAACCGATTTGAAAGATTCAAACTCCGTTGTTTGGCTGAGAGTTTAACTTGGTTTTTAGGATTTATTCTTCACTTAAAATGTACAATATTAATATCTAAACTTAAACCTAATTTAAGAATTTTGGAAAACCAGCTCCCATGGGCTTTGGCTAAAACTTTATGTGAGCAGCTCAATCGAAGTAGTCTTTAAACAAGTAAAATCTCGAAAATTAAGTTGAATTGTCAGTATGATGATGCAATTGACATTTTACAAATTGATTGCGTAGCTCTTCCTGCAACATGTTTCAAACAGTGGATAAGTTTTTCTGACTCACCTGGTGTTATGGCAGAGTTGAGCTTGATGTCCAAGCTAGCTTTTCGATGCTATGGCTTTATATCGTGAATGCACCATAGCTGATAGTTTCTTCATATACCATGAATATTCTCTCTTAAGGTGAACCGAACCCGTACGTAGTTGGGGCCAAAGAATAATAGAAATATTACAATTATCGCCTTTTTGTTACAGCTTGGCTATTTACTCGCCGTTCCGGTCACTGACAGAATGAAAGAAGAACAAAACTTTGATATCGATGGCTTAGAATTTGTGGTAAGTTTTCTGTAGAACAGCATCTCTATTTCATTTCTTAGACGTTTTAATCAGGCTAGTAGGTTTGTTAAATTAGAGATTATCTTCTGGGGGAGGGGGTAACTTCAATAGGCGGATGAAGGGGGCGTGCCATTTTAACGTCTGAAATCACATCCTACAATTTATAGATTTTTGCGAAAATAATACCCCAAAATTTACAGGCCTTTCAAATTTACACCCTAAAATTGTACAATCAAAAATTTAACCAAGTATGTGAAATTTGATCAACATCAATGTCCTAAAGAGTTATTTTTCTAAAATGTCACCCAAAAAATTATGTTTATTTGTGATTTTATCAAAAATGACACCTTAAAATTTATTTTCTACCAGAAAAAAACACCCCCAAAAATGGCACATCCCGTCTCGGTAGATACGATAGTTACCAGCCCTTGGGGGCTTATCAATTTGTGAAAAGTGCACACTCGTTGATGATCTATGTAGTGACTTGCCAAGTGTGTGTGTTCAAAGTTTACGAAATAATACTTTGACAAATCCACCGAATAATACTTTGACAGGTTTTATTATTCGGTTGCACTAGAATCCTATTCAACGTTCATTCATCATTTATCATCATTGCTATAGAGCACTATATACAAAGATATACAAAGATATACAAAGGAAGGAAGATGATGTATATGTGTATTATTAACACCTCACAGCACTCTCCTACTACCGATTTGGTTCAAATTAACAATGTTTCAACATCTGCTAGAATTTTCTTTTCTTCCATTAAAATTTTTCTTTCATTGACACCTTTGGAGGGACCATTATGGAAACAAGGTCGCACTGACCTTTTAATGCTATCCCTGCCATTTTACCTAAGGGTGTTTTATTATTTAGATAGCTGTATCTATTTAATATCACACGCCTGTTATTAGATTTTTCTTTTCTTTTTAAATAGATTTTATTGTATTTTAATATTTAATAGTTTTTATTTTGGCTAAATTATACATACATACATACACTACATGAAATTATGTATGGCAGCTACAAGTAAAAATAAATTAAACTTCAAAAACAACTAAACTCTAGTCAACTAAAACATATGGAACATTAACGGAAATATATGAATAAATTGAAAAAGAAAAACGTTAAAACATAGGTATGTGATCATCCAGGTGCAGATCTATCAGGGTAGTGTTATCTGGGTAGGATTTCCCTTATATGGTTGGCTTTACCCCGAGTACCAGAGGTTGGCTTGAACAAGGTACGATGCTAGTTACGATGCAACGTTCATTACAAGACATACTAAGTATATAGTTTTGTTGATTTGCTTGTACTTTATAGTTTCCTTTTTCGATTTTAGTAATGATTAGTCGAGAGAATGTGTTTGTAATGAACAAGCATTATTTAGTTTTTTTCAGATGATATAGTTCATTACAAGACAGCTGGAACTAGAGGTAGCTAGTGAATTAGGGTTGTTTTGAATTTGTTTGTTTTTCCGTCAAATTCGTGGCTTTAAGATCTCCTGTTCGACTTTTCTTTATCGAGCAACAGGGAAGATTTTGTAATACAATAGCATCAGTTGCTCTGGTTCTCACCTCAATTCAAAGCGATTAGCGATTGCAGTCAAAGAAAATTCTCTCAACTAGTGAATCAAAACAAACACGACTGCTAACGTTTCCCCGAAACCACTGGGGCAAAGTCTTGCCGTGTGCAAGAGGAAGTTGGTTTTTAAGAGAAGTTATGTGCTTATAACGAAACAAGAATGACGGATCTGTTTATCTGATTTAGAAGCCGAGCAGGAGGCAATATAATTCTCGCATATTTAGTCCTTAAATAGAAACAGTTACCACCCAACTCCCGAATCTAATGAACAAAATCCGCCAGACACAACTTAAGAGTTACCCTGTTCTTTCGTTCTAAGCATATAGCTTCTCTTAAAAACTAACTTTCGCTTGCACGAGGCGAAACTTTGCCCCAGTGGTTTTGGAGAACGTCTGCGGTCATGGTTGTTTCGATTTACTGGTTGAGAGAGCTTCCTTTGTCCGAAATCGCTAACCACTTTGAATTGAGATGTGAATCAAACGCTGTTGATGCTATTGTATTACAAAATCTGCCATTGTCTTATCGAGCAGACTGTTTTCAAATTTTTCTGAATATTGGGCTAATTATCTTAATGACAGCAACATTCACGGATGATGGGCGCTACGGAGGGTTCCATTAGTTTGTTTTGATTTGAATTTACCTGAATATCACAGCTTGAATCGACAACCAGATTATGCAGACTTAAGGCTGGTTTTCATATGTCGCATTTCATCGGATTTCATCGTAATTTGTCAGATTTCCATAATTGGGATTGTCAAATTATATGAAAATCGAAAATCGTAATTCATCGCAATTTGTCCTATTTCATCGTAGAAAACAAATTTTTTGATTCGCTGGGATCGATTGCGACGAATTAGGATGAATTAGGATACCTGGTTTTCATATGATTTGATTGGTTTTCATTATCGGAATTAATCATAATTGATCGTAGACCCGGAATTCCGATGAAATGCGATGAAATATGATGAAATGCAATGAAATACGATGAAATGCAACATATGAAAACCAGCCTTTAAGCACTTAAATCAAGGTTCTGTATTCTTTAGATGCAGTCAGTCCCTAGAAATAGGAAGTATGATTAATGCTCAAGTGTTTTGCTAGCTTTTTCCTGCAGACTTTTTAATTTTGTGGGTAAGAAATAAAGCGGACAACATTTACAAAGTTAATGCTCTTTTTATAGAACTCGATCAGCTACTTGGCGACACACAAAGCTTGATATTCGGTGAGTATACCGAATCCCTTATTCTTCTTTCTTTCTGCAACTTTTCACAAAACTTCCACTCGTTTGCGGTACTGCTGTCGAGAACAACCTACTGAACGCTTTAATCTTCCAAATCCTTTCTTTCCTGAATGCATGTTTTTGAATTTATGACGTAAAATTGCTTTCGGAAAAAAACCCACACAATAAAAAATCGACCAAATCAGGGTCATCAGAGAATCTCTAGCAACCTATTTTTGCCATTGTAGATCACGAAACTGCTATAATGTACAGATTACAAGGTGTCATATTGGAGAATACACAACTCATGTTAAACATTGTTGATCTGGCAGCAGAGCTGGATTGGTGAGTGAGCCTTTTCATTTTTTTCAACTTCTTTCAAAAACTAATTTGCAAAATGTTGATATTCAAGGCTAACCAGACGACTTCAGCTAACATTGTTTGCACCTACTCCACATCATGTGATTGTCTCCTTGAGAATAGTTTTTTCACACAATTTAAGAAATTCCTACCATGCAAAGCAATAAGGGCAGATTTTGTAATACAATAGCAACTTTTGCTTTAGACCCCGTTTACACGATATCGGTAGCATACCGGCATGACATGACACCGGCATGAAACCATGCCGGCATGGGCTAATCTGAGATTTTTACTCGCCCCGTTTACACGATACCGGCATGATATCATGTCGCTTCGGTAAGACAATGGCTGTGACGTAACATGATTGTTTTATTGTATGCTTTCGCGTTGATTCTCAAACAGGCTCCAGAATACATGAGAAAAACAAAAGAAATCGAACTCGAAGCAACGAACGAACGATCACAAGCTTACATCGAAAATAGCAAGCGAAGAAGGATACGAAAAGTAAGAGTGAAATAAGGCTACCAAAGAAGAATACCAAGTTTAATAAAAGCAAAAGCAAGGCTCTATCGCTCGCATGGACTAATTGACGTGATTTGTCAACACAAGGCAGGCAAGCACGTTTTCTCGGCTGCAAAATACCCTAAGATCTGACTATTTCTTAGTGTCGAGGCGAAAGCGACATGAAATCATGTCGGCACCATGCCGGCATGGCCCGTTTACACGATGTCGTTATCATGCCGGCATGAACCCGTACCGGTATGGCTATCGACATGGTTCTAATCCGGATTAACACCTTCGCATACCGGCATGGTACCGACATCGTGTAAACGGGTGGCCTAAAAACAAAAGATATCATGCCGGTGTCATGTCATGCCGGCATGCTACCGACATCGTGTAAACGGGGTCTTAATTGGCACCTCAATTAAAAGTGATTAGTGACTACAGACAAAGAATTCTCTGAACCAGTAAATCAAAACAAATATGGCCGCAGGAGTTGCCCCGAAACCAACTAATAGGGCAAACTCTCACCTTTTGCCAGCGAAAGGTAGCTTTTAAGCGAAGTCATGTGCTTATAACGAAAGAAGGAGGGTAAATGTAAAAATCTGTGGCACGGCTTTTGTTTATTTGACTCGGAAGCCGAGCAGAAGGCATTGTGATTTGTGGGTATTTAGGGTTTATATGAAACAGATACCACGCAGTTTCTGAATCAAATAAACGAAATCCGCGAGACAGAACTTTAGATTTACCTTTCTTCTTTCGATATAAGCACATAGCTACTCTTAAAAACGGCCTTTCGCCTGCACGAGGCGAGATTTTGGCCTACTGGTTTCGGGCCAACTCTTGCGGCCGTGTGTTTCTTTTGATTTGCTGGTTGAGAGAATTTCCTTTGTTTCCAGTTACTAATCGCTTTGAATTGATTTGTAGATTAAAGCAATTGTTGCTATTGTATTATAAAATCTGTCCTAGTTTTGCAAAGCATGAAACGGGTAATTGTATCAAAATATGAAGACATGATTTCGCTAATGGTCACTTGACCTGCAGTGGGTACAAACAACATTACCTGAATTGGTCTATTTCACATAGACGTTATTGAAAATAAAGATACGGCAAGAATTTGTAACGGATGTCAAGGAACAACGTTGCAGTTTTTTATTTTATCATGAATCATCATGTCGTAAGATTGAGTTTGCTTTGAGAAATGTCTTTCTTCTAGCACGGGAACTATTCAAGCTAAGGCCCAAAAATACCATGATTTCGCATCATCTTATTGAATGCAGTACGTTCTAAGTAATGCGCTATTATTGGCTTGGCCTTCATTTATGCCTTTTCTTTATAGTTTACTGGCATTAACGACAGCAGCAAGAGAAGGAAACTATTGCCGACCAGAGCTCACAGATGATCCGATTATGAGAATGAAAGGGGGAAGGTTTGTATGAAAGTTGCAAATGACTTTGCCTCGAATTTCTTGTTCCATCAATATTGATTTTATTTAGAATACACAGAAAGAGTTTCAGATGTCTATCTTGAAAACTCTAGCTATATAACAGTACATTTATTTTAAGAGTAATAGTCAATCCAGTGGCGTAACGGAGCAGCTCGGGGCCCTTAGTAATTTAGCTATGCAGGGCCCCCTGAGGCGGCAGATAGATCAACAAAAGTTCACCAAATTTCCAACATCAAGGCAGTCTTTTTATTGGCAAAATCAAAACCGGCGTCTTTGGAAGTTTTTTTATGAAGGCGCGTTTGTACAAGAAAAATATTGGGGCTGAAAGTGAAATGCTAGCGAAGCGAGCTACATTTGGGGTATGTCGGGAAAAGTTTTTGAACCCCATGCTCTTTAGAATATCAGAAAATGCATCTGAACTTTCAACATCAAATTCAGAAAAAGGATTGTGGTCGACACATGTTATCCAAGGTAACATTCAAAAGTTAAGCTTAGGTATCGTACAGAGATGGATTTGTGGTCAAGTCATCTTCTAAAACATTCATATCCGCTAGAAGATAGCAAGGTATCTTTGAAAGGTCTGTAATACGGTGTTAAATTCACCAGAAGTATCTGGGTCTCTTTGGAGGTGTGTTTCTCCAAAGCGACATCAGTACATTACTGAAAATCGTAAGGGGCCCCTAGGGGGGCCCTAAAGCTCGGGGGCCCTTAGTAGTTGCTCTAACCCCAACCACCGTGCGTTAGGCCACTGAGTCAATCTTCAAATTTTCGCTTCCTTCTATAGTAACTGTTACTGAATGATTTTGAAAATGTGTACAGGGTGTCCCAAAAACATTCTCACCGTCTGAATGGCTACTGTGGAGGAGCCATTTATCTGGCCTTCCCATTGTTCAAATTGTTGAATAGAAGAGATTTCAACTTAGAGTTTGGCACCAAGCTTGAGTAAATATGACAAGTAGTTGCTGACTGAGAAAGAAAGTCAAAATCGGTCGTTGTTTCAGAATCAGATGATTTTGACTGAGGGCTCGTCCACACGTATCCGGATATTTTTGAAAACGCATCTTTTTTTATCCGTTTTGGGTTAGCGTCCACACGGAGACGGCGTTTTCGGTCACCAAAAACGAATCTTTTCGAAAACGCTCTCCAGAGTGGATCTTTTTGAAAACGCCGTTTTCATGTTGTCGTGTGGACGGGTGAAAACGGAGCTTTTCGAAAACGCTGACGTCAAGGCATCGATTGACGACGTATCAGAGCATGCGCACGGATCTTTGGGGACAACAAAAGGGCATTTTGATTGTCTGTTTTCTTTTGTCGAAGTTCGAACAGCGAAGTTTGAATGTAGCAGCGTATTCGTGTGGACGGGGATATTTTCGAAAACGCTCCTCGTGTGGACCCGAATCTTTTTGAAAACGGATAAAAAAAGATGCGTTTTCAAAAATATCCGGATACGTGTGGACGAGGCCTTAGTATTTAACCTTATATCTTGAATTTTAGCGTCAAATGCTCTTAAAATTCGCTGCCATGGCAGAAAACGCATTTTGGAGTCTCTAATAACCACCACATATTTCAAGACTATTGACCAGGCAGCCTGTCGTACGCAATATTTGTGGGTTAAAAGGACTTTTTTGTTCAACTATATAAATTTACAGTGTATTTTACATTTAACTATGCCTTTCTGATTACTATACAACACTGCAGGTACGATACCAAGGGGAGCGAAAGGCAATGACTACCCCATGGCCAATATAAAAAGACACGCAACATTCAACTAACTACGACTACACTACAAACGATTAAAGACTAATGGACAATGTACTAGATTCTGTTCCACACCAGATGTCAGGTCAGGGTTGTGATGACTTGAATGATGTCCACAAGCGCAGTTCGTTCGTTGTGGTAGATAAAATGCCTGAAATCTGTTGTGAAAATGAATTTACAAGGAAAAAGAACATTTACTTTAAGGGACTTGGTGGTTGTTTGGTGTTAAAGCGACTTCATCATTTTTGAGAATCAAAATAGCTACCAAACGCATGTAATAGCCTGCAGCACTTGTTTTCCACATCAATGTTTCTAGCAACCGTTGATATGTTCAATATTCTTGCTTATTGCAAAATCCAATTCATGACTATCTGTTTCACTTATGAACATCAGAAAACCCGACTAGGTATGTTCAGTTCAATCAATTTCTCTGACTTTAACACAATGGAGAATAATGAATCATCTGGTTTTGAGACTGCCATTTGACTTTTTTCCTCCATAAATCAGCCAATACTCGTCAGATTATACTCAAACTTGGTGTCAACCTTTAAAGTCTTACTGTTGCTACAGAAAGAAAGCACTAATTATTGGCTGCCAATAATTCATTCGTCTGGTTTTCGTGCAGACGAAGGTCATTGGCTGAGCCTTAGCTATTCTAAAAAAGAATCTGAATCGAACGATATTTTGATATATTTTGTAGAATTTTCGAATTTGTACGATAGTGGTACTAGAAGTTTCAATATCACTCAATCGAGCCTTTCACATGAAAATGTAAAAATATCGCAGCGAAAAGAACGGGGATTCATTATGGCGAGCCGGACCCGCCAAAAATGGCCTTCCCCGGCTGATGGAGCTTTCAGTGAGTTGATACTATTTCAACAAGTGATTGCACTAATAGAAACATACCACTCGACTGGTGGAGGAGTTATCATCGACTAATGGAGGTTCCATCGACTGGAGGAGCTACTGACGACTAATGGCGGTTCCATCGACTGGAGGAGCTACTGACGACTAATCGAGGTTCCATCGACTGGAGGAGCTACTGACGACTAACGGAGGTTCCATCGATTGGAGAAGCTACTGACGACCAACGGAGGTTTCATCGACTGGAGGAGCTACTGACGACTAATGGCGGTTCCATCGACTGGAGGAGCTACTGACGACTGACAGACGTTTCATCGACTGGAGGAGCTACTGACGACTAACGGAGGTTTCATCGACTGGAGGAGCTATTGACGACTAACGGAGGTTTCATCGACTGGAGAAGCTACTGACGACTAACGGAGGTTTCATCGACTGGAGGAGCTACTGACGACTAACGGAGGTTTCATCGACTGGAGGAGCTATTGACGACTAACGGAGGTTTCATCGACTGGAGGTCCTTTCGACTGGTGGAAGGTTTTCTGCTAATGGTACACCCATGACCCTTTGCGTGAATTTTATCATGCTCGCATGGTGCGAACAGCAAAAAATGCAGTAGAAGAGCTCAATGACAATGGTACATTTCAAATAGACTTTGCTCAATGTTGTGGACTCCCTACGCACCCAGGGGGGTTGGCGGCAGTTGAACAGATTTTGAATTGGGGAGTGGCATGCCACCCAAGCTTCAAAAACATACCCGTTCCCTGTGCCAATTTTTGAAAGTGTATACCAGAACCTTTATCAATTTTTCGAAAATGTCATGTTATACTATTCTTCCAAAAATGGTCTATTTACTTCCAAAAATATACTATACTATTCTACTTCATACTATTCTTCCAAAAATGGTCTATTTACCTGCTCTTTAGAACAAAATGTGAAATAGAATACAGTTATTTAGATCAAAATCGTGAAAATTTATACCATTATTTTTGATAAGAAACTGCTTGTAAGAAACTCGGGTGGAAACTCTATTCTCAGAACACCAACAAAATAAGAAGCTCCAGTACTGGGATAATATTATTTGATGGTGTCTACTGGGTAAATGGGTAAATTTGGAGTAAAATGGCTAGGTTGAAATTGCGATGAGTTGAAATCCGGGGGGGGGGGGTACTTAGTATATTTTGCTGACGGGATGTGCACGTCTTTCCGGGTATCATTTTCAGCGAATTATTCTAAGGCCAGGTATCTACTTAACAGATAAAATCTAAAGCCGGTAGCCTGAATTTGATATTTTTTCTAAAACCGGTTACTTTTTCGCCAACCCAACAGAGCTTCTGATAATTCCCCAATTTTCCCAATGAAGTTCCTCATGACACTGTTGTATTTTATGAAAGAATTATGGGGAACCAGGAAATGGCCATCTTTCTTGAAAGTGTGGTGGAGATACTGTTGAGTGTATTGCAAATATTAATAGTCCGAAATTCTAATGTCGGGTGTCCTTTTTGGCCATTTTCTCTAAAGCCGGCTCACAAAAGCTATCGTAGACGTGCACACCCCCGTCGTTTTGTATCCAAGTACCTCCCCCCCGGGGTTGAAATAGGGTGTTGATTAATCAGTGGCGTGTCCCCGGGGGGGGGTACCTTCAATGGGTGGGTGACGGGGGTGTGCCATTTGACGCCTGAAATCGCACCCTAAAATTTATACATTTTCACGAAAATGATACCCTAAAATTTATAGGCCATTGAAAATGTATACCCTAAAATTGTGACAGCCATCCAAAATTTTAACCAAGTAAGTGAAATTTTATCAAAATCAATACCCTAAAGAGTTATTTTCTAAAATGACACCCCAAAATTTATGACTACTTGTGATTTTGCCAAAAATGATACCCCAAAATTTATTTCCTGCTCGAAAAAAGACACCCCAAAAAATGGCACATCCCGTACCCGCATATATGGTAGTTTCCCCCCGGTGGCGTGTCTACCGTTTCCTAGCAATCAATCAACACTGCCCATTTTATCCCCAACCCACCGTTCTTACCCCAATAGAACCTGGCAGAAATCCCAAGCAAATTGTTCTTTATTTCGCATCATTGCGTCAGTTTACTCGGAATCGGAAGGTACTTGATCAAAATCTAAACACTGGAAAAGTGTTTTGAAAGGTTCAAGGGGCACGGGTAGTGTTCATGAGGATCGTTAGTGAACCCCTAAGACACACATAAGAAACTCAGGGTACTCAAAATCTGATAATTATAAGAAACTTTTAGTGCTAGCTCAAATTCTTTGTTCCTTAGATAAAATATTTGTACACCACGATCGTTAAAATCGATACCCTTCCCGATGGCACGTCCAAGAACCAAATTATATAAAGTACCCCCTGGCTTCTTGGCGCCATGCATGCATGAAAATATTGACGCGAAGGATCATGGGCGTACCATTAGATGAAAACCTTCCACCAGTCGAAAGGTCCTCCAGTCTATGAAACCTCCGTTAGTCGTCAGTAGCTCCTCCAGTCGATGAAACCTCCGTTGGTCGTCAATAGCTCCTCCAGTCGATGAAACGTCTGTCAGTCGTCAGTAGCTCCTCCAGTCGATGGAACCTCCATTAGTCGTCAGTAGCTCCCCCAGTCGATGGAACCTCCGTTAGTCGTCAGTAGCTCCTCCAATCGATGGAACCTCCATTAGTCGTCAGTAGCTCCTCCAGTCGATGGAACCTCCATTAGTCGATGATAACTCCTCCACCAGTCGAGTGGTATGTTTCTATTAGGGCCTATTAGTGCAATCACTTGTCGAAATAGTATCAAAAGCTATCATGTCAACTCACTGAAAGCTCCATCAGCCGGGGAAGGCCATTTTTGGCGGGTCCGGCTCGCCATAATTCATGACTGTCTCTTGTGATGATCAAAAGCAACTGATGAAAGCAAGGCTATGACTATATTTATAGCGACAGTAAGACTTTAGTCGAAGTCTCTTATATTAAAAATATCAAAGACGGAAAAATGGGATTTATGGCTGCTCCGCAGCAGCCACTCAAACAGTCCACATGTTTTTGGGACACCCTGTAAGGTATTTTGAAGTAGCCTAGTTTGCTCCTGAACAGCCAGCAAGAACAAATTACTGTTGCGTTTTCTACTTCAAGGCGTATCTTTGTCAGATCATCTTCAAGACTAAACAAAACATCTTTCGCCAACGAAAAGAACCCCCTTGCTCATTGCTACTTTCATTGTCAGGCAGTGATATTCAACGAATGCTTTTCTCGTTAGACATTTTTCTTTTCAGTCTTGTAACTCTCCTTATGCGATATTGTCTAATAGCGCAATATTTCCTCAATTTTAGGCATCCGATCCAAGAATTATGCACAACTCAATTCGTTGCCAATGACTTCGATATTGAAGCTGACAAGGGGCGAATTAAACTTATCACAGGCCCAAATGCCAGTGGAAAGAGCATTTATTTGAAGCAGGTAAGCAGGAAGGACCTCTCGGTTATTGGCAGCGTCAGCTTTTCAGAAGAATCAGCAAGCTGCGATATCTCTAGTTCGGTTTGTGGAAATATGGCATTCCTGCAATTCGCTTTGCTCTTAATAACCTATTTTTATTACCCAATAACGAAAACGGCAGAGGCGGTGTCATTAATAATCCTTCGTAATTGTCTCTTATTTCGTGGAATGAATGCGTGTTTGTCTGACTTCGTTTTCGTCTTGAGACAGTGGGCGGGGAGACGGGCAGCCATTTTGTGATTCTATGGCAACAGAACTGAACTGACTGCAAGGATGAGGGGTTGCGAGACAGGGGAGGCAAAGGCATTTTGTAATGTCAACAGAATGAAAAGGGCCTATTACTTTTATTCCATCCATATGTTTGTGCTGTTTATTCCCATTGCACTTATTGTCTAATGTTATTGCTCGTCTCGAGTTTGTGAATTTGCCATCAAGACTCGAAATGAAGCACAATGCACCGAAAATTGTTCCCATGATGCTCATTGCTTTGAAATAAATTGAATCTTTTCTCATCTTGATATTCACTGTAGCGATTATCATTATAACTGGGGGACTGTTTAAATTTGTACCTATTCACGTACCAGAACATGTAAACCTTAGATTCGATGCCCTAAGATAGGAAAAAGACAAGTCTGGGATTGAAATGATGTATTTTTACGACTGAACTCTTGCGTGTAGATTGCAAAAAGATTTTCACAAAGCTAAACGGGACCCAAAATGCTGAATACTTACTGTTATGAGCAAGCTCTTCTGATTCTTTAAGTACATTTTAAAGATTTCTTTACTTGTAGGTTGGTTTGATTGTATTTCTTGCACAAATTGGAAGCTTTGTTCCGGCAGAAGAAGCATTGATTGGCATATCAGATCGACTTTTTACGCGAATCCATGCAAAAGAAACAGTTTCAACGCCTTTGTCAACATTCATGATTGATTTAAATCAGGTTAGCAATCTTCCTTCTTAGTTACTATAGCTGTTGGCTTGCTACAAGTCTCTCTCTCTCTCTCTTTAGTCCGAATTGTCCGGAAAAAAGGGAAAAATCTGAAATAAAGAAAGGAAGAAAAGAAAAAGGGAGAAAATCCCCCCCCCTTCTTTTTCTTCCCTTTTTTTATGTTCATTTTTCAGATTTCGCAATTTTTCCTACCGTTGGGGCTAAAGAGAGAGAGGAATCCCCCCTGCAGAGGCTTGGGAGGGGAGAGGCTTTTGGAAAGGGAGGGAGGATTTGCCGCATTCACGTTGCGCCTTCGGCGTGGCAAATCAGCAAAATATCTATCAATCAAGTTTCTGCGGAGGAGGGTGCAGAGAGAAAGATTTGCAACAAGTCCATATGACCCAATGATATTTAGTACGGAAAGTGTCCAGTGCTGAAGCCAATTTTTTCTTGTTGTATCCTTGATTTGCTAGAAGAACAAAGGAATGCATTGGAGTAAAAGTTGCAATAATTAGGTACAGTTAGTTCAAGTTTGTATACAAAGTATCTTTTGGAGATTGCAGTCACTTGTGAGAAAATTCCTCCGTAAACTACTCTCTTTTGATCAAGCTACTATCTTTTCCATTTAACAACAGATATCTGCCGCTGTCCACGGTGCAACAGAAAAGTCTTTGATCCTTGTTGATGAATTTGGGAAAGGAACCAACTCAGTGAGTTATTTTCTTCAAATTGGGGACAATTTGAATTGACTGCTTTTTATCACACAGAAAGTTTTGTGCAAAACGTAGGCAGAAATGTATTGACTACACTGATTTTACAATCAAATAACGAAAGCACATCGGTGTATTATCTTCAAAAAATCCAATGCCTGCAAAAAGTCATTGAAACATTTAGGCCATTTCTTTATAATCCCCCTTTCTAACCATATCGATCAGGTTTAAATACCCCCTCACACCCGAAATAATGTTGATTTGAAAGGTTATTGCCCCAGGATTCCAGCAGATTCACGGATCGTTCTGCCATCCCAATTTTTGACCAGAAAACGACATTATTCTGAGGGGGAGAGGGGGAAATCGCAAAACAAGGCAAAATTAGCAGCGGTGCTCCAAGATTTTTGGCAGGCATTGTAGCCAATGCAACAATATTCATTAAATTTTGGAGGATATAGAAGCTACATAATATTTGAGACGCAAGATTTTGTGATGAGGATTTTGAGACCAACCATATTTTAAATTCGTCCATGGCACAAAATAAACTTTCGTGTCCAAAGTCCAACTGAGACATGCTATTCTATTTAATTCAGGCGATGGGTAATTTCTGATTGTAATAGAGGGAGACAACACGTAAGAGATTATGGATCCGAAATTTCAAGGAGGTGAAAGATTTGAAATGTCGCATCTTGGCTGCATGGTCCTTCCACTACCAATTTCAAATGATATGCACATCTTTCGATTTCTCTGACCAACTTGTTTGCTTTTCCATAAGTTCAGACGATAAAGCGATATACCATTTGGCAGTTGAGTGCAAATGCGCTGTTCGCTTTGCATCTTGGAATCGCAATGCGATTCCAAAATGCTCCGCAAACAGCGCCTTCGAATTCGACTCTGGATTGGTCTTTTGTTGTTGGTTATCTTAAAATGTCTAATTTTTATCTTAGACGGATGGACTATCTCTACTTGCTGCAGTTCTTGTTCATTGGATATCAGAGGGCACACACTGCCCACGTGTTCTCGTTTCAACTCATTTCCATGGCCTCATTAAATACAAGCTGCTACCTGAATCAAATTTAGTACATTATCAGGTACGGGAGAAGACTTACAAATACATTCATTTATCATTCATTCGTTCGTTCATTCATTCATATCATTCATTCTTTCATTCATTCATTCTTTAAGCACAGTAACTCCGCCAGGTAATGCTTCTTCAGGGAACCAGAACCAAATTTACAATTTTAATTCATATGCAACTAAACTTGGTAAACTGATTATAAAAATAGAATCTAGAAATAAATACATTATGTCCAGACTTCATAGTCAATATTTAAAATCATAAAAAGATGGCAAGTAATTGATGTAAGTACTTTGAATAAGCCCTTAAAGAGGGCACTTGCCTAACTTAGGGTTTTTTTTTACTATTTCAAAGTTGCGGACCACTAGATAAAAATGATTACTGCCAATAACTTGTTTGCTGCTTAAAAGTATTTTCCCACTTGAAACACTTTCCGTGACAGGTGGGTTTAAAGACGGCCCCTTATTTGACAAACTGCCACAGTTTAAGTAGTTGGTCTATTAATAGCACCCAAAGTTCTTCTCTGAATTAACCAAAGAACCCATCCATGATTGTATCTCAAAAGTAAGTAATACAGTACTGATATTTTGCGAGGGTGCTTTTCTTATTCTCGAGAAAGGCAAAATACCCTTGTCTTATCTTCTTAATGGTTATTTTGTTTTCTTGTTTATGGGTCTGTTAAAACCACTTTACAGATAACATCTACCTAAAACCATTGTGTAACTAATTATTTCCTAGATCAAGCTACACCTTTTCCGGTGCCACCTTGGCTACTGTTCGATAAATAGCACCCTTGAGGGACACCATTCACACTTGTGGCCACTTGATCCTAATGTGCTACCATGGTGTTCCTGAACTTGTCAAGACTTATCAATCTTTCCATTTCTTTGGTTTTTGAGTACTCTGGCCAATGATCTTTACCGCTTGATGTATTTGTTTATGCTTGATTCTCGTGCTAATCAAATGTTTGAAAGAAATGGTTTTCACGTTATATTCAAAATTTTAGTCTACATTTTCAAAGGGTTGAGCGTTGTCTTATAGGTAAACAGCACCACAAATCCTTTTAATAAAGCAGAAAATATTTCAGTACTACCGGGTGAGCCAGCAAAAAAGTTCCCACTTTTGAAAATTCATAGCACCAAGACTACTTCACGGATTTGAATCATTCAAATTCTGGTTAAAAGCCGAAAGATCAAGTATTTTTGTGATTTTTCTCGCTGTCCTACCAGCACTAGAAGTATTGGTAAATTCAACTTTATAAAAATTTCATGGCTGCAAAATGACGGAAAAAGGGCTTAAAACATTGATCAAACCGTAAGGACTCTATTCACACCGAACAATAGGCAATGGGCGTTCCACCTCCCGCAACGGTTACAAGACATCGATTTTCAAACAACTACGGAAGATTTTCAATCCCATGGCAATTAATGTCCGGAGGATATCTCTCACCCATGAGAAGTTGAATGTCCTTCATTATTCTGTGCGAGGAGTCATTTATGCTTTGATAGATGTTTTAGGCCATTTTTCAGTCATTTTGTAACCATGAAACTTTTGTAAAGCTGAATTTACCCATATTTGTAGTGCTCGTGAAACAAGGAGAAAAATCACAAAAAATACTTCATCCTTTTGCCATTTAGCTAATCTGACATAATTCAGCAACCACTTCTCAGATTCACTCAAACAAGGTGTCAAACTCTAAGTTGAAGCCTAATTTGTGCAATTGTGTAAAAACTTGAACAACTTAAGGTATAGCTCCTCCACAGCAGCCTCACAAACCACGCACAATCTTCAAGAAGTTTGAAATGAGACTCAACGCTGTGTAGGAGCTAACAATTCAGGCGCGCAGGAGCCATTTGACTTTGATTTGTAGTACTGGTAGCACTGGTTAGTCTTGGGCTGAAGGGGAAAGAGTGAAGACAGCTATGGTAATATGGCGGTTAAACGAACTTTAAAGGGGATAGACACGGCTATATCTCGTAGCAGCTATTAATAGGTCAGAGAAACGCCCACAAATCCATTGTTTCTTTAGCGACACAATGAAACCGGATGTGTCTAAGTTATCGAGTACAATAGATGATATTTTTGACCTGGCCCGGGCCAGCTTTTACCTATGTCGATTCCCTTTAATTTCGAAGCTACAACAAACACGGTGCATTATTGCCCGTGGTAAAACATGGAACAAAATGGAACGTGGAATTCTCCTTCCCTTACAAACCTCCTTACAGGCATTTGTCTAACTTTGGGATCTTAAAGATTTACGATTTTACCAAACAAAAATTTCTAACCTAAAATAGCCTTTGACTGATAGATTAACAATTTAATTTTGAATATTAGCTGAACACATTTTATTCCACAGCCCGCCAGACGTGTAAACCTTTTTTGACTCATCCGGTGTATCCAACATTGTCAACAAAATTTCTATCAAAAAACAAGAGCGGATTTTGTAATACAATAGCATCAGTCGCGTTGGTTCGCACCTCGATTCAAAGCGATTAGCGAATTCAATTCAATTCAATTCAAACTTTGTTTATAAGAAATACATGATACATAATACAACGTACTGTATAACTTATAAACAATAAGTTATACAGTACGTTGCAGTACGAATGCAGACAAAAGAAATTGTCTCAAGCAGAAATTCAAAACAAACGAAGCCGTAAAGTTGCCTTGAAACCAGTTCGGGAAACTCGCGTTTGGTGCGGGCGAATGGAGGTTTTTAAGAGAAGGTATGTGCTTATAACGAAAGAAGAAGGGTAAATCTAAAGTTCTGTCTCGCGGATTTTGTTTGTTTGATTCAGAAGCGGAGCAGAGGAAATTTTTGCATATTTATTGCTCAGATGTACGCAGTTACTCTTCAGCTCCTGAATCAAATAAATAAAATCCGCAAGACAGAACTTTAGATTTATCCTTCTTCTTTCGTTATAAGCACATACCTTCTCTTAAGAACCTCCCTTCACCCGCACCAAACGAGAGTTTGCCGTACTGGTTTCAGGGCAACTTTACGGCTTCGTTTGTTTTGAATTTCTGCTTGAGAGAATTTCTTTTATCTGCATTCTCTAATCGCTTTGAACTGAGGTGTGAACCAAAACGACTGATGCTATTGTATTACAAAATCTGCCCTTGTTCTATCAAAATGTTTCTTTGTTTGCCAGACTATGGAAGTAATGGAAGATGACGGCGAGCTTGTGTTTCTTTATCGTTTAAAAGATGGCCATGCTGATTGCAGTTATGCATTAAATGTTGCAAAAGTTGCAGGAGTTGACGATCATATCATCAAGCGAGGAGAAGAGGTGAGAGTTAAGTTAGTTCCTTGTAGAGCTTTCAGAAATCAGCCTTGCTTCTTGGAATAGTGCTGCAAAACAATACTTTCTTTCCTGGAAACTGTCAAATCAAGAGTAATTTTAATGAAGAGGGCCCTATGAATAGTCAGCTACCAAGTTGAAGGGACATCCTGCTAAATAAAGTGAAATTGAAATATGATGTAAAGATCTGAAAGTACAGATTGATAAAGTACGAAATATTTGACTTCCTGAGGTTGCTGCTGATGCCTCAGAAGCCATCGATCTTACTGTGGTGATCTGGTACCAAGAATGTGTTTGGTTGGTAATCCCAAACCTACTAAATTCTGAAAAGATTAGACGGACATAGATTTTCCAGCCAAACTTAAAGTCTGTAGACAGCAGGGTTTGGATTCACCATTGGAATTCGCTAATGAAAACTAGCATCTCTCCAAAGTCTGCCAAACCCTCTGTGTTTAAGAGCAGAAGGTTCAAAAGACCTTCCAAAGCTAACAGTACCAAACCTACCATTTTGAGAATTTCGAGTCTACCAACGCAACTAAAGACGAGAAAAAACAAAAAATTCCTTGTCTCTTCCAAGTCTACTCTTTCAGAATTGATACAAATGGAATACACCCTTGCAAGTTCGAAAATAGAACAAATTCAACTCTGTTTCGAACGAAAATTACAGCCTTTCATTTACACAGCTGTTTCGCTTTGGAGAATGATTCGAAATCGAATCTGGTCTCGGCTGTTTATAATTCGAATAATGTACCAGATGAAACCGCCCTTTCCAAGACTCATTTCCGAGAAATGGAAAACTCTGTCATACAGCGTGAGATAAAACGAAGTTACACCCATTAATTTACAATCCAATAATCCTACCGAGATGACCCAAGGGAAGGTGAAACTTTATGAAAAATCATCAAATTTTGATTCGATGCTTATCATGGAAATTTCTTCATTTCTTTTGTTTCAAGGATCAAATTTATCTTAGACATTGGAAAGTCTTTAAGCGTCTTTAAATCCACCTTTTCGACACAAAATCCACGTGCTACTGATGGTCACGTGACCTTTAGAATAGCATGCTATGTTTGGCAGAGGTCTCATCTTTGTAAACAGAGCGCTAAAAACTAGGACAAATTTGTTTTGAGTGTTGAAGAGAGCTTTCGATAATTTCAAACGTGGATAGTTTTGGCGACTTCAAGTCAGTGAACTTGCTAATAAATGACATAGATAAGATGAACGTATACAACTTACGAAATTTCCTGCTATCAAGAGGAATCACTGTCTCCAAGTGCAAGAAAAGAGACCTATACTCGCAAAGGCTGCAGTCAGTTTAGGCCTTGAGGGTAAGTCGATTTTCACAAAGATTCCCTTGATCTGTTAAAAAGACTGAAAATCAAGGGAGTAAATCTTTCAGACCCTTTCTTTCTTTCTTTTCTCCAATAAAATGTCGGGAACAAATGAAATGTGTGTAGGTCGGTTTTTGCAAACAAAGTGACTTGCGAGGCCCAACCGCATGCCCTTTTATTCACCGCTTTGCTTTGGCTTCGTTTCTTACTTCTCCAGGAAAATGAAGAAACCTGACATCTTCTCCACATCTGCTCTTCATTGTAGGAGCGTTTGGTCGCCTAGAGTCGTTGTGACACCCCTTATGATTGCAGTGTTTCGCCATTTCGATTACTTGCCGTTCTTGCTTGAGAATCCTGTCCCAGTTTTGGCGCTCTGTTTACAAAGATTAGACATCAGCCAATCATAGCGCGCTATTTTATAGGTCACGTGACCATTAGTAGCACGTGGATTTTGCGTCGAAAAAGTGGATTTGTGGTAGTTTTTGCTTTTACAAGTTGCTTCGTTTTGAAATCCCCCAGTACAACTCAAAAAAGCTTCTTCTTCTTAAGGAAGGTCTTTTATCATCACATGAAGAACACAAAATTTCATGTGAAATCACAAGAAAGTTGTTTTGGCAGCAAATTCAAATCTTTGTGAAATGATATTCCTCAAAACACGTTTTTTCACACGGCAATTTCGTTTTGTCTCCCACAAAATAATGAAATAGCAATCATGCAATAGAAATATTTTTTTTCTATTTTTTTTCTATATTTGATATTTGATACAAATAAACAACAAGAAAATTCAAAGGTCAGTTACACAATCAAATTTTGGTGAATTTTTCCCGATGGGTGCATTGTTGTTGAAAATATGACACCATGCTCATCCATGATTTCACTGTGAATAAGTATTTCAAGCTAACTCATATGACATAGAGTCAAAAAGGGGTATTTCTTTAACGATTCTCCGAGGTTCTCAAGAAGGGTATACCACAGGTGGCGGAGAATGGTTCAGTAATGCCTGCACGATTCAGTAATACACACAAAGATACTAAGATTTAATCATACCAGCTAGTTAACTGTGTTAAACTTCTCTTGAATCCTATCTCCATTTAGTTAGTTAGGCTTAGTTAGGCCACAAATTCTGTTGTGTTGTTGCAGTTGTATTGATTGAATTTCAACACAACAGAATATGCGGCCTAACTAAACGATAACACAACACAGAAATATGGGAATAGGATTCAAGAGAAATTTAACACAGTTAACTCTAGCAGGTTACAGGTATTATTAAATCTTAGTACATTTGTATGTATTACTGAACCGTGCAAGCATTACCGAACCATTCTCCGCCACCTGTGGGTATACTAAATATATTTTATATATGTTGGTAAATTTATGGAACCGGCAGCCATTCTAAAATGAATGATAAAAAACACAACAATCTTCAACCTTTCTCCTAGCGCCACTTGGAACCAACTTCTGTGATTGCGATACTCTATTAAAAGGGGGTTAGCTCAAAAAATTTTAGTGATAAAAGGATCTTTGCACCTGCTAGAAAGTCAGAGAAAATGGTATTCTATGCAGTGGTATGGACGAGCGTGATGTACTTTCTGCTGCTGAATTGCACCCACCGGGGATATTTTAAATGTTTTACAAAAAACATCTGTGGTTGTGTATGACCTGCTTGAAAACTTTTTTGGCTCCAACATTTTTGCCGCTACACTTTACCCGACCATTGTTTCAAATTCGCAGTTCATCAAACACGGTTTCCGTAATAGACCTTTTAGCTATTCTGAAAAAGAATCTCAATCGAACGAGGTTTGTTTACATTTTGAAGAATTTTCGAATGTGCACAATACCGGTAAAAAGCCTTAACGTCATTCGATCGAACTTCACGTATAAAAATGTATAAAAATATCGCTCGATCCAGACTCTTTCGTAGAATAGCTAAAAGGTCTATTAGCTTAGTGACTACATTTTGAGAGTAATCACATTGTTCATTAATTCCTGGTTGTTTTTGGTTATTTAGACTGCGAAAGGTGTTTATTGAAAGCATCTCCTTTTATTCGAATCTACCGCAATAAATTTCATGTCATTAGTCTGAAATTGACTTGTGTGGCAAGGACCACACACTCGATGATGTTTTGTTCGGTCGCTGATTCAACTTAATTGGATTGCTAGTGCTTTGGTACGATCCCAGCTCACCTCAAAGAAAGCAGGAATAAACAATTTTTTCTGATCAACTGGACAGGAGCCAAACTATTCAATGGCATACACGTTTTTTATAAGAAACTAAGATCAGGCCATAGCACTAGAAGTTTCTTAATCTAACATGAAATTTTGTCCATTTTAGTACTTAAAGTTTCTTAATTGGTTTCTTATTTTTTGAATGCAGAATTATCAATGTGATCGCTAACATTGCTGCAGATATGTATCTTGACATTTGACATTTAAAACATCATCTGGGAATAAACAGTGTTCTGTTACGTTGAAAACACACATGGTTAGTTAATATTGCTCAAGAATAAAGGTTCAACAATATTTTTGCTATAATATCCATGCTTTTGACTTTTAAAAGTTTCTTAAAGTAAATGAACGGAGTTATAGCAACATAATCTAAACATAGCACAAAAGAACGGCAGGCGCCACTTAGATCTTATTGTTTTCATAGACCGAAAACGTCAAATACAATAGGTTATATTTAGATTACCCAGTCCCCTTAGCTAAGTATGCTTTTAACCCCGTTGATTTACTTTAATGCTTCTCAGACATAGTACTACAGCTTCTTAAAATTTTGGCCTTTTTTATATTTACGTTTCTTATAAACCACTTTCTTATGAAAAACGTGTATACAAAGTTTCCCAGAAATATTTTCGAAATTTATTTAAGTCATGGGTGGTTAGACACCGCAGTTATGTTTTAGTGTATATGCTGCTGCGGAGGAAAATTTACACGCTTCTGCGGAGGAGGTTAAAGCTACGCTAGCTCCTTTGTAGAAGCAAATAGTTTCATCTTCTGCTAAAGAAAAAAGCGGCAATGAAGCACAACTGCGGTGTCTAACCTCCCATGATAGGGTAAATCGGTCTTGGACACTAGATCCTTGCAATTCAGAGTCCAGGAAAAGGTCAAAACTTCCATCAGATGCCAATTTTGTTAGTTAAATCATCCTCATTTTATCTTGTATTACCAGCCAGATTTTGGAATTTCTTTGGTTGTTTACCACCGTACAGTCACTGCGTTAGCAATCAAAAGTTTCCTCCGGCTCGCACAACAACTACGAGTTTTTTTTCCTATGTGCTGGGCCTTAATTGTTCAGAAAAACTTCCACGTACGAAAATTTCTCTGAAATAACCTGCTATTCAATTTTGTCTTAGGTCTCAAAGCTGATCTTATCCAACAAAGAAGTGGAGCGTCTTAGTTCTGGCGATGCAGAAACACGCTATCAAAGGTTAGTCGTTATTATGTTATTATACTTATGGTCTCGGCTGGGTCTGCGAGAGCTTTTGGAGGCCCAGGGACAAAACTTCATTTCATTTCATTTTGAATTATTTATACACGGTAGCCCCATCAATCCAAGACTGCTTTACAGGGGGCCGTGTTAAAAACTTACGAAATTAATAATACATTGGTAAAATAACTAAAGTATAAGAGTTAAAACCTAGAATAACCTAATTACAAGTGCTAATACCTGAAAAGTGAAACTAATGATAAATGCGAAGTGAGGCCCCCCTTTTGCTTGGCATTTCAGAGCATTTCCTGCAGTCAAAATGTTAAGAATCTTCAATTATGAGGCCCATTCGACCCTGAGGCCCTAGGGCAAGTCGCCTCTCCTACCACCTCTCGGCGGCCCTCGGTCTGGGTCCAGATTTCGTTACTATCACCACCACTTTAACCCGCAGTCCTGGCCTAAAGTTTAACACCACATGTAGTCGGTAAAATTTTTTGAAGCAAAGAGATCCAATAACTATCGAAGAAATATTACGATCTTGCAGCTGCCTCTGGTCAACTGTCCATGTAGATCCCGAATTTCGATGTTGTCTCGTGAAAGTTTGCGCCATTTCGCAGTGACGTCACAATGAAGTTTATGGACATGTTCAGAATTAAAGTAATCCTGTCGAAAAGGGGTTTGACCCAAAAAATATATCACTCAGCTAGATTTTACATCAGGTACTCTGATTTTTGTCCAAAATATCCGGACTCATCGAAAAAGATGGCTTCGGGGAAAAATCTAGAAGAGTGCTTTCAGTCTACATCTGTGGCCATGATTCTAAGACTAACTCTTGACCTTTAATGCAAAGCGAGAAATGGGGTATGCCGCAATTAACGAAACGAAACGGAACGAAATGAAGTACTGCGAAAGGAAATTTGAAGAAATACTGCGAAATACAGCGAAATACAGCGAAATACAGCGAAATATGACATGCCGAGATCATTTAAGTATCATTAGAAACAAGGTGATCTGAACATGGTCACTTTGATTTGAATAAGGAAGAGCATTCGTACAGCAAATTTCTGATTCTCAAATTGAGAAATGGAAAACAAGGTTCAAGAACAAAATCTCTTGAAACAAGCTTATTTATACTTGTCCGTGTGGTAAGCAAAAATTCTTTGCAAGAAGTCCTAATTAGAACATTTTTACTTGGTTTGTTAGATTTCTCAGAATGCGCAGTTTCAGATACGTATTTCAATTCAAGTGAAATTTGATTGGAGAACAATAAGAATCTTAGAAACAAGTAACTGATGCGAAGCATCGTAAAATTCTTCTGCTACAGCTTCGCTACAAAATTTATTTGTTGTCATAAACCATTGCAGATTTTATCGTGGCTGTCAAATGATATCATTGTGGTTTACGGTTCTCATTTGTGTTAACTTTATGCCAAGTGTGCTTTTGCTTCTTTCTGGAAGTAACAGTTTTGAGGACAAATTTCCTCGTTTTAAGAATACCCAAATACTTGGTGAGCAATGAATTCTTAAGAATCTTGTTTCAAGAAAATATTTCTCATTGATGGTATTTCAAGACTAACTTGGCTTGAAAAAGAAAAATAATTGCTATTCGTGCTGAGAATCAGAAATTTGCAGTGCGAACATAACTAGATTTAACTTTTGGGAGCTTCTACAAGAACTTACGGGATTCCTTACACTAATCGCTTTGTTATTATATAAGCACATGATCTTCTTTACATTTTCCCAACGGCCGAAGAAGCGTCCAGTGATTAATAGAAATATGGAATTTTCTTGGATGGTGGCCAGTTGTTGGAGTAATGCACTCCAAATTGTTTTAAGAAAATTTATACTTTTTTTGTTTCTTAATTCCTAAAATAGTTCCTTCTATATTCGCTTGCAGTCGGGGTCTCTAATCCCATGACTCATTCTGCAATCCACCTTTGATTTTACATGCATGCCAAAATTTGTTGTTATTTCATTTCAATAATTAAAAGCATTCTCTTCTAAAAATGGTCTTGTTTTCATTTTGGATTGCAATTTGTTTTCGTTTTCGCAATTCATATCGTTTTGATGATGTTCAGATGAGCTGTTTTACGAATTTCAACGATATTTCGTTCTCTTGTTTTGCGAAAATTTATGCTCGTAAACTAGCTATTAAAAGATTATAAAATTGGAAACTATAGTGCGGATACCTTTGATATCAAATCACCCAAATAAATTACCTTGTGTTTCCGATCAAGTGCTGATGCGAACTGAAACACAATCAAAAACATATGAAACTGATTGCAATTTTTCATATGAAACTGATTGCTAAATATTTCGCTGTTAATAAAGCAGGTGCTGCCTCACCAGCAAAACCCAGAATTTTTGATTGCCATTTTCAAGGAGAAAATAATAACTTTACTCTCGGGTGCCTAATACAAGGGGGATCTTAATAAACGGGGGGGAGTGGGAAGCCCTCAAAGAAACTAATAAACGAGGGGGTCTTAATAAATGGAGGGGTCAGAAATTCGCAAAAACGGGTTTTTCCATTATCTACTGGAGACAAGTGCATTTTATATGCTCAGAACTGTATATATGCTGTATATGCTTATGTTGGGTTTTCACGTTATCTACTGGAGACAAGTGCATTTTATATGCTTAAAACTGTATATGCTTTATATGCTTATGTTGGGTTTTTACGTTATCTACTGGAGACAAGTGCATTTTATATGCTTAGAACTGTATATGCTGTATATGCTTATGTTGGGTTTTCACGTTATCTACTGGAGGCAAGTGCATTTTATATGCTTAGAACTGTATATGCTGTATATGCTTTATATGCTTTATCTTTCGAACAAAATTTTGTATAAAAATCATATTGAGCTTTGGTCATTGTTTTACCAAAATTAATAAAAGAGGGGGTCTTAATAAGGGCCGGGGGCTGGATAAAATTTTTGAAAATTAATAAGCGTCCCCCCCCCTTGTATTAGGCGCCCGAGAGTACTTGGTGGCTGCCCGATAAAATTCCTTTGTTCACGAAAATTTTTGCCCAATTATGAACGTATTGTTGCCCGAGAGAGGCTGAGTTCCAGAAAATTTTTCAATTTTGGGCTCCCCGGCACGTATGCTTCAAAGTGGTAGTTAAAGGCCTATTGCCAACCATGATCCTTTGCTCGCCGAGTATAAGGCAACACAAACAGGACGTGTAGAAATGACTTTTATATCATACGAAAGTCGAGTTTGGCGCCTCTAAGAATCATATGTTTAGTAATGGGTTTTCAAAATCGCAAAATCAGTCGTAGCGAAGATAGAAAACTCGTCTCCTTACGCAGTGCTTTTTTTCCTGCTGTTCTCTGTCTCCAGTCCAAACACCAAGAACCAGTGGGTCTCACAGATCGTTTCTAAAAATATTTCGTGTGCGACCTGCATAATACCAGTTGGTGCGAGACTCTCGTCAAGTGGGCTTTTATGAGTCAAGCTTTTCGTCTATTTTGGGGGAGTAGTAATATCATCAGAGAAAACAGCATTACGTTTTTAGTTTCTGTACTACGCTACGCTACTCTGTGGTTACTCCCACATAGCAGCAATTCACTTGAAACTCTTTCTTTGTTAAAAAAGATAGCAAAAGCTTTGTGATGGAATCACATTTGTTTTGGCCTGTTATATGACTGAGGAGCAATATTTACCAATCATTGTTTCACGTGAAAAACCTTGGTAAAAAGAGGTTCGGATTGAAACAGTGTCCAATTTGACTTATAAAATTGCATGTTGACTCGGCAAAATCCTTGTCACTTGACATCGTGTATAAGCCCCCTCTCTTTCAAGTCCTCTCTGGAGTCTTAGAAAACTCCCGAGAGAACTTTTATGCTAGAGCTTTTAAGGTATTTTAGGTAGCCTGCTAACCAAACCCAATTTCAAACGAGATAGTTTTTCATTTGAAATTGGGTCATGTTAAAAAGCTGAGTGACTGAATCTCTGAATGTTCTTTTGTTAGGTTCTCTGCGATTACTGAGAAATTTCTTCAGCTGAATTTGGATGAATGTGATGTTTTTTCGTTCCTTGAAGGCTGTGTTCACCTTGTTAACGAACCTTAGTATATACTGACTGAGGGATGACCCTATAAAAAGTGAAAACTTTTTGAGAAAATCACCAAAATTTTATAATTTCTTGGATATGTAAGCTTTCTTTGTGTATTTTTTCAAAGACCTAATATGTTTGAAACGGAGTGAGTAAAAAAAACAGTCTCGTTTTGAAAGACCACTGCTGCCAGGATTTCAAGGCAATAGTTTTGGCAAGTTTCAACTTCATCTCATCATGGAACCTTATTTGTCTAAAGTAGAATCAATTAGACTTTCTGATCACCGCTTGGAGACAGAAAGTGGAAGATATCATAGGCCTAGAAAAGAACTAGAAGACAGAAAATGCCAGACATATGATGTTCTTGAAGATGAAGACACTGTCTTTTAAGTTGTCGCGTTAATGAGAGAACAAGAGTAACATCGTTCAGCACCATTCCAATATGCAAAACTTCTTTCAGTTAAGCCCCGGCCAAACGACTCAACAAAGTTGAGTCAACAAAGTTGAGTGAAATGTTGAGTGAAAAGTTGAGTCGTTTGGCCACCTTGTTGAGCGTTGTTGAGCGATGTTGAGCGTTGTTGAGCGAAGTTTGATCTTGGTCAAAAATGTTGAGTGAACAGGATTAAATTTCCATTGTTCTGACCTGTTGTTGAGCGATGTTGAGTCGTTTGGCCAGGCACTCAACAAAGTTGAATGCGCGCAAGCGCAGAAACGCTTGACCTTTGCCGCCAAAAGCACTGGCAGTGAGCTTCACCTTCATTAGTGAGCTCTTTGATAGCTAGGATGGCAGCTATTTTACGTTCGCTAGTACCATGATTCCCAGGTAAAGCCATTTTCTCTGTATGCTTTCCACGCTTGCCTTATGCCCAAAAGCAAAGTGGCAGAATTTAATTTCGATTTGCAAACTGCATTCCAGACTCCTGATTGCGGCCAGCCTGAGTTCCAAGCCCCGACCGCGTTCGCACTTCAAGATGTTGAGTCAAATGTTGAGTGAAAAGTTCAGTCGTTTGGCCACCCCCCACTCAACAACGCTCAACAACACTCAACATTACTCAACATTGTTCACTGAAATGTTGAGTGAAAAGTTGAGTCGTTTGGCCAGGCCATTAAATGACAACACGTGATCCATATTTTTCAGCAGGGTCTACAGACCCTGGTATCAGCTGTCAGCAGCTGTCATATATGAGTACATCAGTACAAGTCTAACGTCATCGTATGAACAGAATTGTAGTGCTGGCTGTCCATAATCCATAATATTGTCATCATTTCAAACATCCTTACTTAGTTCGTTTTTTCCTCCCTTGTTCTCTGTAGTTCATAATGTTATTTTAGTTTATGTCCCATTGGAAAAATCCCTAAATATGGGTCTCAAAATGTTAATGTTCTTCTAGAAATGGGTTGATTTGTGAAACTTAACAAAAACCTCTCGAGATATTTATCTTTTTCATTGGATTTGCCTGGCCTTAGTTGTGAAAATTGGTTTGTGGCAGCCTCATCCTCCGTTAGTATACCTTAACAGTGAAATGAAACTTGATTCCTGGGAATTTCAACAGGCTTTGCCCCCCCTAAAATCCTTTAAAATGGGTATGGAAATCGACCGAATATCCTTAGATATGGGTCTTCCCCCAAAATGATGGGCGGCACGTCCTCGTCATCCCAAGACTCGAGTTACCCCCCCCCCTCCCAGGGCAGTGGCCTTTCAAACTGGGGCTGTTTTTAACTCACCCTGTGATCATTGATGACTTTGAATTAAATTTCAAATCGCACATGATATGAAACAGCTCACGAAGACAAACATTTTAAGAGATCTTACTGTATTCTTGTTATTTTGGCTCATATTTTAAGCGCATATTCTAACAAATCTAAAGCCATTTTCAGACTGCGCAAATTGTCGAAATTTGACTTGGTCCACGACACTATAATGCTTATTTAGTAATTACTAATGATCACTAATATAATAAGAATTTCATGATTTTTCAAAAATTTCCCCTTTTTGGGTTGACCAGTAGTATACACTGTATCTTACAAAGTGAAGCTTAGCTACACTGTTGTTAAAGATTTTCAGAATTTCAGAATGTAAACTGTTCCTAAATATCAATGTGGTTTCTTTGTCAAATATTGTTTCATGTAGGTAGATTTTTCCAGTTGAATGTCATAAAACTATGTTTGAAATGTTTATGGTATCTACGGTATAAAAGTGTTTGTTTGGTTGGACATTTAAATGCAGGCCTAGAAAGTATGGTAACTTCTTGTTGATCTGTAAAAAGTTATCCAAAATATGTCTTCCTATCAAAAAGTTGATCGTATGATCGTTGGGTTCTTTCGTCATGATTTTACCCCCAATGAATAAGAAATTCATGAAACAGATCATTTTGCAAATTTTTTGATTTATTATGTTGTGAAATTTTTGTTGATCTTTTCTGAATGTTTCCAGAAAAGTCCAAAGACCTGTCAAAAAAGGCATGCATTTGATCCTTGAAATTCCAGGCAAACAAATTACGTCAATTGGTGAGATGAAAGGCGGAGGAATTTAATTCTGCACAAAGCAAAGGAAATGTTGCCCCCAGAAAATCAGTTCCTGGTTGAGAATTATGATTACAAAATCAGCAAACTTCCTGGTTTTGTTCGATTTCTATCTTGCATCGATTTTCATCGAAAACAAAGGCATAACAGCAGGATTTCACTGCCCACTTGAAATTCAGGAGCCACAAAAACGTCACCGAATATTGCGGCACGATATCACACCAAAAGATTACGTTGGAGCCATTTTGGATGACGTACTTCGTGCGTCACTGATTTTAATCAAATTTCATCCATTCATTCGTCCACCCATTCGTCCATCTATACTTTCATTCACAAACCACAAACAATAAGTGCTTCAAACAATCGTCTGAACATGATGGTGAACATGTGCGCCACAAATTTTGAATTTTGCATGTCTGAGATCAGCTGTGTGTATGTTTTTATAAGAAACCAAGTTATTGAGCAAGTACTGAAAGTTTCTTAAAATCATCACATTCTGGGTTCTCACAATTTCTTACGAGTTTCTTAGATATTAATTAAGTGCCTTGCTATGCTACTAATATTTTACAGGGAGACTGTGAAAAGAACGTAAAACACGCTCAGGACTCCCAAAGTTATATGTTCTTATTAGTGGGTTTTTTTTATTTTTCGGTTCTTATTTAAAGTACGTGCAGTACAGCGATTGCAAAGAACAGCTCCCCGAGATTTTATCGATGGCCCATGGCCCGTGCTAGCCTGTCTGAACATGCTTTTTGACCTGCAATGACACGTGCTTTCTCCTATATAACTTTCGAAACATTGTACTTTTCTTGACTTTATATAACATTTGTAAAGAGCTTCTGTTTTTGAAAATATTTCAGACAACCCCTCGTTTTTGAACAACCTGCATCAACCCAAAAGTATTATCTAGGAAACTTTCAAAGCAGCAGTGCTTTAATTTTCCCCGTAGTCATTGCAAAATGTTTGGCACTTTTTTTATCCAATATAAAAATTTACAATAACGAAATTACCTAACACAGCACTTATAAACTACTTTACTACACTATAAAGACGATGCCATGAGGAGCAGAAGACCATGACTGCCCCATGGGCATAACATAGAGACAGGTAACTAAACCTAAATCTAAATATACAATAAAATACTACTCAGCACAAAAGAATATGCACAAACAATCTCTACAGATAAATACAGGAGTCGGGTTAACATTGGATGTCGGCAAATTGCTGTGTTTTGGATATATCTACCCTTGGTACCAGACTCTCCCAAGAAAGAAAATTGAGATCTCAATTTCTCAATTTTCTTTCTTGAGAGAGTCGGGTACCCAGGGTAGGATATATGAGTTTAGTGTTATGCCCAGGGGGGACTCCCTATTAGTAAGTGATGGGGAGGGGGTCAGGATGAAACAGACCCTTTAAGCTGTTTCTTAGTGTAAAGCAGCAATAATTTATTAAGTAGTACAACATTGTGCAGATTAGTAACTAATGCCCCATCCCTTAAACCAGCTTAAGTTAAACCAGATTTTCGAATAGGGCCTGCTGATTGGTCAATCCAACAAATCCAGTCATTTGATTGGTTGAAATTTGAACTGGTTTAAATAAAGATGGTTTAATTGTGTCAGTGTGAATGCAGTTTAAGAATTGAAAGACACCATACTGAGTAGGGCAGGGTTATAACCTAAGGTAAAGAATGCATGAAAATATAATCAGGCCATAATCTAAATACTCTGTAACTGTAATTGTAATTATGATCATAATTATTGATTTTTTGAATGCAACACTACCTAATACAGCCTAAGGCTATTACTAATTATTCTTCTTCTTCTTTTATGTGTCATGCGCTAAGGCATTGACAGTTTTTTACTTCTGTATTATATATAATCTTGCTGTATAATGAAATAAGTGATATTTCACATTTTAAAGTTACTAAACTAAAGTTTTATTCTGGATGTGGCAGGAGAAAACAAATATCCAAATTACAAAATGTGTCAATTCCGCCATCATTTACCATTCCCCCATTCCCACTTCCTTGTATGGTAAATAAATATGACTCTTTTGTGGTCTCCTCCGTAGCGTCACAGTTCGCACACATTTGTCCACCACAAGTCTCTGATCTGAGCTGACCTGCTTGTATACCTAAATGTTTTTGGTTTTTGGAAATTTTTTCCATCAGCTTTTTCTGTTTTAAAAAAGTTTACAAGAATCCTTTCTCGAGCATTTTACAGCTTCATGTGGCGGTGATGACGGTGAAAACGGTGCTCCTTCGCCCATATCCATAGATTGCCAAATCAAAAGTACTTTGAAGTTCCTCACTGTCAGACTATGGCCCCCACCTCCCCCAGTATTTCGCATAAATCGATAAAAATCGCCCTTCTTCGACAACTTCAACAAGTCATGATCCTCTACTGTCGCTGCCTCTTCAGCCCATTCGTGTGGAGCAATCTCAAAAATATTCTTTTTCTCTGCTATTTTGTCCTCACCCCTCATCAGCTGCATCCAAACTTGACCTTTCCTGTTTCCCCAGCCTTGATCTTTCCATTTCATAGACACTTTCATCAATCTAACCGGTCCCGGAAGAGCTGGGCCATCGAACCACATTTTAGGGCAATAATGCCCGTCTCGTCTTTCCTGATTTATGCTGAAGTCCTCTCCCTTTATGACAAAATCTTTTAGTTTTGGCACAATTGCATATAGGCGTCGACATGTTTGTGCTAAACGGCCTAAGTCATTCACGCCAAGAAATTCACAAATTCTCTCGACAGCAAGCTCAGGTATGGTTTCCAAACTCATCCTCAACATGTATTTCCACGATTTATGCTTTCAAATGGCCATGTAGAAATGTCTGAACTTGAAATAACCATTGCATAGCTTCTCTTCTCGACACAAAACAGCAAAACCACAAAAGTAACAACACAGTGAAACTTATGTAGGGGAATCCCCATAATTGGGTAGATTCCCAGATTACCCCTGAAACTCCGAAACGAGACGAGAACAAACAAATTTTGAGTAGGGGTAGGGGTGGTATTCCTAGTTTTTATCTTCATCGTTTATTTTTGCAGGGTATTTTTAAGGATTCTCCACTAGTGGGGCAAACAGCCAAAAGGGACCCCAAATGTTCACTGTATTACTTTACCATACCCTGGGTACCAGACTCTGCCCAGGGTAGACCAAAGACGAAAGTGAATCGCTTATCACTGACAAAGTTAGGTAGGTCCCTACTTTCAAATCTGTATCATTAAAAAAATTGTTGATGCATACATAAACCTGCTACATTAAAGCAAACTTTTACCTTAGAATACACAATTTCCTATCTTGGCAAGTGGTAAGTGAATACAGCCAGATGGATGATATCAAAGTAGCTCTATTTGCAGGGGCGGATCCAGACCGAAGTTGAAGGGGGGGCAACTTGGAGATGGGGCGCCAAAAACACAGTGAAAAGTTAGCGCGCCGAAGGCGCGCGAAAATTTTTGGGGCTTTATTCGAGAAAATTCTTTGGTTTTTCTACTGAATAACGCCTTAGTTTATATGTTTCGCCGCATTCAGAACGAATCATTGAAAAAAGAGTGCATTCTGGTCAGGATAAGGGGCGCTTTTCTTGCCGAAAAAGGGGCGCCAAAGCTGAATTTTTATCGTGAAGGGGGGGGCAGTTGCCCCCATCTGCCCCCCCCTAAATCCGCCACTGATTTGAGGGGAGGATTTCATTTTAGCCAGCAAAATCAATAACATTGTTTTGTTTGCGAGCAAAAGCATATGGAAATGGGCCCCATCTTGACTTTGGCCACTGGGGCAAAAGTACTGATTTTTTCTTCACTACTGGGGCAAGCAAAAGGGCCCACTGGGCAGGGGTGGAAAAAATATTTTGGTTTCTGGGACCAAATTACGTCTTGAAAAAAATTTCTGCGTGAATTGCTTCAAACAGTGCCCATTTTTGAAAGGTCACGCTAAGCAATACGACAGAATCGAGGACTGAGTATCAGTCTCAATCACAATCATAAATATACTTTTGGGCAAATTTTGTTGATTTTCGGCTGTCCACTTCAAGACTTGTGAACGATATCTTTTTGTGAAATTCCTACGTCCGGTAACAGCCCATTTAATAACGGCTATCAATTAAGACAGTCTTTATTATTTTGACAAAAAACTGACTTTCCATTTTTCACTTTTCCGTATTTATCCCTGTTCCTTTCTCCTTTTCATTCTTTCTGGAGGCCTGAAAAAATTTCTGGGACCATTGGTGCTGTGGTCCGCTATTTTTTCCAACCCTGCCACTGGGGCAAACGTCTCACTAGTCAGTACGTTGAATATAACCTGGATTTTTTTGTGTGCCCCCCCCCCTAAATAATCACAAAAACCTTACACAGTGTGCTGTATTTTACATTTAGGTCTACAATCAGTTGCAAAATTGTTGAGCCATTGAGGAAAAATAAGGTTTTTTGGCCCCCCTCCCCCCACTGCAATGTTGATTGGAAACAAATGTGACTTTTCTGTTGGCAACTAACGATTTACGAATTTTCCGACTGATTTCAACATTGCAAAGGGGGGAAGGGGGCACAGTGGCAAAAAACCTTATTTTTTAGAATGGCTCAACAATTTTTCAAAAAAAACATATCTTTTAAAAACGATCAGAAGCACACAATACAAGTTTCTCACAGGGGGAATTTGTTTGAAAATATTTGACATCATTGTTTCCCATGGGTACTATAAAGCGAGCATATCGCAAGGAAGTGGAGCAATATGAACGACACCCCATAATATAAATTATCAATGTGGTCTCTGAGGCTAATTATATTCTGCGCAATGGATATTTTGCGCAATTGGCGCAATAAATGATATTCGGCGCAATGAGTGATATTTTGCGCAATAAATGATATTCGGCGCAATGAGTGATATTCGGCGCAATTGACAAAAAGCATCAAATAGAATTACCGTAAAAGCTCTATTAAGCCCCCGGGGGGCTTATTTAATTTTGGACCTTCCAGAGGGGGGGCTTAATAGAGAGGGGGGCTTATTCACAAAATCAAGCGAAAAGGATATATTTGGTAGCTTTTCAGTTCCTTAATTACATATTTTGCGGATTCAACACACAATTTTCTGGCTCAAATACACAAATTCGACTCAGTTTTTATCCCAGATCATACTAAAATTAACATGTAAGGTTGTATAGCTAAATAAACGGAAAATATTTTGTAAATTCTAGAATTTTGTATAAGTGGGGGGGGGCTTAATAGAGAGGGGGGGCTTATTTCAAATTTTGACTCAGAGGGGAGGGGCTTATTAGAGAGGGGGGCTTAATAGAGAGGGGGGTTTAATAGAGCTTTGTCAATTGCGCCGAATATCACTCATTGCGCCGAATATCATTTATTGCGCAAAATATCACTCATTGCGCCGAATATCATTTATTGCGCAAAATATCACTCATTGCACCGAATATCATTTATTGCGCAAAATATCACTCATTGCGCCGAATATCATTTATTGCGCAAAATATCACTCATTGCGCCGAATATCATTTATTGCGCAAAATATCACTCATTGCGCCGAATATCATTTATTGCGCCAATTGCGCAAAATATCCATTGCGCAGAATATAATTAGCCGTCTCTGAGACTGACTGCTGCATTTATGTTTCTTGACATTTAAAAAATCAAGTAGGAATAAACTTGTTTTGTTATGTTGAAAACAGAAATGGTTAGTTAATATTACGCAAGAATAAAGGTTCAACGATATAATTGCTACAATACCCATGCTTTCAACTTTATGCTCTCATCAACGAATTCTGTGTGTTTGTTTCTGTACCTGGGCTACTTCAATTCTAGTTCTACTCCATTCATCCAATTGTCGGTCAATTGCTGATTCACATACAAGTGGGGAATGAAAAATCAAAGTTGCTTTGAAGTTACGAACGCTAAGACTATGACCTCCACCTCCTCCAGCACTTCTCATAAATCGATAAAAATCGCCTTCCTTTGACAATTTTATCAAGTTGTGGCCACTTGTCGTTGCTTCCGCATCCTGCCAGTTGTGGGGTGCAGTTCCAAACATGTTTGTCTTCTCAGCTATCATTTCATCGCCCCTCAACAATTGCACCCATACTTGACCTTTCCTGTTTCCAAAGCCTTGATCTTTCCATTTCATGGACACCGTCATAGATTTAAGTGGCCCAGGAAGTGGAGGGCTGTTGAGCCATATTCGCGGGCAAAGATGCCCTGTATCCCTCGGTTTCTGACTGATGCTGAAGCTGAATTGTTCTCCCTCGATTACAAAGCGTTTAAGTTTGCACAAACTGGTGTGTAAGTGGCGACAGGTCTGCCTTAAACGACAGTAGTCAGCGGCGGCCAGAAATTCGCCAATTCGCTGGACAACCAAATCAGGTAAAGTCGCTAAGTTGTTCATAGTTGACTTGTTTTTGCAGGATCCTTTCGACGAGCAAACGGTTCTGACTTGAAAGAAAACAACATGTTGATTGTTGAGCAAAACATAATTCGAGGAATCTCCGCCAATTTGGTCGACTTCCGCACAACTTCAGAAACGAGGCCTGCAGGGGCTTTGCCTTTTCACAGCGAAAAGAAATAGTAGTCAGATAGAGATATAGCAGAAATGGTAGAGAATGCACAGAACGAAGCATAAGGGGTTCAACAGCTGGGCCTAAGTAGTGATATCATCATGAAGATGATTCATACTCACCACTAGCAATTTCTGTTGCACTCTAGTGGTCCTTTTGAAGTTGGTACAAAATGTGAAATACGAAGAGATGAACTTGACAGACTTGAAGGACAGAAACTAAAAACTGTTTCAAAGAACAAGATGCAAAACAGTACTGTTAAGTCAAAGTCAGCCAAACTTCAAGCAAACATTAATAATGTCCAATTTGTTGTTGCAGAGCAAGAGACAATACAGCAGTTCACAGTTTCAAAAATTGTCTGTAAACGCAGCATTTTGTGAAGAAAAATGCTGTATTACAGCAAAAAGGCAGATGTTTTTCCCCATCAATGTGTGCTTCACAACATCAGAGTGCTGAACAGTAAACTGGTCCTTGTTCATTGTTTTTGCCTATCATGAAAGCAATAACCATTGCCAATTTGACACAATCGAGCTTTTCACCAAAGGTGTCTCAAATGTTCATCTTTGCAACGAATTAATAAATTTCAAACTTTTTGAAAACGCGCCTGGTTGCCATGGAAACATTACATTGGTCACGTTTGCCCAATTGGTGACAAAATCTCACAAAATTTATAATTAATTGCATCAAAGAACATTATAAAAGGCCAGGTCTATAACGCGGACCCCGCGGACCCTCTCGACAAACATGACTTTCAGGTCCCCGAAATGTGGTCCGCGTTTTAGAATTTTCCTATAGAGCTAAATTCTAAAACGCGGACCTTAATTTCGCGGACTTCTTCCAATGTCCGCGAGATTTTGTCCGCGTTATAGAATTTCGCTATAGGGTGAAATTCTAAAACGCGGACCTTCATCTCGTGGACTTTCTTGTAGGTCCGCGATATTTGGTCCTCGTTTTAGAATTTTGCTATGGGGCGAAATTCTAAAGCACGGACCTAATTTTGAGGACTCATGCAGAGCATTTCTGCTGCATGTTTTAGACGGTTTCCACTACGATTTCTACAAAATCTGTCATCCTTAGTCGATCAACGCCCGTCGAATTTTATGGGCCCATTGGGTTTCGATAGGGGTACAAGACCCGAAACAATCGAAGGGAATGTCGTTTACTTTTGATGGGTTTGGAACCGAATGTAGGCTTTCCCACGCACGTAAAAGCTGAGCTGGGACTGAAAATTTCTTGGATGTATCAGACTGTCGGCATTCTGAGTTTCTTGCAATTTCTTGCACGTTCCATACCTACCTTCTTTTTCTCTACCCATGCCCTCCTCAATACTTCAAAACAAAGTTTTGAAGCCTTTCCGGTGTTTAGGCATTATTCAAGTGCCTTCCGAGTAATATCATGAAGCAGAAAATTGAAAATAAAGTCATAAATTTCTTTTAGTAAAGTAGATAGTTTCTCGAGTTATTCTTTTCCGGGAGTTTCTAATAACCTGTTCCTTGTGCAAGGACAACCTTTTGTTTTTCTTTATGACTAGTCTGGCTTCTGTTTGTGAATTTAGACTAATAATCTACAATCAGAGATCACGCAATTAAAGTGTGTGAAAAAGTCTGACAAAAAGTCTGACACGGGTAAAAAGCTTTCCTCCAGTCCTTGAAGCCATGCGACATCTTCTGAAAATAAAAAGGGCACTTGAAAGGGCCCCTTGAAAAACAACTTCGGTTGAAGGGCAACCCTCCCTAAACAAATCAAATATGAAAATATATGAACATATAAAATACATAATACGTGTTTGTTTGTCGCAAAATCTTGGGGAGCACGTGCCCCCAGTGCCCTCCCGGTTCCTATGTCTATGAAAAAGTAGGGATTGGATCTTACCTACCGATGCTGGGGAAATCATTGCTTTCATATCAGAGTCCTTTACGAAAAGGATTTCCAGTGTTGGAAGCATTCTGTAACACTGATGGGATATCGTTATAAATGAGTAAATTAAAAAGAAAAAAAATCGTCTCCTTGCATAGTGCGGACTGACAAGTTGTCGTGCAATAACTTTGTAAAGGGGACGAGACCAGACAAGACAAGGACAGTTAACGTTTTGCAGAAAGTTGCTAAAAATTGCTAAAACAGCAGTATAAACTTCATGGAACGAGATACTTACGTAAGTTTTCTCTACGTTAATGTTTTCCCGGATTCTATTCCTTGTTACTTCTAATGGTTCGATTTTAAATGAGATTTTATTTCGAAATGCTAAGTTTCAAAATGTACTAAAAAGTCCGCGAATTTAGGTCCGTGCTTTAGAATTTCGCCCTGTAGCAAAATTCTAAAACGAGGACTAAATTTCGCGGACCTACAAGAAAGTCTGCGAGATGAAGGTCCGCGTTTTAGAATTTCACCCTATAGCGAAGTTCTATAACGCGGACAATATCTTGCGGACATTGGAAAAAGTCCGCGAAATTAAGGTCCGCGTTTTAGAATTTAGCTCTATAGGAAAATTCTAAAACGCGGACCACATTTCGCGAACCTGAAAGTCATGTTTGTCGAGAAGGTCCGCGGGGTCCGCGTGGTCCGCGTTATAGACCTGGCCCATTATAAAACGCACCTTTGATAGGAATTTCAGCCAAATATCGCAAACTGAACAAGAATTAATGGCATTTTTGTTAAAATTTTCTGAAACAATTATGACTGTTTCCATGGAAACGATTGTCTTTATTTCGTTGCCAAAATTCCAATTTCATTGTAAGTAAAGCTTTTGCAAGTAAAGTTTTTGGCTTCTAAGGGAGTGGTCATAAAGTATCTACTATATGGGGGTGGATGATTTTCCAAAAATCTAGCAAAAAAATAATGGCCCCATCCCAGATTCCTATTCACTTACTTATGGCCCAATGGCAAGAGCTAGGATATTTTTCATGACCCCATAAAATAATTCAGTTTTTAGAATGCAGGCTCGATGAGTTTACAGGCAGTGTAATCTCAGAATTATAACTTAATAATGAAGCACTGGCTAGCCACTGAACTAAACGAGAAGGACAAGAAAAGAAATGAACAGAAAAGGAAGTGTAAAGTGGGAAAAAGTAACAGAAAACAAATTTGCATCATTTGCAGCCATTGCCAAACTTCAGAAATAATATTTTATGATAAAAGTTTTATGACCCATAAAATACATCTGGTTATTTTTCATAGCCCCAAAAAGTCATGGTAGAATTTTTCATGGCCCATCCAAATATCGTCCACCCCCATATAGCAGATACTTTATGACGAGGGGCATTTCACTCCCAAAAATCTCGTACACCTTTGGCAAAAATCCTTTTGTTTTCAAGAAAAATCCATCAAAATTCCGCATAAATCCTTTTGTTCTGAAAAAATCTCGTACGCTTTTTCCAATGAGTGAAGTGCCCCTCGCTTTATGACTGCTCCCTAATAAGGGTAGTAAGGGTTAACTGCTACCTTCTTCGGCTGTTTGCATCGAACAAAAGTTCTGCGATCATGTCGATATGCCCGGGCTGGTTCAATTCTAGTTTTACTCCATTCATCCAACTGCCGGTCAATTGCTGCTTCACATGCAGGTGGGGAATGAAAAATCAAAGTTGCTTTGAAGTTACGAACTATAAGCATGTGATCTACACCTCCTCCAGCAATTCTCATAAATCGATAAAAATCGCCTTCCTTTGACAATTTTATCAAGTTATGGCCACTTGTCGTTGCTTCCGCATCCTGCCAGTTGTGGGGTGCAGTTCCAAACATGTCTGTCTTCTCAGCTATAATTTCGTCGCCCCTCAACAACTGCACCCATATTTGACCTTTCCTGTCTCCAAAGCCTTGATCTTTATGATCTTTCCATTTCATGGACACCGTCATAGATTTAAGTGGCCCAGGAACTGGAGGGCTGCTGAACCATATTTGCGGGCAATTATCCCGCGGTTTCTGACACATGCTGAAGCTGAATTGTTCACCCTCGATTACAAAGCGTTTAAGTTTGCACAAACTGGTGTGCAGGTGGCGACAGGTCTGCCTCAAACGACAGTAGTCAGCGGCGGCCAGAAATTCGCCAATTCGCTGGACAACCAAATCAGGTAAAGTCGATAAGTTGTTCATAGTTGATTTGTTTTTGCAGGATCCTTTCGAAAAAATGCTTCCCATGGTTCTGTCTGACTTGAAAGAAAACAACATGTTGATTGTTGAGTAAAAACATAATTCGAGGACTTCCGCACAACTTCGGAAACGAGGCCTGCAGGGGCTTTGTCAAAAACTACAGTGATGTAGAAGCGGCGCTTCAATATCATTGAATAACTTAACAACTATATTTGTTTGGATAACGAGCCATTGTCACCCCTATTCTGGCTTCTGGCAGCTAACCCGTATCCAAAATCCTATTGGTCTTGATATAGGCGGCATACAGGAAAAACTAGACCCTGAGACCCCTATGACCCCTAGGACCCTTTAGTACTGAGTTTTGAAAGGGGTCATCCCCTCTGCATAAAGGCAGTGTTTCAAGATGCTAATATGCCAATCAGGTTACTTCTGCTATAATTGTTCAAATTTAGTGCCAATACTGTCCATTGCAGCCTGAGGGTGAGAACAGACATGACAACGGTACAGATAAAACACATTTGATTCCTTGAATTGCAAAACATTTTTGATCCCCCGGCAACGGAAGTCTTGCCAAATAATTAGATGTCTTCTGTCTTCTGGTTGTTGCTGCGAGCATGCGCGAGCAGCCATTTATAGCAAAAAATCGAGGATGGACGGAGTATTTTTGCTGCAATGCGCATGCACGAGCAAAGACCTGCTTGAGACACATGACTTTTTGCAATATCTGCTGACCGCAAAATCGAAGCAAATACCTTTGCCTGTTGGAAGACCAACTTGAGGAACATGACTGTTTGCAATATCAGCTAATCAAATTTCAACTCGCAGCTCGACGAGGCTCAAACGAAATAAAGGAAATACCAACAAAAACAGGAAAGCATTTTGACTTATTTGAGAGGTAACATGGGCAATACTGAAACATTCTTCGCGTGTCAGAATCGCTCATGGTTTCAGAAGAGATCGAGCTTCGAAGACGAAGAGGCAAGGCAATGCGGGCCTAGCGGCCTAACCCTGCTACAATAAACAAACAGCACGTCGGTTGCAAGGAAGTTTAGTACAGAATAGACGATAATGCCCTTTTCAAAGAAAATCATCAAATAGAATGATAAAAGTACAAAAGTGAATGATAAGGATCTTTACCATGATCATATTTGCATCTGAAAGAGTCTCCATATTGCTTTCATTAATAAATGTTCGCACGGTTCAAAGGATTTGTGTCACGTGTGATTCTATCTTCAGCATAACATTTCATTGACAATAAGCTGCTATTGTCTACCGAGGAGTCGCATTCATCTTATGCTGCCAACCATGACCCACAATCCTCATGTCCATTGCAAAACTTTTGCACATACAAGCTCATTTCATTATATGTTGCTTAGGGAGTGAAAGGCAATTTATTGACTTGTATAAGTATTTCAGTGCACTTAGGCCTTTCGAACTCGTGTTCTTTTCAAAGTGTGACTGAAACTTTCTTCATATTTTGTGGACTAAAGTTTGTCACATTCTGAAGAGAACGTAAGTTCAAAGGCCTAAGTTTGCTGATACATAAGTCGTGTTTTTTCCCTCCACTCAGTCTCTTATTACAAGCTTGTGGTTATGCTAGGTTCTCATCTCTTTACTAAAAAATTATCCATGTTCCGTGCATTGTCGATATTTGACGAAATTTAGGAATATTATGCAAGTTGAGGACTTCTGGATGATTTTTTCTTGAAAATTGTGCCGGATAAGTCAAAAGAACGCATAGACGCTTTCGAGAAGTGTCCAGTCAAGAGAAATAATTGTAATTTGACATACTATGGCCTATTCTAAAGCAGAAAGGCTAACTTTGATGTTGAAATTTATTTCACTTGAATCAGCCTTGCTGTCTGGAGTTGTTGATGATTTCGCTTTGAAACTGTTTTCGGAACTGCGTAATTTTGCTGATAGCTCCTTAACAAAATTGTTAATAACCATAGAGCGAAATGAGCCATTTTAGCGATATGAATTTGATCAGCTTAATCCGTTTTAGATGTACGGAACTGCATTTAGGGCTGAGCAGCTATTACTTAACTTCGTTAACAGCTAGTTTACATAATTGCTGCGAGCACGCGCGAGCAGTCAAAAAGAGCAGAGAATCGAGGGTGGACGAACTATTTTTGCCCAAATGCGCATGTGCGATCAAAGACCTGCTTGAGACACATGACTTTTTACAATAGCTGCTAACCGCAAGATCCTTCATTTGCTATCAAATTTCAACTCGCAGCTTGACAAGGCTCAAACAAAATCAAGGAAATACGAACAAAAACAAGAAAGCATTTTGACTTATTTGTGAGGTAACATAGACAATACTGAAACATTCTTCAAGTGTCAGAATCGCTCATGGTTTCAGAAGAGCTCGAGCTTTGAAGACGAAAAGGCAAGGCAATGCGGGCCCAGCGGCCTAACCCTGCCACAATAAACGGCCAGGTTTATAACGCGGACCACGCGGACCCCGCAGACCTTCTCGACAAACATGACTTTCAGGTTCGCGAAATGTGGTCCGCGTTTTAGAATTTTCCTATGGAGCTAAATTCTAAAACGCGGACCTTAATTTCGCGGACTTTTTCCAATGTCCGCGAGATATTGTCCGCGTTATAGAACTTCGCTATAGGGTGAAATTCTAAAACGCGGACCTTCATCTCGCAGACTTTCTTGTAGGTCCGCGAAATTTAGTCCTCGTTTTAGAATTTTGCTATAGGGCGAAATTCTAAAGCACGGACCTAAATTCGCGGACTTTTTAGTACATTTTGAAACTTAGCATTTCGAAATAAAATCTCATTTAAAATCGAACCATTAGAAGTAAAAAAGGAATAGAATCCGGGAAAACATTAACGTAGAGAAAACTTACGTAAGTATCTCGTTCCATGAAGTTTATACTGCTGTTTTAGCAATTTTAGCAACTTTCTGCAAAACGTTTGTTTGTTTGTTTTCAATTTATTTTGAGTGAGCTTGTCAGGATTTCTAGCTACTGAAAGCTAATTTAGGCCCACTGTGCATGCCGCATCCAGGCATGGGACCCCTAGTTTAACGTCCCTTCCGAAGGACGACGAGGTGAGTTGCGAGGTCAGTCCTCAGAGGTCACCCATCCGCAATCTGACCTCACTCGACCAAGCTTAACTTCAGTCACCTGACGAAGACTGTATAAGCCACTCGGCCACTCACAACGTTAACTTGTAACTCGTAACACAACGTTAACTGTCCTTGTCTTGTCTGGTCTCGTCCCCTTTACAAAGTTATTGCACGACAACTTGTCAGTCCGCACTATGCAAGGAGACGATTTTTTTTTTTTTAATTTACTCATTTATAACGATATCCCATCAGTGTTACAGAATGCTTCCAACACTGGAAATCCTTTTCGTAAAGGACTCTGATATGAAAGCAATGATTTCCCCAGCATCGGTAGGTAAGATCCAATCCCTACTTTTTCATAGACATAGGAACCGGGAGGGCACTGGGGGCACGTGCTCCCCAAGATTTTGCAACAAACAAACACGTATTATGTATTTTATATGTTCATATATTTTCATATTTGATTTGTTTAGGGAGGGTTGCCCTTCAACCGAAGTTGTTTTTCAAGGGGCCCTTTCAAGTGCCCTTTTTATTTTCAGAAGATGTCGCATGGCTTCAAGGACTGGAGGAAAGCTTTTTACCCGTGCCAGACTTTTTGTCAGACTTTTTCACACACTTTAATTGCGTGATCTCTGGACTTGCTACAAGTCTCTCTCTATTGTCAGCATATATTTTAAGTTGCAAAATGTGAGGGTGAGGGAAATGGAAGGGCGAGATGGAAGGGCAAAATGTGAGGGCGAGTTTCTCCCTGTTTCTGCTCTATGTCTTGTGATGTCTCCCTGTTTCTCCTCTATGTCTTATGATAACAAGAGAGAGACTTGTAGCAAGTCCACGTGATCTCTGATTGTAGATTATTAGTCTAAATTCACAAACAGAAGCCAGACTAGGCATAAAGAAAAACAAAAGGTTGTCCTTGCACAAGGAACAGGTTATTAGAAACTCCCGGAAAAGTATAACTCGAGAAACTATCTACTTTACTAAAAGAAATTTATGACTTTATTTTCAATTTTCTGCTTCATGATATTACTCGGAAGGTACTTGAATAATGCCTAAACACCGGAAAGGCTTCAAAACTTTGTTTTGAAGTATTGAGGAGGGCATGGGTAGAGAAAAAGAAGGTAGGTATGGAACGTGCAAGAAATTGCAAGAAACTCAGAATGCCGACAGTCTGATACATCCAAGAAATTTTCAGTCCCAGCTCAGCTTTTACGTGCGTGGGAAAGCCTACATTCGGTTCCAAACCCATCAAAAGTAAACGACATTCCCTTCGATTGTTTCGGGTCTTGTACCCCTATCGAAACCCAATAGGCCCATAAAATTCGACGGGCGTTGATCGACTAAGGATGACAGATTTTGTAGAAATCGTAGTGGAAACCGTCTAAAAAATGCAGCAGAAATGCTCTGCATGAGTCCTCGAAATTAGGTCCGTGCTTTCCGTGCTTTAGAATTTCGCCCTATAGCAAAATTCTAAAACGAGGGCCAAATATCGCGGACCTACAAGAAAGTCCGCGAAATTAAGGTCCGCGTTTTAGAATTTAGCTCTATAGGAAAATTCTAAAACGCGGACCACATTTCGGGGACTCATGCAGAGCATTTCTGCTGCATGTTTTGGACGGTTTCCACTGGGATTTCTACAAAATCAGAAATATTGCTCACAAATGGCGGAGAATGGTTCAGTAATACTTGCACGATTCAGTAATACGTACAAATGTACTAAGATTTAATCATACCTGCCAGTTAACTGTGTTAAATTTCTTTGGCATCCTCTGTTAGTTACACAGACTCCTATCTCCACATCTCTGTGTTTCGTTTAGGCCTGAATTGTGTTGTGTTGTTGCAGTTGTATTGACTGATATTCAATATGGGCCTGTGTTCTTTTCTTTTTTTTCTGCTTCAATGCACTACCTATTACAGGCATGGCAGCAATAATGTAAATTGAGAGAAAAAAAATCAACAAAAATAACTAATCATCAATTTACAAATTTACAGCTAGAACAAAACAATAATTGATGTGGAAAATTCACTGTCCTTGGTGATTTTTTCGGATGTCACTTGCTTCTTTTAGAAAATTAGACAAGGCCACAATAACACTGGGCTCATTACTCTGCATTAAATCTTCATAAAACGGGCTTCATTTGAGGTCGAATTTATACCAGGTACTTTGCAGAGTACTTCCCTATGAGCTTCATATGCAGGGCACGCGCAAAGGAAATGGTATTCATCCTCAACCCTGCCTTAGTCACATATCTGACACTGACGGTCATTGACGTCAACCCCTTTATGTCGCCCAACCTCAATTTCAAGATTGTGATCGCTGCTTCTAAATTTTGTAAGACGTGGTCTATCCTTGAACCTAAGAGGTATAGCCTGATTTGCACCAAATATTTTGTATGTACGGAGCTTACTGTTACGCTCGCTGTCAGGGCCCGCTATCTCTATCTCATGTTTCATAGATTCATGAAGTAGTTTTTCATATTTTCCTTGCATAATCTTGAAACTTAAGCGATGTGGATTTTCAAATACCTACTGTAGCCCCAGTAATCCAAGGGTACTTTTCACAGTTTGAAGCCAGTTAGAGGGATTTTCAGCTTGGAGTTCTTCCTCTAACGCTTTGTGGGTAAGCGAATTATCGTGGAGAGTTGAAAGGTCAACTAAAAAGTCTAACCATGGGTAATTGGACACCGCAATTATGTTTCAGTATATGTGCTACTGCGGAGGAAATCGTATATCTTTCTGCGAAGGAGGTATCGGACATTTGGAAGGAAAATCTCTCTCATGATAGCTCCTGCGTAGAACTAAATAATTTTTCTCTGCAAAGAAAAATAATGTCGCCCAACCTCAATTTCAAGATTGTGATCGCTGCTTCTAAATTTTGTAAGACGTGGTCTATCCTTGAACCTAAGAGGTATAGCCTGATTTGCACCAAATATTTTGTATGTACGGAGCTTACTGTTACGCTCGCTGTTAGGGCCCGCTATCTCTATCTCATGTTTCATAGATTCATGAAGTAGTTTTTCATATTTTTCTTGCATAATCTTGAAACTTAAGCGATGTGGATTTTCAAATACCTACTGTAGCCCCAGTAATCCAAGGGTACTTTTCACAGTTTGAAGCCAGTTAGAGGGATTTTCAGCTTGGAGTTCTTCCTCTAACGCTTTGTGGGTAAGCGAATTATCGTGGAGAGTTGAAAGGTCAACTGAAAAGTCTAACCATGGGTAATTGGACACCGCAATTATGTTTCAGTATATGTGCTACTGCGGAGGAAATCGTATATCTTTTTGCGAAGGAGGTATCGGACATTTGGAAGGAAAATCTCTCTCATGATAGCTCCTGCGTAGAACTAAATAATTTTTCTCTGCAAAGAACAAAGCAGCAGCAATGAAGAAAAATGCGGTGTCTCAAAAAGTCTGGTAAATGCAAAATACAAAAAATTCCTTGCTTAAATATACGAAAGGCCTTTGTTCTAAGAAATCGAAAATGTACAAAATCGTCCAAAAGCCTTTGTTTTCCTCTCTGTTCCCTCACTTTTTTGTGTCCTTGTGAGCTTTTTTTGAAAATTTCGCCATTAGATTGTTTCTAAATTTAAAAAAAGTCTTCCTTGAGCGTTTTGCAGATTCACACAGGGGCAAAGCGGGCACGTCTTCATCCAAGTTCAAAGACTCCCAAATCAAAATAACTTTGAAGTTTTCAACGTGAAGACTATGGCCCCCACCTCCCCCAGTATTTTCCATAAACCGGTAGAAGTCCCCCTTCTTGGACAACTTCAATAAGTTGTGATCTTCTACCTTTGCTCTTACCACCTCCCATTCGTGTGACGCAATCCCAAAGATGTCCATCTTTTCAGCTAATATTTCATCACTCCTCATGAGCTGCATCCAGACCCGACCTTTTCTGTTACCGTAGCCTTGATCTCTCCATCTCATAGACAGTGTGATAGATTTAACTCTCCCGGGAAGAACAGGACCATTGAACCATATTTCGGGGCACCAGTGACCACTACGTGGTCCAAATTTGTCGAAGTTTTCCCCCTTGATAACCAACTCTTGCAGTTTAGGGAGAATAGCATGCAGTCGTCGACAGGTTTGTGTAAACCGGCCTAAGTCATTAACGCAAAGAAATTGACAAATCCTCTGGATGACTAGCTCAGGTAAAGTTTCCAAGCTCATCGTGAACTTTCTTTTGCAGGAAATTGATCTCCAAGTTATCTGGAAATTACGCCATAATCGTTGTCGTTGTGTCGAAATAAGAGTTTCGTATCATATGCAAAGCTGCAGGAGGATGAGAGTGATGAAATTTGTTTCAATCACTGATCAAACTATATCTGTGATCTGGGTACCAGACTTCTTGTTGAGAGAATCCCAGGGTATATACAGGGGAAGCCCCATTAAAGCGAAGCATACGCAAACGAGACTACGAGACTCGACTTTCCTCTAAGGGGACAAATTAAAAAAACCGTGGTTTTCCCTGAATTAACATTAAAGTTAAAGGGATTTGGGCCAGCACTGAAAGTTTATCGTGAAAACTTCAAGGCCTTCAAAACATTATCTGATAATTTTATTCTTAGTTTCTTATGGAAAAATAAAAACAAAAACAAGTAACACGTACCTGACCTGGAAAGAACCACATCATTCATTCAGGATATCAATTTCCTATTTCACGCCCATACCATCTATTAAAACATGATTAAAATAAAATGTGAACTCTTCAAGTTTCAATACAATAAAAATGTGCATTGAACAGTAAATGTTACGCCTTGTAACCCCTTTCGAGCCCCTTTTGACAAAAGAAGAGTACGCGTGGCCAAAAGCGGAACTCATCCCATTCAAACTGGAAGTTGTAGAATTCACAGAAATGGGCTTGGCCATATTTGAGGTCACAGATCGCTGAGAAAACAACAGAGAGCCGAGTGATGAAAACCAAAATTGTTTCTATTCATCATAAACAAAAAGGTGATGTCCCAACTTTTTCCTTCACTATTATGTTGCTTGGATGCTAATGAGCCGCATTGACGTCATTGTGAAGTCCCATGACTTACGTCGGTCTTATCTTTTGTTTTATCGGCCAATGAGATGAGTGAATTAAACTACTATAGTAACCACAAACCAATCAGATCGCACGAATGGCTTCGATGCTAAAAATAGATCGATTACTCAGCCTAGATATACACAAGAGAAACCCCTCTACGACAAACTTGTGCTCATATCCTGAGAGCAGTTAGTCATCAATCAGATATTCAGTGATCATTAGCAAGAACTATGTCAGATCTCACGTTTTATGAGGACAGCATTTACTCAGAGAGCATGTCAGAGAAGGAGGCCTATGATCGGTCCAAGTTAAAGCTTGATTTCGGCAGTGCAAGCGCTATTTCAGCGACGAAAAGGAACACAATCTTGGCCGGGACACCATCGAATGGCGCTTTACTTCAATCGCCCGATCTTATGCTGCTGAAACTTGGATCTCCCGAACTGGAAAATTTGATCATGCAAAATAATGGACTCATTACAACCACACCAACTCCAACCGATTCAAGCATTTCTGACCAAAGCACAGTGGAAGAAAGGGAAAATTTTGCTGCCGGTTTCGTGAGAGCATTACAAAAGCTTCAACAACATGGCGAAACTAACGAATCAACGCCACCATGCACAAACACTGAATTTCAGAAACCAAGATCAACACAAAATCGTTCACAAGGATTCCCATATTACGACATGAATGCAAATTCAGTAGCAGTTAAAAAAGAAATACCCGAGCCAGCAGTTTCCCTTTCACAACTTCAAAACAGGCCTAATGGATATCAATCGCAAACATGGGTGAAGTCTGATTCAAATCCCATTCACGCAAGCCAAACTTCGATATCAAGAACCCAAGCAAGACCTGTGATTACAAATAGGCCATCATGCATTCAAGAATCGACACAAAATCACCAAAGACTTCGACATATCGCCAATTCACAACCCAGCGTCGTTCGCTATGCTCAACATCAGACAGATACCGGCCTAGCCACCAGAAGCAATCCATCCTCAAGCGGAGTTTACCCAGCTTCAAATACCGGCCTTACAAGAACAATCCCACAAACCGGTGTGAATATTCATCAAGCTTCAAGCTTACAAAGAACTGTTCCGTCAAGTTCAGCCTATCCAGTCATCAGTTCAGTTGGATCTGCTTCTTCCTCGCCGAGACCACCAACTTACAAACTCGAAGATGAAGCTCAAATCGTCCCATCGAACACTCCGCCTCTGCAATCGACTCCGATCGATTTGAAAATGCAAGAAATTATCAAACACGAGAGAAAGAAGCTGAGAAATCGTTTGGCCGCTCAAAGATGTAGGAAGAGAAAGATCGAAAGAGAAGACGAATTGAAAGAAAAAGTAAAAGAATTGAAAATGACATACAGTGAACTGACATCAACTCGCACAGAACTCAGAAAACAAGTTATTGAACTGAAACAGAAGGTAATGAATCATGTCAACCAAGGCTGTCATGTTTATTTGCCTACCTCCTCTGGAGTAATGGCCGAAGGAATAACAACTACTGTAGCGTGAGTTTATTCTACAGGACAGTTCTGTGAAAAAATTCCTATAAGGGTAACCTAATGCAGCCAGGTGGCCTACTCTAGGCCACGTTTATTGCAAAGTTGGCGGCCAGCCAGAACAAGGACCAAGGAACAGTTTGGACAAATTTGAAGATCTTCTATGTTAGGGTTCTTATCGTAGAGTATTGTGATAAATCTTGGGATACATGTGCTTAAGACGTCCTAAAGATATCCCCACTGTTTAGCCCCAAAACATACTTTATGGTTATCTTGAATTTAAAATCTTTCCACAGTCATGGCTTTTCCACCGTAGGCTGCTTCGAAAAATTGGCAATCATTTTATTTTCCTGCCAAAATACACAGACGGGAAAAATTTGCCGCCTACCCACTGTTTTCGTCGCCCTTTAGAATAAACTTCCTTGTAACTTGTGTACTTCATGAGCAAGTGACAATTGGAAATGAAGTCGTTATTTCCGGAGAGAATCAATTTTGATTCTGTTATTACCAAAGTAGACAGGAGGGTCTTGTTTATATCCTGTACGCATTTCATCTTGACATGGAAGGTATCCGGCATAATTTCCGCATTTACATGGATTCTGTTTGAAAAGAGTGCTCAGATTACAATTGAGTCCACAGTTTAATGTTTACAGTTTGTAGCTACTGTGGTCTTGGTCTTATGGCAAGGAAATGGAAATATCTATCTACAATTTAAAGAGGAATGACAGGCTAATTTATCAGTCATGTGAAAGAAGTTTGAACAGCCCAAAAAATACATAAAACATCTTGGTTTTTATTGCTTTTCAGTCATTTTCTTCCCCACCTTACATAACAAAATTCAAAACAGGCCTGCTGGTTCAATTCCTGTTACAATAGTCTTCAATTTCTCTTGGTATTTCCATGGTAGTTTACGTTTGTAAAGATTTGTATATTAACAATTTGTCAGCATAGATGCAAAAGTTATAAAGAAATATTTTAAGTCTAACTTAGTAATTAATGCATGCATATTTATTTACTTGTCTGAAAAAGGACAGTATCATATTTTTAGAATGTGAAATTATTTGCTGCATCGATGATAACAGACAAACTTCTATGAATGCTTCTTATTTCCCATGACCTTGATACCTGGTCAAGATCCATTCCCAAGGGGCATGCAACAAACTGTATTGAGGGCACAGTTTCATGATACCCATATTTTGATGAGTTCAAAGCCACCAGAATTCTCAAAACATGAGTATGATCTTCACCAAAAATCACTTCACTGGTAAGATATTGAATGAAGTCCACCTAAATTGTTACCTGCCTGACAATATTTTACCAAGATCATTTTGCTGGCCTTGTGCATATTAACAACATGGTTCTCCTGGTGTAGTATTCTCTTTAGTTTCTCAAGAATTTTCATAAAGCATAAGAGTTTTTGTCACAAGTGGGAGATTCCTGAAAATTCATAAGCATTTACTTCACGTTGATAATAATGTTAAATATTGCATAATTCACAGCACTTATGCAATACTTGGTAGAGTTCACATACCATAAAATTCTGACAATCCATGCAGGTCATCATGCCCAGGGGGGCACTTGGCCAAAATTTGTGCAGGGATGTGCCCACGAAAAAGATCTTTTTACCGGGCTCCAGAAGTTTTGCCTTCAAATGGTAACTGATACCAGAAAAAATCGGTGAAAAGACTTCTCCAGAACACAAAAATTGGACTAAATGATAACCCAGTCTCACAAAATGTCCCCATTTGACATGATTTGACAACCGGCTTCAGAAAAATTCCCAAATTGCCTTCTTTTGACACCCCCATTCTAGGAAAAATAGGCGAAAACGATGCCGCGAAAAACGGCACATCCCCGTCGGACAAATATACTAAGTACCCCCCCCCCCCTAGGCCATGATGCCAACTTCAGGTAATCAAGATGAGAAAGCCAGGAATATGAGGTTTGACTCCGCAACCAGGGAAGTGGATCAGTGGAAGCATGAACGTTTGAGGCTGTTTTTGAGCTTTACTTAGCCTGCGCGCAGACTTTACTACTGCGCAGGAGAAATCAATTCTCCTGCGCAGTAGTCAACTCTCATCATTTGATGTCCTAACCCTTTGGCAAATGATTGAATACGTCAGCTGCAGGCAGTTTTTCATCATGTGATACAGCTTTAAATTGAAAGTCAGCCACAAAAGTAACCATTCTAGCAACTTTGTGAATGAACAAAGATTCTTTCATGGTGAAAGGTTGTTGACAAAACCACGTGAAACCTGGGTGCTGAAACAAATCCACCAACTGATAAACAAACGTTCAATTTTCTCCCGCGGAAAATTATTGAATTTGCGGCTTCCAAAAAATCTGGCAAGAGCCGTTTTATTCTGTCACGGCGTAGGCTGGAAGGCTCGACCACAAGAAAGAGATGGTTTCGTTTTCATTTCTGTTTTGTTTCACCCATGTTATACACGGCAATCAAGTGTGGGGATTTCAACGCTGGAAGTTTTCACACTTTCAGAGTTATAAATTAAAGGCTCCCATTAGCCATGTTTGAAGAATGAGATCATGCATGTAGCTTGCTTCATGTAGTAAAGAATATTTATCTGCAATAGCAACTGTTTAATGTAGGATTTGATAAGCGTCAGAATTATTACATTGGATGTATCGAAAAGCACATGATACTGACAAATTCTTTACTTTTGCCAGACAAGATTTGCCACTGCAATAGTGCCACACCTGTTTCTTGATTGTATTATATGGGTTGGTTGGTCTCCTTGACAACAGTCGTCCATATTAAGATTTCAACAGTAAGGGAACATTGCCAGGTCAAACTTGCAAATAGCATTTTAATGACTTTGCAACTCTGTTGATGATTGCATTAACAGCGAGAGTTTGTTAGGAACACGTAGTAATTAGCCTTAATCCGGAGAAATCGATTGGCAACTCATCAAAATTTGATGGAGATTTTACTTTGCTCGATTGTTTTGATTGCATACAAGTATATTCTTTCTGGTTTGCCTAAAGCCCCTTTCAGAATGTTTTCATTCTTAAAACATGAAACATAGCTCAAGAAACTACTTATTTTGACAAAGAAAATCCTTAACCTACACTTAATTTATTTTCACTTGCGTCCAGTATCACTTTGCTCAGAAATTACTAGAGTAATGTCTAAACACTGGAAAGGCTTCAAAAAGCCTTGTTTTGAAATCATCCCGAGGGCACAGATAGTAATCAACATGAAGATTGTTATGGAACATTTAAGAAACTCGTAAGAAACTCTGTGATCTCAAAATTCTATAATTTTAAGGAGTTAAGGAGCCAAAATCCTTAGTTTCTTATAAAAAATACGTTTATATGTAGGGGGAAAATGGTGGAGGACACTACTGACGTATTTTTACTTTGGCCAGACATCAGCTGCTACCTAGTCAGCGCAACATTTGTCCCTTGATAGCTGAGTATGAGTTGCTTGCCCCTTGACAACAGTCGTCCATGTTGAAGATTTCAAACAGTAAGGGAACTTTGCCAGGTCACAGAGGTCAGATTTTGGAAAATTACTTTTTAATGAGTTGGCAGCTCAACTGATGAGTTCATTAACAGCCTGAGTTTGGCAGCTCACCTAAATTTGATTGTTGGGCCAAATATCTCTGAATTGTTTTGATTGTATATATTAACAATCCCCATAAATATCTCAAATTCTACGTTGATTGTTTCGATTGTGTACATAAACAATGCCTATTGTTACAACATTCCTGATTCCTTCCACTCTATATAGGTAGGTATATAGGTGTCCTTCCGGTCGGAGAAAAAGCCCCTCCATAATGTTTTCATTCTTCAAACATAATTAAAGGCTCCCATTAGCCATGTTGAAGAATGAGATCATGCACGTAGCTTGCTTCATGAAGTAATAAATATTTATCTGCAGTTGCACCTGTTTAATGTAGGATTTAGTTTATATCGGGATGGCAATAGCCTAGCCAGCCCACTTCAAGGAGACCAGATTTCTTGATAAGCGTCAGAATTATTACATCGGATGTACCGAAAATAAGGATGGCACATGATATTGCCAAATTCTTTACTTTAGCCAGACAAGATTTGTCACTGTAATAGTGCCACACCTGTTTCTTGATAGTATTATATGGGTTGGCTGGTTTCCTTGACAACAGTCGTCCATATGAAGATTTCAAGCAGTAAGGGAACTTTGCCAGATCAAACTTTGTAAATAGCATTTTAATGACTTTGCAACTCTGTTGATGATTTCATTAACAGCGAGAGTTTGTTAGGAACACCTAGTAATTAGCCTTAATCAGGAGAAATCGATTGGCAACTCATCAAAATTTGATAGAGATTTTATTTTGCTCGATTGTTTTGATTTTATACAAGTATATTCTTTCTGGTTTGCCTGAAACCTCTTCCAGAATGTTTTCAGTCTTCAAACATGAAACATAGCTTGAGAAACTACTTATTTTGACAAAGAAAATCCTTAACCTACACTTATTTTATTTTCACTAGCGTCCTGTATCACTTTGCTCAGAAATTACCAGAGGATGTCTGAACATTGGAAAGGCTTCAAAAAGTCTTTTTTGAAATTATCCCGAGGGCACAGATAGTAATCAACATGAAGATTGTCATGGAACATTTAAGAAACTCGTAAGAAACTCTGTGTACTCAAAATCATACATGTTGATGTAGGGAAAAAATGGCGGAGGACACTACTGACGTACTTTTACTTTAGCCAGAAACCAGCTGCTACCTAAACAGTGCAACACTTGTTCCTTGATAGCTTATAGTATGAGTTGCTTGCCCCTTGAAAACAGTCGTCCATGTTGAAGATTTCAAACAGTAAGGGAACTTTGCCAGGTCACAGAGGTCAGATTTTGGAAAATTACCTTTTAATGAGTTGGCAGCTCAACTGATGAATTCATTAACAGCCAGAGTTTGGCAGCTCACCTAAATCTGATTGTTGACCCAGATGTCTCTGAATTGTTTTGATTGTGTAAATTAACAATGTCTATAAATACTTCAAATGCTTCATCGATTGTTTCGATTGTGTGCAGGAATAATGCCTATTGTTACAACATTCCTGATTCCTTCCTCTATAGGTAGGTATATAGGTATATAGGTAGGTGTATTCCTTCCGGTTGGAGAAAAGCCCCTCCATAATGTTTTCATTCTTCAAACATAAAAAGTAGAGATTGCCTGTCAACCAAAGAGCGTTGTTACCCAGGGTCCTTTGCGGGCACTCAGAATGTGGACCAATGCCAAAGTTTGCATTTTGGCAAAATTTGGTTTTCGGTTATAAATTTTGACAGTATGAAATTAGCATGCCCGCAAAGGACTCTCGATAGCAGACCCGGGATTACCCTGGGTACCAGAGCCTCGAAATTTAGATGAAAGGAAATTGGTAAGAGGAAAAGAGAGAAGGTACTTTCTTTCCTTCCTTATTTTTTTCTTTTTATTATTTTTTGGCTCTGGTACCCAGGGTAACCCGGGATAAGTTCAATAGGCGAGGGACGGGGGTGTGCCGTTTTGACGTCTGAAATCACACTCTAAAATTTATTTTCTGTCCGAAAAAGGCACTCAAGAAAATGGCATATCCCGCACCAGCACATCTGGTAATTACCTCCTCCGCGGTAGCAATGACTATTAAGCTGCTGACTTTGGTCTGGTATTTCCTTCCTCTCATCCCCTGTGACGAAAATGCTTCGTGTTCCCATCTTCTCCTACTTCCCACACACAGCTCGGCGTGAAGATTGATAGCAGCTGTGATAGCAGTCTCAGACTTCGCCAATTTTTCCATTCCCGTTGAAAGGAGGACGCTGCGCACGCGTATTATAGAAAACCGAACGAAAGACATGTGTTTTCATTCTCGTATGACGTCAATAACGTCTACAATTAGAAATGAAAAAGTTGATAGTTGGTAGCGGCTTTGCCATTACCACATTACCCAGAGGGGGGGGGGGGTTACTTGGTATATTTGTCCTTCGGCGCTCCCTGATTTGTCCGACTGAGACTTGTCATTTTTCAGGGTATCGTTTTCACCTAAATTTTTTCTAGAACGATGAATCAAGATAAGGCAGTTTTTGAAGGCGTTGTGGCACAGTGAGGTAATCCTCTGACTTTGAAACCAGAACAGTCAGGCGGAATGGGTTCGATACCCGGTGGGGCCAGACCACTTGAGTGTCATGACAAGGGGTCGCGGGCTAAATTAGCGCTTAGGTTTCTGCGATCCCAGCGCTTGGCGCTAAAAATCACAACTTCACCTTCATCTTTACCTTTCTGGAGCCGGTTGTCAAAATGTGTCAAAAGGGGAAATTTTGTTAGATCGGGTTAATCTAACAAGATATTTAGTCAAATTTTTGTGTTTTGGAGTATGCTTTTGACCCCCGGCTTTTGACTGACTTTTTCAAGAATCGAGTATCATTTCAGGGCAAATGGAACCGAGTAAAAATTTTTCTTCGTGGGCACATCTCCGTCCAAATTCAAGCCAAGAACCCTCCGCCACATGTGTTACAGTCGTGGACTAGATCATTGATTTTGGTCAATAGGAAATAAATAAAGGTACAACAAAGATATCTTTACTTCAAAATTTAAGCCCAAAGTGAAATAGTTTACCTTGGTTTCTCACGAGACGAAAGCCAGAAGACACTTCGTGGGCTTGAAGGGGGCTTGCATCAACAAAATTGGAAGTGTATGGGAAGCAAGAATAGAGGAGGATTGCGCTAAAGATGTCGGTGAGGAATTTTTTACCGAGATGCATTGCGTTCGAATTACAAATCTTTAACGATTCTATAGGAATTCAATTAAAGAACGCGCGCAGTCCATTCCGGTAAAAATTCCTCGCCGCCAAATATGGCCAGATAAGTCCATAGGACAGGAGAGAATCTTCTCGTTTGCGAACCATTTCACGAGGACAAATATTTCCAGCTCTAACTAAAAGCTGAGGCCGGTCAGTTGCCATGTTTGAAATTTCAGTTTCGTGATACAGATACAAAGAATATTCACTTTTCTTGAAACGCCACCACGCAGAAAAACTATCAGGCCATGCAAAAAGATCTAATTATGCGAAAAACTCCAAGGATATAAAGGCTCCAAGCTAAATTTATGAAATACCGATTATTCCCAGAATTTTCTTCATATTTTGAATCTTCACTACAGCTTTGCTAAGAATTTAAAGCCAAGAAGTCTAGCGTTCCAAGACTGATACCAGATTTTTGTGGCCCACCGCAACGACCTTTCCCCCACTAAAATATTATCAAAGGTTGTTCGTAGGCGTTTTTACGTTGGTTTGGTGTTTGGTCTTTACACTTGAGCAGGAATTAATTCACGATATCTCGAACTGATGATAGTTACGTAGTCAACGAGAGAAATGACGCTTCTTTTTAAAACCATATGGTAAAACCAAGGAAACCTCATTGATTACAACTGACCTTTTGGTTGAAATTCTTCAAAAGATTTTACAGGATGATGTTGAGAAATTCCCCACGTAATGATAGTTTTAGGGCCTGTTCATATGGAGGCGAACCAGCCCGCTTACCGGGCTGGAGCTCTTTGCCGAGATCTCACCTCATCTCTAATTCCAATACAAAACTTGATTTCTGTTCATATGAGTAGGCGGGCTGGCCCGCTTAGCGAGATCTCACTGCTATGGTGGCGAGATCTCGGTAGGCGGGATGAAAATTTTCCCATATGAACACTCCATCCCGGCTACCGAGACGAAAATGCCGCCATTGCTCATGCGCTGCGGCTCTAAACAATGGGCACGTGTCTCATTTTTGACACGTGTCAAATTTCTGTCTCGGGAAGCGGGCTGGAATTTCTCCATATGAACACAAGCTGAAAACTGACTCGCCTTCCGGGCCAGCCCGGTAAGCGGGCTGGCTCGCCTCCATATGAACAGGCCCTTAGGGTACAATAGGGTACGATTTCAGACGTCAAAAGGCACATCCCCGTCACCCGGCTATTGAAGTTACCCCCCGGGGTCTGAGACCACAGTCTTTGTAGGAAATGGCGCGAAAATTAGTTACTGACGTCTCTCCTGAGATTCTTTCTTCAACATTTCATGCAATAAAATGGCTCAAAGCACACTCACAAACGGGCGGAAGGACAGCAAAATGCCAAAACAATCCAGAGAATCTCAGGAGTGATGACAACATTGCGCCTCCCTAGCTTACCCTAACGAACTGCCCTCGCAGTTCTCTCAAGGGCTCGTTGCTGCGAGGGCAGTTCGTTAGGGTAAGCTAGGGAGGCGAAATGTTGTTGCAGTTGGGATTCGGAATTTTCAGAATTTGAAGGAGGAGCACAGTGGGCCCACAGGTGGAAATTTGGCGAAAACGAATTTTTTTCAAACATTGAATATTATACATGTAAAGAAAGCTGAGATTCTGGACTATTCAAAGCTTTTTAAATTTTTTGTTTATCTATTTTCAACAAACAGCTACATTGATTTGAAAATGAACAAATTTGTCATGAACGGCAAATATCGGAAAATAAGTGAAATTTCTCAAACATACTTGCAATGTATTAAGGTTTAAAGAATATCAACTACAATATCATAAAATGTGGTCTGCTGTTCATAATCATGAAGATTTTCCTCCAAAATCATGAAAATAGTCGCAAAATGGCCGATTTTTTTAACATTTTTGTTGTCATTTTTTCGCCTTAACCTTGAGATATATCAAAAACTATGAACGGACTAATTGTAAACCATATACTTTTCTGAAAATATAGATCACCTGTGGCAAGGTGCTAGCTGGTTTATTATTAGTCCGTTCATATTTTTTAAATGAAGTTCATTTGAATTTTACCGTTAGAAATCATTATTCAAGTCTGTTGGCCCCAGACCCCTTTAAAATTGACCAAACTGCAATTTTTTACGTTTCTGAATTCACCTTAAAATACGATTCAAATGAGCTATAAACCAGCTTCGGATTTTTTGTCCTTCTTAAACTATATTCGATATTCAGATTTTTGTGCAAAATGCCCAAATATGGTACATTTGCTCTAATTTGGTTCCAGGCCTACAATTGTCACTCAGAATTAACTTTTTAGGGTCTCTACATCCATCTTACAATATCCATCAAGCCATGTATGTAGAAAATTAGTTTTATTTCCTTCTGCAAAATATCATGAAATTTCCAAAAATCAGCGTTCTAGGCCCACTGTGAGGAGGGCCTAAATCAAACCACGATGTTTGACCGGAATACAAACGTTGCTTGCCAGGGGTGAGTATTGAATAATTATTGTTTCTTCGTTAGTTTAGAAAGCACAACAATAGTGTCCGAATTGCCCATGGTATTGAGTACTGTCCGCCTGACTGTTCTGGCTGCAAAGTCAGAGGATTACACCGTTGTGCCACAAAACGATATGTTTCATTCATTGTGTATCCTGGTGCTCACGTCTAAGCCAGCTGTGAGATTCTTATTGGATGCCGTAACTTTAGCTGTGTCTCAGCAACCTCCTCCCTTCAGAGGCGTACGCAGCACTTGTCTGGGGCTCCAGAAAATTTTCAGTGACCACGCCCTTCTGACGCTCGGAAAATGAGGGAAATGCTCTTTTTAGTTATATTTTGCAACGTAAACATAGCTGCAATCAACACCAAATAGGCAAGTCGTTTTGTCTAATTTGCAGTGAGAATTTATACCCATCATTGGAAGTTAGTCCAATAAAGTGAAAGAAGAAAAGTTATTCAGTTGCGACCAGTCCAACATATCAAGTACAAATTACAAATTGTTTCTCTAAGCTTCATTGCAAAATGATTTGCCTCTAGTCCGTCTGGTCCTTCGATCTTAATATTTGAGGAAATTTCTCCCTTCGTTACTTTAAAAACGTCTGGTCGTCTAGTCGGTCGATGGCATCATTTTTTGCAAGAAGCTTCAGCAAAAGTAATTGTTGTTGCAATTTGGGAATTTGTATCATTTCATCACGTTATGGTACAGACTCTTCCAATCATTTTGCATGTTCAAGCTGAGATAACAAGGGATATTGAAGTGAGTTGGTCTGGGGGCAAGACCCCAGGAAAGTTTTTGAAGATATGCATTCTACTTTGGTTTAGAATGCCTCTTCCAGCAGTGTTCGAGCATTTCTTAGAAACCAAAACCTTGCTACTAACCCTTGAAAAACAATTCTTTGCTTGCTCTTCCAGAATCTCAGAGCCACTTCTTGACAGCTCTGCTCAACGCTCCCCGCCCCCACACCAATTTTATTACATTTTTGTGCGGATCTCGAGGACCAACTTTTTTGAAAAGTAAGTGGGGGGTCCGGACCCCCCATTCCCCCCTTGGGTACGCCACTGCCTCCCTTAAAGAATAAAATGAAACAGTAACAGTTGCGGTCATGTGCAGTGGATTGATATCGAACCAAAACATTCCACATGTTAGCTGATGCAAAGATCAATTTTGTAACAAATTTTGAATTCATTCTCTTATCTCAAAGTTGTGATGATCCGTCAGATTTTCTAGCGTTTGCTTCTTCTGCTAAGATACGAAGTTTTGAAGCAACAAAGATGACCTGCTACGTCTTTTCAATACTCCTTGTGCATCTTCTTTCATTTCATTTGGGTTTAGCAAATAAAATTAAAATCCTTGTAAATTATTTATGTACATTTGAAAAAGATTAATACTGGGCATAAAAGGTACTTCTAGCTCAGTAAAGCTCCCTTATCTGATGCGTAAAAACATCATTTTTACGAAGATAAAAAACTTAAGTTTTAGCAAACGATCGACCACAGCAGCGCATGATTCTCCAGTATGGCTTCAGCACAGTACTCAGGTGGACCTAGAACTACGAATAGTATCTATGGAATGATACGAGCGCAGAAATTAGCAAGAAAAATCAAAGCAAGAGCGATTTTCTTGGTGGCTGAGAAAAAGCGAATCGAGAACAAGGGAAAGATTTCGATTACTCATACTGATGAACCACAGCTTGCAGAAGATAACGTCAGACCATTCATGATGCAGAATAATTTGTGTATTCCTCGCTACTTGCATTCATCGAGTAAATCCCCATTCACAAACGCTTCTTCCCGTCTAACAAGTGCCAGTCATCATTTAACACCAAAGATTAATCCGGACTTGCATCGGATGGAACCTCGAAAGCGGTTTTATGAACCAGACGTACGGAATATTATACGAGAAATGTTCGACAAACACCTTGCCGGGAAAACTTACAGTCCTGAATTTGGTAAGACTGTCGCTAAAAGCTTGAGCGACCTCATTAAGGAAAAAGTAAAGGCACTCAATTTTCACAGATACAAAATCATAACTTTTGTTTACATTGGCCAATTGTGTGATCAAGGGTTGAGAATTGCAAGTTTAAGTCTTATCGATAAAAGCGTGGACAACTTCGCTGAACATTACTTGGAAACATCAGAATTTTTCGCAGTTGGTGTTGTCTATGGATTTTACATGGAGTAGTGAAACATAATGGTAGCTGCTTGTAGCTAATGACCTTGTAAATATAAATATCGCTAGTTTCTTAGCAACGATAACCCTTATGTGTTCCTTGAATTAGCAAGTTTGCTGAATGAATAGGAGAGAATACGGAAAAGAAAAAGTAAGTAATTTCTAGCTGATTATCAACGATGTTGCATCAAATTGTTCGATAAACTTATTCTTACGTTGCAACATAGAAACATTTTAAACATGATATTTCTAGAGAGGTTTTCACCTTGAAAGCAAATTGTATTCTTTTATCTCACTTTAAACTAAAAAATAGTAAACTTTTGTTCACAGAAAGTATAGGTCAAAGGGAACACTTGAATAGCGAACTTTATTTTTAAAGAGCGTAATCTCCATATCCCCTTCGGGGGTATATACGACGATTTGAAAAGCTATATCACAAATAGGAGGAGTAAAATATATCGGGCATATTCATTAGGTAGGGCCTAGCAGCCAGGGGTGGCGCCAGGGGAGGGCTAGGGGGGCTACAGCCCCCCGTCGGAGGCATCTAGCCCCCCGTCGGAGGAAATTTTGGGTTCTCGTCGGAGGAAATTTGGCAAAATAACGCACGAAAACACCATTTTTCAGTCATTTCAGCCCCCCCCTGTCGGAAGCTCTAGCCCCTCTGTCGGAAAGTTTCTGGCGCCACCCCTGCAGCAGCCAATCAGTTTCTGCATGCTAGCGAGACGATATGAATTGAAATGGTAATTAAGAATTTGAATCAAATTTTGTAACGTTCACTGGCAAGGGCTGAAAAGTTCAAGCAAGTTAAACTCTACGGCGGACCGCAGCGACCGGCCTGAAAGTGTGAAAAAGTGAATTACGCATGCTCAAAATGCAGCAATCACTGCTGATCGCTGCGATTCGCTTTAATGAAGATTGGCCTCAAAAGGAATTGTAGGTCGCAGGTTTAGCCTAAATCAGTTGCAAAATTGTCGAGCCATAGGCAAAAAAAAAGGTTTTTGCCCCCCCCCCCGTGTCCCCCGTTGCCATGTTGATTGGATAGAAACGTCACTTTTCTGTTGGCAACCAACGATTTGAAACTTTTCCAACTGATTTCAACACTGCAAAGGGGGATGGGGGGGGGCGCAGTGCTAAAAACCCTTAGTTTTTAGAATGGCTCAACAATTTTTGCAACTGATTGTAGGCTAAATACGAATGAAACCAACGTTGCTTTTAGGATAGAATTTGTTCGACACTTGCTTGATGCACACTGGCCATTAACGTCGGCTAATCAGCTAAACGCCAGCTCTCAAAAGCCTAAGGTGCTCCTGCCTACTCTATTTGTGAAAAACGTCTCCTACAATTTTTCATGTAATCTTTGGGTTACGGAATTGGTTGACACAGAATAAACAAGAAACAATTTAGAAATATCTCCATGCAATAAAAACTGGAGATTTTACATCGCAAATAGATTGAAAGTAATAAAAATTGATTAAAATTTGCTGGTATCACTTGATTTAGTCTTTAAACGCATGAAAAATTAATAAGTTGCTCGTTTCTTACATAAGATCTGTTAAAACAGAGTTATGAAAACAGGTAAAGATGCAAGTTGACACAGCTTATTAATAAAACTCGTCCCACAGCCATACATGTTTTGCGCAAGAGCATAGGACTTGAATCTTTGCAAATGCCATTGTCTAATTCTTGCAAGTCAGTAGATCGAAGTGGACTTTAGGTCGTTCGCCATAATTCTAGAAACAGCATTTTTGATATCACCATTATTTTTGGAATTACAGCATTTTAAGCTTTATGAAAAGTAGTAAAGGAGATAATTTAGGGGCAGATGGTTTCGTGGGCAGAAAGTTTCGCGAGAAGAAAAAATCGCGAAATTAAGGGCCTAAACTTTCGCGAATGACGTTTTTTCCCGCAAATTTCGCGACAAAAACTTTCGCGATCTAGAAAAAAGATCCAGTTTCGCGTGAAAAAACTTCGCAACTGAAGAAAAGTGAGGGGAAAACACAATTCTCTATTCATTTTCAGTGCTACGCACTCTCACGGTGACAATTTACAAGGTTTTATAGCCCAAGAGACTAAAGATCTGGGCGATTAGGGAACAGCAAAGCAAAACCTTGAATTAACGAATAAAATTGGATAGAAAAACTTTCGCGAGTCGAGAATTTTCTGCAATTTCGCGAGCAAAAACTTTCGCGAATTTCGAATTTAGATTATGCCTTGGCAAGAATTTTCGCGAAAAATGCCGAAAAACGGGAAACTTTCTGCCCACGAAAGTTTCTGCCCCTAAAAGTATCTGAAGCTTTGACAAAGATTAAAAGCACCATAAATTGTAAATTGGTTTCGAGAAAGTTAAATGACTGACACATGAAATAATCAGTTTTTTGAAGACCTACAAGATGGTTGTAAGCAGAGCTCTCTAGATTTTTTGCTGCTGCTTAGCGGTTTGATGACTTCATAGCTTCAAAAATAGTAGAAACTTTTTTAATGCTGTAACTCTGAAAATAATGGCAAAATCAAAATGCTCCTTCTGGAATGGTGGCAAACGATCTAAACTTCTCTTGGATATTAAGCTGAAAGACCTAAGAAATGAAATTTACACTTTTGATTTTAAAGTTTTGCAAAGTTTCAAGCCTTATGCTTTGCGCAAGGAGTTTAAATCCCAGAGGGGGGGGGGAATTTCCATATCTACGTACAGCAACGGGTACGTGCCGCCCATAGGGATGGGCTTTGAAACTCAAAAATTCCTAAATATGGGTCTTAAAATGTGATCGTTCCTCAAGAAATGGGTAGCTTTTTGAACTGTAACAAAAACTTTTCGCAATAATTATTCTCATCGTTGGATTTTCTTGGTCTTAGTTGTGACAAATGGTTTGTGGTAGCCTTAAAATCTATTAATATACCTTTACAGTGAAAAGAAACTTGATTCCTGGGAATTTCAACAGGCTTTGCCCCCTTGAAACCTTAAAAATGGGTATGAAAATCAACCGAAAATCCTTAAATATGGGTCTGCCCCTAAAAAGTTGGGCGGCACGTCCCCGTCATCCCAAGACTGGAGTTACCCCCCGGGCTGAAATCCTTACTCACTGTTGAGTGAATAACCCCACAAATGAGAATCGGCAGTTAAAGTGAACGGCCTTATTTGAGAGACGAGAGCTTATAGATTCATAAATATGATTAACAAAATGATTTGCTACACCGTAATAGAACTAAAGGGTCGAACGAAAACAAGGGAACTTGCATACAATATCAAGAAGGGTAAAGAAAATATTGAACAACTGCAACTCAGCTCTGAAGAGCCCCCTGCACCATGTGCTCAGTATAACTTCCAAATATTTAGAGATTGGTAGATTTAAAGTTTTATGGCGTATTTCTTTGAAATGAATGGCTTAAATGATACTTGAGTTATTTTACAATGATTCTACCATAGGACTTTTCAGAAAACTTCAATATTTCGTTGAAATTGCAGCGTATTCCGTGTTTCAATTCATTTGGAGATATTACGTCATCAAATTTCTGAATTGTCAACCAGAAGAGTAAAAGAATTGTGCTTGATACTATATTGTAGACAGTAATAAACTATGGTTACCTTGAAAAAATCATCAGCAAAAATCGAGAAAACTAAAATTCACCAACGCCTAGAATGGAAAAGATTGAAAAAAGCTCCAAATTTCTTCAAAATGTTTCGCAATTACGAAGTTTAGGTTGCTTCAAAAATTTCTTGAATTCTTAAAACAGAAGAAAAATCTCTAATTCTGAAAGCCCCCCCCCCTCTCCCATCCTCTGAAATAATGAGGATTTATGAAAAGTTCAACAGTCGAGATATAGCACAGTAGCTAAAATTTTTTCAAGCCATTCAGTTCAGGGAAATAGGTCATAGAAATCTTCACCAACCGCTTTAAAGATTTGAATGTGTACACTGCCAGGTAATTAAAAAAAGTCAAGGCATTTGCCAGGCTGTGGAATAAAAAGTAACCAACCGACATTCAAAATTTAAACGCTAACTTATCAGCAAGAGACTAACTTCGATGTGAAAATTTTTTCGGTGAATTAATCACTCATCTTGTAGACCCAGAAATAAAGAAAATGCTGAAAAGAGGTTTGCAAAGGAACGAGAATTCTAAGTTCGATTCTGGTCCACGATTTACTTGATATTGAAACTTAAATTCTACTTCTGAAACAGATAATTGTATTTACTTTTAATTTCAATAGCAAGTAAATCATAGACCAGAATGGAACGTGGAATTTTCGTTGCCATATAAACCCCTTAACAGCAATTTCCTCATTTCTGGGTCTGTAAGATTGAGTGATTTTACTAAACGAAATTTTCACACCTAAGTTAGCCAGTGATTGATTGACACTGCGTTCACACGATGTCGGCACATTTTGAAAACGGTGAAAAATGTGACGGCTGCAAAATTTGAGCTAGCGTTCACACGATGCCGGCACATTTTGAAAACGGTAGGAAATTTGACGATGAAAACTCGTTGCAGGATTTGATGCCAAAGAATAGTACCTACACCTTAAGAATAGACCTGTCTCGATCCAAAAGTGTCGAAAAATGTTCTGTTTTCATCTTTGTTGAGTGTTTAAACGATGCTGTTTCAAATTTATGCCGGTTACGGTTCCGTTTTCAAAATCTACCGTTTTCAAAATCTGCCGGCAAAAAATGTGCCGTTTTCGTGTGAACGGGAGGCCTATCCGTCCAATTTTTCACCGTTTTCAAAATGTGCCGGCATCGTGTGAACGCAGTCTGAAAAACACTTCAATTTTGAATATCAGTCTCGTACCTATTCTTCCATAGCCCGCCAAACATGTAGACTTTTTGTAACACACCCGGTTCTCGCTGGAGTTTCGGTACTATTACAACAATCTGTTGAAATAAACAGCCTCCCCAATGACGTTCTTGTTCAGATTCTATTGTATGGTGACGAAAACCTTTCGAATGAAATCAACAAAAGTATACTCGAACTGACACTAGTTTTCATCCACAATACAGGTCGGTTTGATTAAATAGATCTGAAAAGTTTGTTTACTCCACTCAGCCACTAAAATCCCTTTCTCTTGTTTTTTATTGTTCACTTGTTTATGCCTGTCTCACAATGGATGTTGGGAATTCAGTGTTATGAAATTCCGACGCCAACCTAACTCACTTTAATCTCAATTTTTCAGTAAAATTTAGCGTCCATCCTACGTAATCACTTAGCGAATACATCCAAAACACAGCAATTGCCGACATCCAATGTGAACCCGACTTTAGTATTTATCAGTCGAAAGTGTTTGTACTAGTTTTTGTGTCTATATTTGAATGTATATTTAGACTTAGTTTTAATTACCTGTCTCTATGTTATGGCCATGGGGTAGTCATGGTCTTCTGCTCCTCATGGCATCGTTCTTGTAGTGTAGTACAGTAGTTTGTAAGTGCTGTTTTAGGTAATATCGTTATTGTAAATTTTTATATTGGATAGAAAAAAAAAACACACACCCGGTATAAATTCAAAATCTGAAAATATCGTCCTCTTCATACCCGAGTTTCATCACGAAGTTGATCATGTCTTTATCAAAAGATTTCGTTCCACAGATTAAAACTTTGGACGTTATCGTAGGTTCTGGCAAATGTTTTGATAACAAGTCTTGGTCTATTCTCTGCTGAAAGATGATGTCTCCATATTTCAGGCCTGTTTGATCGTCATCTCTCTACGAGGAAAATATTATGATGTTATTTGTGAAAATGTCTTGGAGAGCAACTGCGCGTTTTTGCAGGAAGGCAGCGCAAAGAATCATTACATACACGAAATTCTATCAATAACAAAATCTAAAATATAATCTTTTCAAAAACAGATCAACAAAGTGGTTGTCCACCTCGATGTTGGAAAGTTTAGCTGGTTTTCCACAAGGCGAATTTTTCCGAGCAAAAATTGAAACAACAGATCGAAATCATTTTGGGGAAGCGAACCGGCCCTTCGACTTACCCCAAGTCTGTTTCGTCATCTGTAATAAGTCTGTGTGAAATTTCAACTAAGTCTTATTCTAGGAAAATTTCGCTATGCGCGAAAAAAATCGCCACGTCGATGTTACAATACAGGGCAATACATGAAGTATCTGTTACAGGCCGCCGAGAGTTTGTGGAGGCCGAAGGACAAAACTGCAAAATGAGGCCCCCTTGTGAGCCAAGTGAGCAGAAAATTTTTTCGATCACGCCCTTTAGATTGGCTTAAAATGCATTTCAGAGCATTTCCTGCAGTCAAAATGTTAAAGATCTTCAATTATGAGGCCTCAGATAGACTCTGAGACCCTGGGGCAAATTGAGCCTCCTGCCCCCCTCTCGGCGGCCCCTGTTTCTGTAAGTTGCTGTTGTCGTTCAAGTTGAGAGCTGAGTACCTTTTAAACCCAACACGAGCGTTGGGTACTTTTCCTGCGATCTTGCAAGATACTTAATGGTATTTAAAGAGTGGAAAACAGGCTTAGGTGCTCTATAGCATGCGCTACAGATAGCAAAAATATTGAAAATGAGGGTCCGCTTATGCCAAGAGGCTTTACTTTGGCTAACCAAAAATCCCTCCACAACTGATCAAAATTTGCAAAACATGACAAATTTGTATGCCCTAATCAGCAACTTGTGGGTTGTAGTTTGTCATGAATATAAAACTAACGCTGTATTTTCCATAAACTTCCCTTCTTCCACCACCGATTCTGTCAGTTTTACAGTTTCTTAATTGATTATAATCCACCTCAAATATTTTGTCCTTACACTGCATATTATGAAAATATGAAGGATTAAAATATCTGCATTTGGAACATTTCAGTCAATTCTTAATTTCATAAAATTTTCAATGATCACAGAACTAAAAGAAACCTCATTGAGGAGAGCTTGTTGTACGTAAGAATACAGTAAGTACTCATGTATTAGTGCCTTGTGGGTTAAAGTGCCCATGAAATGAAATTTTACATATCATTTTTTTTCCAAAAATTGAAAGATCAACATGTACCTATGTCAAAAAACGAAAAAATGACTCGAATATTCGCTTTGGAAAGGTTGTTTTGGGGGCTCCAAAGTCGGCTACTATGAGTGACAACGCATAAAATCTGTGACGTCACGTGGTTTGCAGCTTGACAGAATCATCTGGATGAATGCGTAACACTTGCACGTGGGCAAGTGTTCGCATCGCAAGTAACAAGCTTCAAATCGTCGATTTTGCCATGATTTACGTCTCAAACAAATCAGAAACTGTTGAATCAAGTTCAGGAAGCTCAAGCAACACAAATGAAGCAGAATTCGGGGCTGTGAGCAAAGATAAGACCCCGTAAAACGCTGAACTTTAGGCGCCGTTGGAAAAGGAACTACAATCCTGGCCATATGTGTTGAGAATGTTTGGAAAATCTCTAATGTTTTCATTTACCAACCCCCCGCTCCCCCAATTCAATGTTGTTTGCGAAGATATCCTAAAATCTGATAACTGCCATGTCTTCTGAAGACAAAAAACAACATTGAGATGGGGGGAGGGGGGAAAGTGAACATTTTTACTGTATTTTGATAGTGAGGTCTACAAAATTGGGGAAAGTCGATTTTTTCTCAACACCTTATGGCCAGGATTGTAGACCTTTGACGAAGTGGGGGATGAAGATGAGAGGGAATTCTTCTCCGAAAACGATCGAAATGAGACTTGAGAGAATACAAAGTACTGGCGAATGGTATGTATACATTTAACATTTTAAGATTATTTTGTTCGCGCGTAAATATCCTTTTTGTCGTGACATGTCAAACGTTTTTGAAGTAACATGAATTTAGGCCATCATGCCACGAGAGGCCAACACGGTTTTGCATTTTCTACAGTACCACGCACGGGACAGGTAGAAATTGACGCAAAATTTTTGGAATGATAAGAAACTGCGAATTTGAGCCATTACTTAAAGTCTCTTAAAATTATCAGAATTAGAGATCTCAGAGTTTTGCGACTTAGACTGCGTTCACACGATGCCGGCACATTTTGAAAACGGTGAAAAATTCGCCGGATAGGCCTCCTGTTCACACGAAAACGGCACATTTTTTGCCGGCAGATTTTGAAAACGGTAGATTTTGAAAACGGAACTCTAATCGGCACATTTTGGAAACGGCATCGTGTAAACACTTAAAAATGATGAAAACAGAACATTTTTAGACACTTTTGGAACAAGACTGATCGACACTTAGGGTTTAGGTACCTTTCTATGGCATCAAAGTCTTGCAAAGAGTTTCTTACTGTCAAATTTCATATTGTTTTCAAATTGTTCCGGTATCGTGTGAACGCTAGCTCAAATTTTGCTACCGTCACATTTTTCATCGTTTTCAAAATGTGCTGGCATCGTGTGAACGCAGTCTTAAATTACAACGTTCATGTTTACTTCCTTGGCCCTCCTTGTGAATATTTCATAAACACACTGTCTTGGAAGTTTTTCTAATATTTACATTACTTCAAATCAGAGTCTTTTCAAACGACTCTGATCAAATAACTCCCAAGTAATACGACACGGAAAACAACTTAACATAAAGAAGTAAATGCTGAGGATTTCCTTGACCAAACAGTAGAAGTTTCCAAAATAATAGTTTCGATAATAAATTTCTTGTAAGAATGTCTGCATTTCAGGACAGAAACATATAGCGATCCTGTCTTCCTTGCTTGATACTTTCTCCATAACGATACTCAAATCATTTTATATTTTGTAGAAACAATGGATAAATGGTTTTAATTTTTTTGGCAGGTTTGTGCAGTTCCATACCAGGGCCGTAGGAAGCAGCTGCTGATTGGGGGTGATGTTCATAAAACGATAGAGAACAATACATCAAATTAATTCTTGTGATGCAGCACCATCATTTTCAATATTATTGGGGGGACTCGAGCCCCCTGCTTCATATGGGCCTGTGCATACAGATGGCATGTAAGATGGATTTTAGGTGAATGGCAGACCTTTCTCAGCATTTATTTACCAAGAGATAAGGCACTGATTCCTAACTGATGCAACAAATTACGGAAAACAGAAGAACCTGAGCATGGAAACTTTTGACACTGACAATTGTTAATTTCATTTTACATTACTTTAATCAAACTTGCACCACCCTAAACATTTGTTAAATCTGTGAAAACAACTCCTGCATCATCGATTGATTGATATCTGACATACCATACTTGGATACTTGTAAGATCAAGAATTTTCCACATATGTCTTGATGACCTTTTCTTTTCAATTTCAACCATCAAAGTGCAAAGATGATATCAGATGCAGTGGCACTTAGAGATGGCAGTGATAATTCACCTACTTCATGCATGTAAGAAAAGAAACAGCCCATGAAACTTTTCCCACCAAAACTTTTTTGCAAGAAAACACAATACTAAAACTTTCTTGGTTCAACAAAGAGTTCTCATTTTAGTATTAAAAGTTTCTTAGTTTGTTCCTTATATGTTTGATGCGTGAACCATAGATATCAATGTTATCTCCAACACTGCTGCAAATGTATTCTTGACAATCAAAACAACATTTTGGAATAAACAGTTTTCTGTCATGTTAAAAAAACAGAAATGGTTAATCAATGTTTAAGAACCTGCAAAATAGAAACCAGTTTTTTCAAAACAGCCAGTTTAGTTAATCATTAAAAGGGCATTTATCAAAGAAAGAGGCTGCTGAAAGGTTTCATATAATATGGTTAAGAAACCTTCAATGATTTCAAGTGAGATATCTTTACCAAAAGATTATCAAAAATGGAAGTTCACCAAATTTGTACTGATGCAAGCTGTTGCATGAATTTATGCATTTGAAAATGACCTCATAACAAATTGTTCAGCCATGATGAAGTATGTTATATATTTGGGATCCTCCTATAAGAATTCTTCCTAAAATCAGGCTGAGAAGTTTCTTATATGAGGACACCATTTCTCAAAAATATCTGCCTGAGGTTTCTTATAAAGTGGTTTCTATTTTGAGGGTTCTTATGTAAAGCTACAGCTGGTTTATAGTAACCTGATACTTTTCATGCATAGTACCATGAGAGTTTCTTAAAATTAAGGCCATTCTGGTACCAGCAGGGACGTAAGAAGCATCTCAAACTTGGGGGGGGGGCACTACACTTCAAGGGCACTTTTTTCCTTAAGAAAAAGGGGGCATTTTCTACAAATAAAAGGGCACTTCTTTGTTTATTGCAAAATCTTGGGAGGGGGGCATGTGCCCCCCCGGTTCCTACGTCTATGGGTATCAGTTTCTTGAAAATGATTTAGGATTGTCTCAAGAAAGATGACTTCCTCTTGGTGGGTGGCATTTCTTTGAATGGCATGTTTTGCATATTTTTGCTTCTTCTGCTGCTTGTCCATTCAGCCTTTGAATTTCTAACAATTGTAGTTGTTCCAACACTGAAAAAGATATTTTGATGTAGAAATGTTTATGCTTTGAAAAGCAGAGCAACATCTCTGTGGCATATTCATGATTTTTTGGCCCATGCATGGATCTACAATCCCAGTCAAAACTTGCAAGAAACTTTGTTTTTCGGAGGAAATGTTGAGCTCAAGACCCCCTGCCACCTCCTCATTGCAATTTTGGACGCTGATGGGAATGTCATAGATGAGTTTACAAGGCATGTGTTCTTCAATCTACCAACACTGCAAATGGGGAGGGGGGCCTTCAGCAATGACAGGTTAGTTTGATGGTAGGAAAAGCATCATCAACACAAAACTAATTTGTGTCAACAAGTTTTGCATGGAATTGTACATCAGAATGAAAATCTTCAAATGAGCACCCCTTCAGATATAAAAGGAAAGCATACTTGACCTCATTCTTGAAGTTTTACATGCACGGACTATCACTGTCTAAGTTAAGGTTGCAATGCGCCAAACTTGGATAAGATATGGTTCAACAATTGTAACCTGTAACTTCCTATTGCATGTTTGTAGCATGACCACAAGTAGAATAAAGTTTGGCAAATGTACATAGACATTTGAATACTGTATCAATTTGAGAGAGTTTCCATTTTGTGCGTTTGGCAGATTCTTTTTGAGGGAGGAAAACACTCCACTGAGGTGCTTCCTTGGAGATTCAAATCTTCATTTGTTCTATCACAGACTACGAAAATTCATGTCTTCTGTCATGTATTCTTTGTGCAAACTTTTCATCAATGTTAAATTGTTTATGCTCGACTAAATTGGAGAAACTGACAGTGTGACGTGACGAGGCGTCCAGCTCAATGAATGAAATGTCTAAACCTGTGGTCTAAACTAACCTGTCGTGTCTGTTATCGTTTGTTCCCCAATTTTCAGTGGAGTAACAACACTGTATCCTCTGTAGAAACTGTATGAGATATCAGGCTGAAAGTTTCTATTAAAAGAACGTCTTTTCATTCCAGCATCTTGTCTTTATATCATGAACGAAGTCGGCCTGATGAGATAACGGTGTGTAACTCGTTGGGTTAGGCCGTAGGTAGCCTCTCCAGACATAATTTTTTCCTTCTCTGAATCGGAATTAAGTTTACACAGTTGAGTAGGTCTTGCAAAAAGAAACATTTTGACACTTGAACCACCAAAATCGTGCATGGGAATAAAAAGTTATTATGTTTTAAAGATTCAATATTGAGACATATTTCTGACAAAAGTGTATAACAGTTTTCAATAGGAAATTAATGATGTGATGGCACCAAAAACATGCACAGGAAACAGTTTCAAATACATTTTTAATTCTATCTGAAGAGTAGTAGATCATACTGCGTTGAAATTTTGAGCAATTACCCGTCACAAACAATAGGTCATACAAATTGATTTTGGGCGTGGTACATGCAGAAAAGGGTGTGGCTTTGTTGCCATGGTAGTAGCTAGTAAAATAACAATAAACAATTGCTGCTTTTGAGTTATACCCTCTGGTATTGCTACATTGGAAAAAACACATGGGAGGAATTGCATATTATTTGATCAACTTCTACAAAATGATATTGACAACTATCAACTTTCAGTATTATCAATCAAAGTTCATTATATAGTTCACTCATTCATTATTTATTTGCATGCATACTAACAAGTACTAGTGATATAGCATCAATTAGTAGCTATAAATCTCCTGAAGCATCTAAAAAGTGATTTAAATCGATACAACTGCATTAACATCTATTAAAGTTCATTATGTAGTTCACTTATTCATTATTTATTTGCATGCCAACCAACAAGTACTAATTGCATAGCATTAATTAGTTGTTATAAACGTCCTGAAACATAAAAAATAATTGGAATAGATGGTGGACGTGGGGCACAAGGATCATCCCTAATTTTGGAAAGAACAATGGCCTTTTCTTTGAAAACAATTGAATGAAACAATGTTTTTTAACCAAAACAATAGATTCATCCCAGGAATATTGGAAAGAACAATTGCCTTTTCTTTGATAACAATTGAATGAAACAATGCTTTTTAATCAAAACAATAGATTCATCTTTGGAAATATTTGGTTGAGTGTCCACCACTATTAAAGCACTTGTGCCACCTGAAAACTTCTTGATGGAATATTTTTTATTATCAAGTTTCTTTTGTTTGCTAGGAAGCAACATCACTTGCACCAACATTTTCAACTGGTGGTGCTGCTGCCATCCACCTATATGTCTGGCTTTTTTGCATGCACCACTTTCCTACTTGGCAATCTTTTCTATTCTGAAAAAAGAATGAAAATCTAAATTAATTGAAAGTTTATGAAATCAAATAACAAATAAAACGATCATAAAACATTTGCAGTACCCATTGTCCAGGCAAGGGCACACTGCTGTCATTGAACAAAAAACGTTAATGCGCCATTTTGAATTAGAACGTGATTCAAGGAATTTCACAACAAGAAACGGGATCGGCTGAAATGGGCCTACCCTAGCGGTAAAATTAAAATTGATTTTTGAAGGTGAGCCTAAAGGAATCCTAGGCTAAAACTTTGTCAACATAAGCTTAGATAGTTGAAAAAAAAGTTAAAATAATTGCGAAACTTCTTACCCTTCACATTTTGATCCTGCAAGCTCACAAATTTTTTGATTTGTTGCCGTTCTTGTTCCAGTTGAGATATTTTTGTCGCAAAAACGTTGCTATGACGATCAGGGCCTCGGCTTCAAACTAGCCAATTTTCAAACAGTTTGGAATAGAGGCTCAATTGAAATGGCGCATCTGATTTGACCCGAGTTACCGCAAGCTGCGTCCGCGCGGCCAGATCGGCGAAAACGGCTACAATGAAGAAAATCATATTAAATTGAAAGTTGTCTTGCTGAACATGAAAAATACACCATAAAATAGCCCTGGAATTAAGCTAAAGAAAGGTATAACAATCTCCAACATTCAACGAGGTTTAATGCAGTATCGCGGTGCAAGAAAACAAGTAAGAATCGAAATTTGATTGAAATTGTCAGGATTTATCACACCAGTGTTCGGAGAGGCTACCGTAGGCCGTGGATATGACAGTATGAATGGTTAGGCCAATGCCTGAGAACGAAGTTTATCCATTTCTTTCGCCCTTACTCGTTTCTTGGAAGCTTATGCAATGACACTCCATCCTTATAGCGGAAATCTTCACTACTTTTGTCATCCTAGGCACCAGGAATACCATATTTCCTCCTCTTTTCACTGTGGCTCCAATGCGACTCCATGTTGTTCGTGTACATGATCCGCCTTCCTGCAAACCACATGACGTCACGGGAAACCGCGCTTTGTCACTCTCAAAAACGTACCCTGGGTACCAGAGCCTAATAAAAATTTAAACTGGTACCCAGGGTATCAAAAACGCAAAAAATCGATTTTCAAATCCAATTTTGGAGCAGTTCCCTAGAACCAAATTCAGCATAAAACCCACCATTCGAATCAGAAAATTTTGCTCTACAAGAATATGTCTTTAGCTGGAAAAGTGAAATTTCATTTCATAGGCACCTCAAGAGCATACAGGCTGAAATTGTCAAAAACACCTTTCCTTTTCATAAGAACCAATTAATTGTATTCATTGTGCAAGAACACAGACTGACCTACAAAACTATTGGTTCTTATACATGGGTGTTGATTGCATCTTGTTATGTCAATCAATTTATAAACCAAGAGCAAGTAAAGTAAAGAAAAGGCTCAAATCCTTACTGGCTCTCAGAACACGCGGAAATCATTCAACCTCACGAAAATCAGCCAATGACATCGCTGCTTCTAACCGCACGCCAGCGAACCTATACGCACTACTGTGGTGGATACGCCATACAGAGGTATACGCCATATTATGCTTGATGTGGTGGATACGCCATACGGAGGCGGGGTATTATGCTAATGTGGTGGGGTATTATGCTTGATGTGGTGGATACGCCATACAGAGGCGGGGTATTAGTCTTCGTCAAATTTGCACAAAACTGTTTGCTTTCTGACGAAGGTAGCCCCAATTTAATGGATATATGAGCTCAAATGGGTGCTGCAGTCAGCGGTAAGTGAATAATCTTGCTAAGAGTTGTATCTTTGACCGATTCCGGGCCCAAGAATGGGTTTTTACCCAGGATGAGTGTAGGCCCATTTGCCTTTCCTGTTGGAAATCAGTGAAATTTGTCAAACGTTTTGAGATCTAAGGAAAGCAAATTTATCTGGGTTATTGCCCAGGTTTATATATATATTCTGTGAAATTTTCAACGATATGTCCCCTTTCTTAGCAATTTATATGAATTTTCGAAGAACGGTCAATTTTTCTTGGCCGGTAAACGCTCGTAGCTTTTGCCCCAAATAAGATCTTTGCCTAAACATGTAAACAAATCCGGCATAATATCTCTGCAACCGATTCGTCAAAAAATATTTTAAATAACTGCAATATTTTAGCATCCATTTCAGTTTTTGTGAGGGTACTAGAAACTTCACCTCAAACGACCGATTTTGTCTTAGGGGGCTAGAAGCGGCGATGTCATTGGCTGATTTTCGTGAGATTGAGTGATTTCCGCGTGTTCTGAGAACTAGTAAGGATTTGAGCCTACCTTAACATTTGCATCGAATAGTTCTGCGATAACGTTTATATGCCGGGGCTGGTTCAATTTTAGTTCTACTCCATTCATCCAACTGCCGGTCAATTGCTGATTCACATGCAGATGGGGAATGAAAAATCAAAGTTGCTTTGAAGTTACGAACGCTAAGACTATGACCTCCACCTCCTCCAGCACTTCTCATAAATCGATAAAAATCGCCTTCCTTTGAAAATCTTATCACGTTGTGGCCACTTGTCGTTGCTTCCGCATCCTGCCAGTTGTGGGGTGCAATTTCAAACATGTTTGTCCTCTCAGCTATCATTTCATCGCACCTCAACAATTGCACCCATACTTGACCTTTCCTGTCTCCAAAGCCTTGATCTTTCCATTCCATGGACACCGTCATAGATTTAAGTGGCCCAGGAAGTGGAGGGCTGTTGAACCATATTTGCGGGCAAAGATGCCCTGTATCCCGCGGTTTCTGACTCATGCTAAAGCTGCATTGTTCACCCTCGATAACAAAGCGTTTAAGTTTGCACAAACTGGTGTGTAGGTGGCGACAGGTCTGCCTTAAACGACAGTAGTCAGCGGCGGCCAGAAATTCGCCAATTCGCTGGACAACCAAATCAGGTAAAGTCGCCAAGTTGTTCATAGTTGACTTGTTTTTGCAGGATCCTTTTGAAGAAATGGTTCCCATGGTTCTGACTAGCCTGAGATCAGGCTCACCGTAAAAAATCGAAACTGCGGAGGAGAGGAGAAAGGGAAAAGGGAAAAGGTGAGCCTGAGGACTTGATGAATATAAACGCTTCAAGTGATACCTAAATCTAGGTAGCAGGCTGTGATTGGTTGTTTTGTAGATTTGCTTAATTATGCACTGTTTCTGATTTTGTTTCAAATCGGGCAAAAATAGCAATGGCGGATCGCCTTAGTGGAGCTGTGGCGGAGAGTTCTTCTTGCGGTGTCCATCGGGCTTCAGGTCCGTTGCTTCCAATAGCCTCATTCACATATGTGGAAACGAGTTAGCTTTACAGGCTGAGGTGAGGAAGAAAGAAGCAATGGCTGCCGCAAACGCACATGTTTCCGTGGATGTTGAAAGCGCGATTAATCTCGCAGTTCGTTCAAATTTTCCCAACGTGAACATTAGGCCTGAACAGAAAGATGGATTGAAGTTCATTCTAGAGGGTAAAGACGTGGTGGCACTATTACCAACAGGATACGGAAAGAGTCTCTTGTACCAGGTTCTTCCAACGATTCACCACACTCTGGAGCACAGCCGACATATTGTGGCAGTTGTCACCCCGTTGAAGGCAATAATGGTTCAACAAACTACAGAGTTAAGGAAAAAAGGAATTAGAACGGCTTGTTTAGGACGGTCTGACAGTGACGATCAAATGATTCGGGATTGCGCTGTTGATGTAGTGTTTGGGTCAGCCGAGTTATGGCTTTCAGACAAATGGAAAAGAGAACTGCTCACTGGTGATCTTGGGAAAGCTGTTTCAGAAATCTTTGTCGACGAAGCTCACACTGTCATTGAATGGTATGAATACTTGGTAACTTACATTTACAGGAAAACTTATCCTTACCAAGTCAGAAATGTTGTTTTGACTAAATTTCATTTTATTGATTTTTGTAAAAAGAGCTAATTTTGTTTTCACTTTTCATTAATTCCAATAATAAAAACTTTGGAGAATCAAATGAGAGAGAACACCCAGCAGCATAAGCCAAAGTGAAACCCCATTAACTGAGTCCTGAAGAATGTCAGATAATTTCATAGCAGATAGCAGATATATTAGTACTGTAGTAGCTAGTAATCATAAAAAGTGTTGTTATTTATGAGTAGTTTTGTGAGGTATATTCAGTTGTAGCCATGGAGTTATACTTAAAGAATTCACATATATTTGTTTGCAGGGGTACAACAGCCAAAAGGAAAAAGAAGCTTCGAAACAATGAAAAACCATTTCGGATTGCATTTGGGAGGCTTGGTGAGTTGCGATCCTTTTTACCAAGTTGTCCAGTAATTTCTTTGTCTGCATCAATACGCAAGCAGCACCGTGAGTTACTAAAGAGGATTCTTGGGATGGAATCAGCAGTTGTAATCAATATGAGTCCAAACAAGACAAATGTTAGAATGTCAATTCAGAAAGTGTCAGATACCCCTGAAGCTCTTTCAAAGTTTGATTGGCTCATTTCTTTGATCAAAGAAAGACAAGAAACTACACCCAAGTGCATCATTTTTTGTAATACATTAACAGATATTCCCCAAATATTAAGTTACCTACTTATGAAACTGGAGGATGCAGCATTTATCATGAACAATGACAAAAAAAACTGGCTGATAGCCATATATCATTCTGAAACATGGGAGTCATCAAAAAGTAACATCAGCACTCAATTTCAAAATCCAGAGTCTAGTATTGTCAGGGTTATAATTGCAACAACATCCTTGAGCATGGGTGTAAATTTCCCTGATGTTAAGTATGTGATCCATTTTTTGGCTCCAGCAAGGACACTTGAGGAGCATCTTCAGCAGATGGGACGAGCTGGTAGAGATGGCAGCGATGCCTATGATATCACCATTTTCACAAATCAGAAAATCAAAGACTGTGAAAACGATGTGAAGGAAGTTTTCAAATCAGAGGAATGTTCAAGGAAGTTGCTGCTCAAGAATTTTGATGAAAATATTGGAACAATATTTCCAGGCCATAACTGTTGCACAAACTGTGCAAAATGTTGTGATTGTCATGAAAATTGCCCCAATTCCCTTCCTTTTGAGCATGAAAATACAGTTACCTCTGTTGCATCATACGACCTAAAACCTCGCACTGTGTCACAAGAAGACAAAATGGATTTCAAGAGGGCACTTATCAGTGAGCAAACAAAACTCACTTCAGAAGCTGGAGGTTTTACCATGTCTGGAGTAGATACCCTACATGGATTTTCAAATAATTTGATCTGTGCGGCTATAGATAAGCTGGATGTGTTGTTTACTCCAAGTGATTTACATCAGTACTTGCCAATTTATTCAACAAAACATGCTTTGGTTATTCTTGAACTTCTGCAAGAATTTTTTGGTGATATTCCAAATTTTGAAGAGCATATCAACAATTTATGGGCAATAGAGAGAAAAGCTGTGGATGTTGCAGACTTTCTTGAGCAGCAAGAAGTTTCAAGCCAAATCGAATTTCAACAACTGCCCTGCCCTACTGATGATTTTTTTTCTGATGACGACTTTCTTCCAGAATTTGAATTAGAACTTTGATTAGTATTCTCATTAGTTTCATAACAAAATTTGTGAGAGTTACAGTACAGCCTCTTGCACAAGAAATGAGAATTGGTTTAGAATCTCTCTTAAAAAGAATCAACTACTGTATGTGCCATCCAGTGACAGGAAAAAAAATTCTTTCTGGTATGACATTTGGAGCATGAGACTATTAAAAAATATATCACCCAAAGTTACTTGCACAGGAATACTGTACAACTTTGACCCAGTTTTACTTCCATTTTGGTATAATTGCAACTGAAGGGCTGACCTCTTCAGTAGTCATGGTCGGCAGTGTGCAGATTTGCCTAGGGCACATGCTCTTTAGGAACAGAGCATGCACACAAGGCCAGTGTGCTGGTCGCCAACATAAACTATTGAAAGTGGAGGGTGGCCTTAAAATAGCCTGAGGAGTACTTTCTGCATTGAATGGTAGATACAATTTTACCCATGTTAGCTGTCTAACCTGAAATTTTATACAGTCTTCAATCTCTTGTGCAAGGGTCTGCCTCTTAGACAGATTAGCATATATATATGGTGAGCAAAATGCACAAGAATTCAAAAAACCTGGTTGATCGCCGATAAACCCACTTTATCGATTGAAAAACCTACTTTATCAGTGAAACCCCAGTTTATCAATTGAAAAGGTGGGTTTATTGGCAAAAAACCAGGTTTCCTGAATTCTTGTGCATTTCGCGTGCCATAAGTGTAAATTACTCATATATTGCTTCCCATCTTTTAAGTCTGTCCTTGATCCATTGCAGATATTTTCCAAAGTTTACTTGACTGAAGATATTTCGGTCAAATCCTGGGAAGCTTTTGTACTCTCTACCTGGTATTTCTGTGAAACATTCTTCTGCATTCAAGTCATTTACAATCTGTTTTACTTTTTCATGTAGTGGCTTGGAACTGTGTCTTCCACTTGGCTCCTGCACCTTGCAATCATTGCTAGCATTTTGCAAAATGTTTTCCACATGATTTAGAGACTGGGCAATCCTCTGAGCCCCCTGTTCACTGATGTTTGCTCCCAGTTGCTTTAAAGATGTTTTGAGCAGACGCACCATGTGTTCCATGCGGAGATCCATGGGTATATTGTTACCAAGGCCACCTTTTCTGTTAAAAAACCTGTCAGACACAACTTCCCTTGCAATACCTTCTGGCAACAGAACTAACACTTTCACCAGATGAAGCAAAGTCACATAGCTGTACTTTGTCCTCTTGTATGCATTGAAAATCAACAGAAGATATGGCATTGTATTGAAAAGGCGTTGGCCATCTCCTTCCTTAATTGCATCTCGTAAATGAAGGTCCAGTAGGCCAAAGCGTAGTCGTGCTAAATGATACTCTAACTGGTGATCTCTTTTCGTTTCTTCACTTGTAGACTCCAACAAATCTTTGTTCATTCCTGATGCCTGTTCCCCAGTAACATTGTGAATGTTCTTTTCATGCCTTCAGAATGAATTTGATTTGATGATTTTTTAAATAAGGAAAGGATCTTATGAACTGAAATATTGACAGCAAGATGTTTAAATTGACAATGGCGGTCTTTATAGTACAATTTTAGTTCAAATCAACTTTAGAACACACAGGTTGAAAATGAGCTAAAGCCTGATGGTCACACCACAGACTTTAGTTGGTAGAAGACTGAGATTTTTATTGGAAGAGATTGAGATTTTTATTGCTGAAAGACTGAGATTTTTACCTGTCATGTACAGACATGAAGCAAGTACAAGTTTTGTTGGTAATATTCCACTGTATTTGTGCATTGCAAGAACAAGTATCACAGGATGAAAAATGGGATAAGTCAACAACAAAAATCTGGTTTGTGATTCATACAGTAGGATCAACCAATGCAGTAAAATCTACCAATTGAGCTTCCTTGTTACTGCAATAATATTGTTTTCATGATATAACATTAATTTTCAGCAAATGTACTGTAAAACTCAGGAGGGACTTAGTGGTTTAGCAGGTTTAAAGATGCCTCCTAATGTGTACAGTAGGAGGAGACCATCCTTACAAAATGTTTGTTGTAAGATAATGAAGAGAAGCACACTTTGCAACACAGCCAATCTTCTGGTGGTTTCCAGTCATACTAGGTTATTTTAGAAACTTACTGTGGAAAGATTTCTTACCTTTCTTTTCCTTGAATAGACCGAAAAGTATGACCACAACCCATTCTGCATTTGTAATACCCGTATTCATCACAAGTCTCATTACCATCATCAGTGGATTCCATCATATTATGCATTGTTCTTTCATGGCTAAAATGCAATGAAAACAGTTGTAATATCAATCATTAGTTGTACCAGAAAACCAATAGAGTAGTTCAAATGAACCATGGAAAGTTTTACAGTGCTTGCTTTTGCTCTGGTTTTGCTTTTGCAGGTAAAAACTTCTTTGCTGCTTTCTTTGTAGGTAAAAACTTACATGACAAACAAGAATTGTAAAATGCCATAAATTCTTGAAACTACTTCTTCCGCACCTGACAGAGAATTGTCAAATTCACAAAGTTTTTACCTTACAAAGAAACAGCAAAGAATTTTTTACCTGCAAAAGCAAAACCAGAGCAAAAGCAAGCATTGTAAAACTTTCCATGGTTTATTTGAACTACTAATTTTTTCAAGTAAAACAGTTTGAGTTACAGAAGACATGGTGCTATTATAGTTTACATGTATAGCATTGTTAGATTTTGATTTCAAGCCTTAATTCTGCAGATGTGTATTATCAACTTCTTGTACTCTGGTAAATGGGTCTGTTCATTTTGCTGAGGAAGTACTGTAGGTATACTAAGGTTCTGATGCACTGTCCCCTGAATAAAACAATGAAATGTTAGAGTACAGATTGTATCATGGCTAATAATAAAGGGTAATTACCCTAGATCAAATCATAATTTTGGAATGTTCTTACTTGAAACTGTTAAGTTGAAGAAGTTCTTACTTGACAAGAGCAGCATGATGTTTATATGTTTTTTGACACCCTGCAAATCGGCATTCATAAATTTTGGTTGATTCACTTGGATTTTGAATAATGGTTGTCTGAAGATCACCAAAGAATGCATCATCTTGGTCAAATACAAATGCTTCCAAGAATGATTCAATGTGCTTAAAAAGCCACTGCCTTCTCACTGAATTAGATGCAGTTTTCATTGTATCCGGGATTGAAAACGATGTAGGTTGATCTGTGAATGAATACAAAATGACTTGAGTGAATTTAATTAAGTTGAAACTTGAAAAGCAAGATGAAATCATCACAAATTGAAAATTATAACAGAAACAATAATTAACACTGAAATAGGATATACAGTAGGGATATAGTATATACTACAGCAGGCTGTCTGGTTGAGAATTCTTTTGTGACACTTAGTTCCAAGGCAATGGATAGAGTGCTCTCCCCTTCCACCTTTAAACAAAAAATGCTCAGTGTTGCACTTTTTAGCTTTATATATCGGGTAGAAAAGTGTCTAGTATATTGGACAGCTAATTGAATTCCCTTGTTTTGAAATCAAATGCTATTTTACTCGCACTGTACAGAATTAGTGACTTATAATTGCAAGTTAATGACATTTATTTGTAGCTAACCTGGCTTACTGTAGGTCAAAAGGGTTTAACTGTATCAGAGTTAATGTGGTATACTGTTAAATATTTACCATCCAAAGATTTCATTCCTGAAAACGTCATCCATGCAGAAAGGATATGGGCTTCAGACTCGCAGTTGTGAAAATCTTTGACACTGTTGTATGCCTTTTTGGGACCTTTCTTGGCATCTAAGCTCTTTGTCCTTAGCATTGAAGCAAATGAAGTGCCAATTTGAGCTCCTGAATCAGTTTTGATGAAAATCTTACTGCTGACCTCCAATAAACACATTAGCATATGAAATTCTCCAAAAGTTAACTCGAGACCTTTCAGCTGGTCGCAAACAGTTTCTTCTAACTTGTAGGTCCATTGAACATTGCGAGCTCTCTCCTCTGAAGCAGCATCCCCATGCATGCGTAGGCTTTTTAAAATGTTCCCTTTGACAGTTGGCACATATTCTTCTTGTATTGACTTCAATATTTCAGCCATGTCATTTGATTTGGCGGGATTTTTAAAAAATAAGCCAAGTATACACTAAAAAGGAATGGAAAAGAATTGAGTGGCCCTGATTATTAGTTAGCTTCAAATCTCATAAATAAATTCTTATTTTAAATTGCACAACATTTGGATTTGTTGATTGCTTTGAACATGACTTTGGCCGGAAAGCTAGCAAAATCTAAATAATTGCATAAAGACTTTGTAAATCCAGTATGACAATAAACACAGATGCTGACCGAACATGAGAATGAACTTTTTACCCACTGCGGTAGCAGATTCTTTGAAAAATTCTTCTAATGATATTAAGAGTAAACTTCTTGAGTATATGTACTGTAAAGGGCTTAGGAACACATTTGCATGGTACTGCATTCTGTATTTTAAACACCAATTTTGTAATATTAGATGAATGAAAAATTTGGTGCCAACAAAGATAATTACCTGCTCAGATTTCTCAGCCATATGTTGTGAAAATTCATGGGCCAGATGGTAGGTAACCACAGATTTGAAAACTGCAAATATAGGCATGTATTTCACAATGGTTCTTGCTACCAAGTGTGGAAATGATTGTTTGAAACAATTCATCGTGGATTTTCCAGCCAGCAGTTTTGTAAGGTCCAGATCCTTTATTTTACCCTGGGGACTTTCATAATCAAGTTTTGGATCTCGTGACAGTCTGCTCTTTACAGCAAAATGAAATGCCCAGTTGAAGCTCCTATTACAATTTGATGTTGTTTGATGTCTTGCAACAACAGTGATATCACAGTTATCTTCAACGATTCTGTATATGAAAATAAGACAAAGGTCATCAACAATTTGATTCAAAATCAAACTTCAAAGCAGCTCTTCCTGGGGTGGAAAATATTTTTCTTCCTGCAAGCAGAGTGGGCATACAGCAGGGAAAATTTATTGGAACGAAACTGTTTAACTTCTACTACATATATACCTTTTTTTGTGATGCATTGTGACCAAAATTCATGTTAAATCCCCTGCAACACTGTAGACTGCATGTACTTCCACCATGTCTTAATTGTAAAACATTTACTTACAGTAGTCCAGGGTATGTGACCTAGGCACCAACACTGATGTTCCCACCTCAGAAAACATATTTTCTACCCTCAAAAATTATTCCTTCCATGTCATATGGTGAAATTCATTCATAGATTTAAAAGTTTTGGCCTTTCTTATGCCACCACACAACTCACCCAGCCACTGAAGCTGCGAAGTTAAATATACTGTACAGTTAATGATCAGCAGATTAAAAATGAACAAAATAAATTTCTCTTACCCAAAATCCTTAATTGACTTTATAAGAGCTGAAGTGCAATCATCAATGATTTCAGGGCTCAACTGTCCCAAGATATCATCTGCGAAGTTTGGGTGTACATGCATGAGGAATGTTCTGCAATCTTTCCATAGCTCCTCACTGTAACTTTTCAAGGCTACCACATCAATTGGGATGCCACATAATTCTCTGATTTCATAAGCATCAGACAACTCTTTCATCAACAGCAACATCATTTCCTTCCTTTTGATATCATCCTTCCATGCCAAAACTTTAGAATTATGATTCTTTGTCATCCTGGTCTGCATTCTAATGGCTGCCTTGTGTGACATCAAGAGCCCTTGTCCTTGCATCTTTCCAACATCTAATGACCGACAACCACCATTTATCAACATCAGTGTATTCCTGTGGTGAAGCTTTGAAAGGTTGGGATAACACTGGTGTAAACAGATGGACACAATTGAGCACATGGAATTTTCCCTGACTTTTTCTTTCTTTGTTTGCTCAGTAGATTTTTCTGTTTCTTTCTTTGTTTTCACCTTTACCTTACTTGTCAAGCTTTCCACTAACTTCATGGTGACAGGCATCTTTTTGTTCAATTCAGCGTAAAAATTACTAGATTCAAAATCAGATATCTCAGAAGGCTTCGTGTTTTTTTTTACTTCAAGGAGATTTTCGCTTTTTTTGTAAGTGCTGACTTCCTTTTGGAGAATTTGGCAGACTGACCCAACTATTGCTTCTTTCAATGAAGGCACAGACATGGCAGCTTTGGAGAAACCGGTAGGATTCTTGTATGCAAGGCAGCGTATCATTGTGCTGCTTTTTCCTTCAGTGGTAAGCCTTTTAATGCTCCCATCTGGGTATGAAATAACCGCCTGGACCGTTGAAGATTTCGGCTTTTCGGTATGCAGCTCATCAAAAGCAAGTTTCCTCGGGTTTGCATTCTTTGCTATGCTATTTTGAGTGCTCAAAGGCTGTTTGACTTGCTTTGCGGCAGGCGAAAAACCAGAATGATGGCCAGGGTCGAGAAACCTTTTCGAACTTGAACCTGGCGGCGATGCCAATGGTTGCAACACTTCGGGTTCAGCATTTTCTTCGTTTTCTTTTCTTTGGCAAGCGAGATTTCGTGTTAGTTTATTCAATTTTACTCTGACAGTTATTAAAGATCTAGCACAGGGCATGCAAAGTATTTGTCTTTCGGGTGAATCAACATCATCGCGATGGCCATGGCCATGTTCCAAAACAACTCCAAGAGACGAAAAAACATCTGCGAGAACAACACTTTCAACTCCTAGTGGTGCCGTTAATTCCTTGTTGCTTGATCGTGAGAAAAGTTTAACCTTTGGAGCTCTTGACGCGAGGAATGATAAACAGACAGTGCACAGTGTAATTTGTTGCTGAAGCTTGAAATCGGACGACATGTTTTATTTTGCTATTTCGCTGTTGTTACCCTGGGCAACACACAAAATAATTAGCCTCGCTTTCAAATTTTGAACTTAATTATGCGAATAATTATAGAGCCCTCTGAAGCGATTTTGTTCATCGAGTCTTCAGGCTCACCTTTTTCTTTTCCCATATTTTATATTTATTTTTTATGGTGAGCCTGATCTCAGGCTAGGTTCTGACTTGAACGACAACAACATGTTGAATGTTGAGCAAAAACAATCTCCACCAATGTGGTCGACTTCCGCACAACTTCGGAAACGAGGCCTTGGTTAAGGAGCCATTGCCACCCAAGGTTCTTTGCGGGCACGTTGCGATTTCAGACTGTCTAAATCAAATTAGGTCCTTAGCAGAAATATTGATCTGTGCTCCCGGGGGTTGCACTTGATCAGATTTTGGTCGGGGACGTGCCATCGAGGATTTAAAAACATCCGACCTTATATCAATTTTTCGAAACGTTTATCCGACGTTATATTTCATACCAAAATCTTGAAAATCGGTACCGTTCCTAATACCAAAACTGTGAAAATTGATACCGTTCTTTCTACCAATATCTGGAAAATCGATGCCCTTCCCGATGGCACGTCCCCGTACTCGAAATAAATGCGGTGCACCCCCGAGGTCTGTCTGTAGTGAAAGGTTAACTAATAAGTCAAACCATGGGTAATTGGACACTGCAATTATTTGACAACAAATAATATGATCATTTTCCTATGATGAATATTTTAGCTGAACATCTCTTCATACTCCTTTTTCTGTAGAGGCAAATGGCAGCAAGGTTAAATGTGGACATTTTCCTATCACAGATCATTGTTGTTATAAAAACCAAATACTAGGGTATGGTGCAGACTTTCTACAATCGTTGTAGTTTCTCTCTTGACTACCTCTCAACTCCACTGAGAATCGCCATAACTATTTGCATCCAATGCAATAAATGGAAACAAGGTACTGGAAGGTCCATCTGATCCCCGGGGAGGTACTCATATATTTTCTATACGGGTACATCTGAATAGGGTATTGTTTTCAAGATTCGGACTCCAGGACAGGGTATCATTTTTGTAAACATCATCTCCATGACAGGGTCCACATTTGTCATTTTTGACTCCTAACGGTCGTTTTAGGCCATTTGCACGCTGCAAATGCAATTCAAATCGCTTGGATGGCAATATTTCCACATTTTTGATAGATTTCTTACAAATTTCTTGCAGTGCACAATTTTGTATGAACAAACTCAAGGACAGGGTATTGTTTGAGAAAACCTTTACTGCAGGATAGGATATCATTGTCAGGTGGGGGCAGGGTAGCTTTTCAGATTTCCAGCAGCACCTCCCTGCATGCTTTTAGACGATATACCCCCCTGGGATCTGGTCTTGGTATGATAACAAGTTGCACATTACACAATGAACTACATCACTTACCATTTGAGTGAGGCAGTAGATAACATGAAAGTTCCAAAAACATTTGTATTCATCAAGGCGATCTTTCAAGAGAATTTCAGAAGGTGTTTTGCAGCTGTATATCAATTTGATAATTGTTTCATCATTTTCATTATCCAAGATGTTTTGTATCACCTGCAACATTGGGGCAATGCCTGTTCCTGCAGCCAGCATGGTGATTGTTTTGTACTAAGAAAGAAAAATGAACAATTACTACGCCTCATAAAAAGTGAAATAAAGGAATCAGTCATGCTGAAAATCTCTATGGTGTCAGTGGCCATATTGAAAAGCAGCAAGATTGCTATTCACAAGAGTTTTCCACACATTTAGATTTGGTTAACGGTACAAACCAAAATTTCCATAAACAAATGCATCATGCAGTCTTTCATGAGAAGCGAGACTATCACTATGACCAATTTTTTGCTGGTATGTTTTAAGAGATGCCTACCTGGTTTGCTTTGTACACAAATTTTCCAAAGGGTCCTCTCCATTTAATCATATCTCCAACCGTCCATTTTGACACACATTGTGACATAAGCCCACCACGATATATCTGCAAAGAAGTCATGATACATAACAAATTTAGCTAAAATTACTGACTTGATTTTAAAGTAAATCAATGGGGTTGAAAGCAAACTTAGCTAAGGGGACTGGGTAATCTAAATATAACCTATTGTATTTGATGTTTTGGATCTATGAAAACAATAGGAAGATTAGTGGCACCTGCCGTTCTTTTGTGCTATGTTTAGATTATGTCGCTATATCTCCGTTCATGTACTTTAATAAATATCTTAAGTCATTTTAGGGTAAATAGAAAAAATCAAAAGTATTTTCAAGTCTTTACCCTAGGTTGAATATTTTGTACACTAATTCAAATTCTTGCTGTAGGGGAGCTCAAACCAAAACCAGCCATCTCTAAAGTGAAAGGCCTTTCACCATTATGTGCCTTTCACCATTATGCACTGAGCTGCATTGATTGTAAAAGTCTTTGTGGCTTGCATTATATCATAAGGCAGGTTCTGTTCCATCTCTATTTCTAAATAAAGTTTGTGGCAAAACTGAGAATGTAGTGATGAAAACCGCAGGAATAAAACTGCACATTATGAATGTACACATGCTGTATCTTTCTTCACCTTGATCATAACATCAAAATGCCCTTCTTGATTGAGTGAGCTAATTGGAGTATAGGCTCTGGTGACAGATTTGCCATTGAGCTTTGTTCTGAAAAACAAGAAGAATATTAAATGCTATATAAGTGTTCAATGCAATTGTAGCATTTGCAAAAAATCTTGAAGTATTTAGCAGCTGAAAGAAAACATGGTTACACTCACTTCAGTAGCAAATGTTGTCCAACATGAAGAGCCAGTGATGATTGCTCAGGAAGCTTGAATCTGTAGGTCATTGTATCATCATTTATTTTTGTGATTGATAAGACCTCAAATAGCCTATATTCTGTGCATGATAACGGGGTAACATCAGTTTCTTTGTGAAACACTTTTGATTCCTTTACATCAACCAGGTTTCTGCATTCATTCCTCCATATTTCTAAGTCTCTTTCATAGATATCAAAAACACATGGAGAACATCCTGATCCACAACAGTCACTTGGTAAAGGTTCCTCAGGCTCTGGTGGCATCTCATTGGAGATAGCAATCTCACTGCTCTTTTTGCTTTCATTTTTAAAATCCATGCTGTTCTTTGAATTCACACTCAAAATATTCTACTTTGCGTCACAGAAGCCCAATCTTTGCTTCCAAAAATGGTATGTAAAAGCTTAAAAATCTTCTCATAAACCCATAAAAGTCTTCATTTCTCCACACAGTTGCCTCTATAGAATATGTACAGTACATGTAATCTTTGCAATGCTGTTATACGCTATGTAGCACTTAGCAGTAGCACTGGCTCTTGTTGTTTTGTACATTCATCAATATTGTCAAAAAAGTTTTCTTTACACCCCAAAAAATTTTCCTGTACATTAATTGTTCTAGAACGAACATTTAAGATATCTATCTATTTCTCTGAAATTTTGTCATCATCTTAACGGCTGCTCTTCATTTTGATAAACCGGTATTCTCATTCCTTGTCGATTTTCTTGAGGAATATCCAGCATCAAACATGTCCACCAAGATAGGCCTTCTTGTTTCTGTTGTTTTGGCACCGCTTCTCGCTCTGTCCTCGATCTTTTCTGTCCAGGACGACTTCCAGGCCTTGAAGTAATATCTACTGGGTTCTTGGAAGCTATCTTCACTTGCTGGCTCAGCACACAAGGATTATTTTCAAAATCTCTAACAGTTTGTTGCTCTTTTGCCGCCATGTTTTTCTTCTTCCTCTGTTTGACAACGAGGCTACTCAGACTGATAGACTCAGTACTCAGTACAAGAAGTCTCCTGTTTTCACTCCCAGAGCTGATTAGTCGCTGACTCAAGAAATAACTACATCAACAACTTTAGAATGACAAGGAGATATGTAGTGAAACTATGTGATATTGAACTGAATTAATTTTTCTGACACAAGTACTGTACAACAGTTTCATCGTCATGGCGGATGGCAATGAGTCAGCTGCGAGAGAAAATTCAACAGCTTCGAATCCTGCAAATGATCTAGGTAAATACAAACAAATTTAAACATTTAACAGCTATTTATAAGAAGTGCTAGTAATTCTAAACTTAAGTAAGGTACTTGCTTCTGTGCAGAGTATGATCAGCTCACCACCCTTCTTGTTGTTTAAATGTTTAGGCCCATTAATTATATTGAGCCTCCCAGACACCAGGTTGGAAAGTTTGTCAACTGCGCACCGAATGCCAAGAGACTGATAAAATTTTGCGCACCAAAAATGAAATTAATGTGCACACAAAAATTAAAATAGAAATAGCAAGGGATGGCCCAATTCCGATTTTTTATGATAATGTTTTATAATCTTATCATGTTCAGCGAGCTCCTGCGAGCTCTCGCTCAGTTGGACAAATTTTAATTTCTGGCTCATCTCAACTTTAGGTAAAATACCAATTACAACTCACAGCCCCTCTTGTTCAGACTCATTGTGGCAAGAATCCCCGTAATTTATGCGCTCTGCGCACCAATTTTTTTACATTCGCGCACCGCAGTTTTGAAGTGCGCCCCGAAGTTCTTTGGCGCGCAGTACGAACTTTCCAACCTGGCCCAGACAGAGATGATACTATCAAGTAGGAAGACATATGAAAATTTATTATGAAAAACAAAAATTTGAGTTGTTTGAGTTGACTGCCTATGCTGGAAAGTCAAAATGAACAGTTCAAACTGACCCTGTTCATTTTGACCTTCCCTTTTTTTACAATCCATCTAAAAACTCACGAGAAATATTACCTAATAACACTACTTACAAAATACTATACCCTACTACAAGAACAATGCCATTTGGAGCGGAAAATGGCAACATTGAACTGAAAACACGAACATAGCACCATACGTATTGACTTGAGAGACAAAGATTACACATAAAATTACACGTGACTGCCAACACATAACTACTACAAAAAAAAGAAAGAACATTTACTTACAAGGGACTTGGTGGTTGTATGGCTTATAACTGAGATATAAATTTCTAATCAAAATGACCAGTTTCATGAATAAAACGGAGCGTTAAAAGAAGTATATCCTTATTCAGACTATCGGGAAAATCTTTATCAATGTACAATAAAATCTGCATTAGAAACTCGTTTGAAAGATTGGTATGTCCAAGTGGTTGTAATAAAGCAGAGACTCCAGTGAGAAGATCTCTATGTGGTACTTCCAGAGAAGGGCAGAGCAACAAAAAGTGCTCCATATCCTCAATGCCATCATTGGTAGGGCCTAATGGGTTTACAGTGTCTCTGAAGTTGTGTTTGAATTTGTGAAAATTCAGTTTACTGATGCCCATCCTAAGTTTGGAAGATACGAAAGTCCTATTGGATCATGTATTCAAAAGACAGATTTGGCAAAGGGCGAATTTTAGACAACATCTTGGTCTTAAATGCAGCAATAGAAAGAGCAAGTCTGATTTCTGGATCAAGCTTATTCCATTCTGATAAGTAGTGAGGATTAAGGTGGATTGAAATTTTTCTGTCCTTGTCCTTATTCACCCTATAACATCCTACTTGCGAAGAGCGTATCGTGACCTTCCATCAGCGTAGGCAGAGTACAAAACAATTTAAATTTTTGTTTTCCACATTGGGGCATCAACTTTCGAATTTTTCATATTTTTGATAGCATTTAGCCGTTTGTTATGGGGGAGGTGATCTTTGGCTGTTAAGAAAATTTGCTGCTCCCAAAATCTTATCTAGGCCAGAAATTTTAGCCTAAATCCCTGGTGGAAAGCAAGCAAAGTCCACGCCGGAGATTTTTGCCAAAACAATGGCAGAACAATAGATTATTGCGATTCCACGCCGGAGATCTCTGGCGTAGGCTGCGTGGATTCCACCCTGGCCTAAAATTTTGTCTGATCAGAGGCACTTTTTGTAGAAGGCCATTAAAGGGGAGGGGGTGTGGCTCCAATCTTAATGGCCAAATGTCATTAAGAATGCAAAGTTGATTTCCTCTTAGGGCTTATTACAGTAGATCTGGATTGAGTTGTTGTTGGTCATTGCTATGCACTCCTCAATCCATGGAATTTTATCAGAACTGTGGTGCAGGTATGTTTTTCATTGAGACTGTTGGGATTCTTATGAAACAGATAAGGATACAGTTTTTAAAATCATTTTTCTAGAACTATTAGAGAGGGTATTCCTGAAGTTTGTAGTTGCTGAAACTGATGAACAACTGGAAAAAGCTCTGTTTACTTTCCTGACACCAGTCTTGCTGAAGGTTGGAAGCAACGATGAAACAGTAAAAAATAAGGTATTTGTAGTTATATTTTTACCAGAAGTAAGAAATTGTCAATTGTTAAAATGTGAATGGGGCCATACTATAAAATAGATGGTGGCACCTTGATTTTATCATTCCAGCTGTTCTTGCAACAAATATCATAGAAGGAAGACAACTGGGCAATTTAAACAAGAGATATTGAAACAATGACACCTAGTAATACTTCTTTGTTGTGTGCAACAACATTTTAAAAATCTGTTTCAGTTTGGTAAAAGTTTTACTTATTTCATTTAGATCAGGTCATCCAACTTTTCACTTCAAAATATCTCTTCTCTGCTCATGCTTCATTTGACTTTCAGGTTATTGAGTTATTAACTCATATCAACAAGAGATTAAAAAGCAGAGCAAAAATCAAGCTTCCAATAGAGGCACTTTTGAAGCAATATGAGGTTGGTTATATTTTCATACATTAGAGCAGCAGGAACCAGGGGGGACTGGGGGCACAATACATCTCAAGATGTGCTTTTATTTCAGTAAGTGCCCTTTATTGAAAAAAGTGTTCTCTTCAAGTGTCATCCCCAAAATATTAAGATACCCCTAATGGCCTAACATCTTTTAAGGATGTTCCTGTGGGAGGCTTGGGAAAACAATTCTACTTTTATTGTAAATAGCATTTAATGTTACTGAGCCATAGATCGCATTTAGTAATTGCAGCAGGAAGACAAAAGTGAAACAGAGTTACATATGGATCTGGAGGAGATTTAGTGATTACAGCTCCTTGTTGGAGAGCCAAGCCTGACATTTTTTTTGAGGAAATTCATTTCAGTTGATAACAATTACCTAATGATGCATTGCTGCTTCTGTTTTCTGTTAATAATGGTTTTTATTCTGAAACCTGAATACAGTATGTTCTATTTATTTAGGACTGCAAGACAAACAGATTCATCACTGTAAGTACCATAGTCCCATTACTTGTAGACAATTAATTTTGATATTGAGTGCCCACAATTTGCTTTTGGTCCAAGCCATAGAAATCAGTTTCATCTCCCATTTTTAACGAAATGTTTCAGTCACGATCTTAAGGTTTCAGTACAGGTATAGGGTTTTGTTTCATTGTTTCATAGATTCTATTTGATATGATCATGAATTAAGATTTAGTCTGGCCTTAGAAGTTTTAGTGCATAAGTTCTTCTCATGTTCTTTAAATTTTTCAGAATTTCACTATGATATATATCAAGATGGGATTTTGCAGAATCAGTCTATCAGAGCAGCTAAACCTTGTCCCTCGCATATTCAACTGTATGAAGAACAGACCTATGCAACAACAGGAAATGTAAGTAATGAAAGCATAGCCATTGGAACAAGGGGTACTGGAAACACTTGCCCCAAAGATTTTGCAAAAAGCAAAGAAAGGCCCTTTTTTATTATCAGGAACTGCCCCATTAGCTTAATGGAAAAAGTGCACTTGAAGTTTCATGTCCCATGCTTCCTGTGGCCCTGAATGATAGCAATAAATGGCAGTTTTGAAGGATCAAATATTGATGCAAAAAGCTAAATGACTGTATAATCTACTTCACAACTGTTTTATCTTTTTCAAACAATTAATTTACATACAAATAGATCTAAAAATGTATAAAATGGAATTGGAGACAGTGAAAAATTATTGGATGAAACTCCATCAGTTTCAACCATATGATCTGCTTTGCATCCTGTAAATAAGGTCTGCACAAAACTTTAAGCAAATAAACTACAGTAATGGCCTTGCAAACGTTAAGACGATTTTCCTTCGTAAGGATTGTTTTCGTAATGTAAAATTCTTTTCCTGTTAAATGCATTTCCTTTACCATAAAGCAAGAAAACATGCTTTGATGTCCTGAATCTTGGTTGCACCCGGCCTCAAAAGTGCCTAAGTATTTTCAAAACGAAATGGACAGCTGGAAAACATCAAAGGTTCTGCAATCAGTTCATTTTGAAACTTGCTTCCTGTCAGACAGTATCTTTATGTAGGATGTTTGTATCTTGATAATAATAGTGTTTCTTGACTCTTTGCAGGTTTCTTCAACTTGTAATACCATTGCTGAATGAGCTGCAGTTGCCTGATGATCTTGAAAGAAGAAAAACAGTTTTATGTTTTCATGATGACAAACAAGTTCAAACTTTCATTCTTGACTTCATGATGGACTTTCTCTTCCTTCCATACAGGTTTGTTATCTTTGATCAATCTTTTCTCTAATCATGATGAATCAAGACTAAAAATCAAAGCTAAAGCACAACTGACTAATACACAGCAAGTACATACCGGGTGTCCCAGAAAAACGCAACAGATTTGAAAAATTCTAATAGAAACATTCTCATACTCATTATCAAACGATTATTTTCATTGAAATCTGTAGTAATTAGAATAAATTGTGATATATCTTCCAGAATTTTTGGTGAATTAGTTGTAGAGTTAAAAATCAGCAAACTTCAAAATTGCCCCTTGGTCAAAACCAGAACTGTTGTGTTTGCAATAGTGAATTATAATGTCTAATTATAAACATCAAATCCCAGCAATTACCAAAGACTGCATACAAGCACGCATGCACACAAGTCAATTCAACATTGAACAGACACTTTCATAAAGATTTCAGTCAAGACACAGTTGGTTTTTCTGAAATGACTAGGCCATTATACTTAATTGGAAATCAAAGGAAAAACAAAGAGATTTAAGAGAGTTAAACAAAGAGAGGTATGGAAAAAACAAAGAGATTCAAATTGGAAAATTAACACCAAGAGCTCCCTTGAAACTTGATAACTCTGGAGTCAGCAAGGGATCCCTTTGTTACGGTTCCTTGATCAAATTGTGTACTTGTCTGTAATCCACTGAAGTTGCAGATATTGCCATGCTTGTAATTTTGCAGTATACTTTGCACCAGCTGGCAGCTCTGGTTTTGCCCTGACAACAAATTTAAAGTTTGTTGATTTTTAACTCCACAACCAAGACACCGAAAATTCTGAAAATATATCAAAATTTAATCTAATTATTGCAGATTTAGAGGAAAGTAATCATTAGATTATTGATTTGAGACAGCTTGTGTCAGGATTTTGAAAATCTGTTGCGCTTTTTCGGGGACACCTGGAAAAATACTGCACCAGTCTTGGAACAGGAAAACACAAGGTCATTTGGTCTCCATCAAGAATGGTACTTCCAATTTTACGAAATCCAACCTCATGTATTTTGTGGCTTCATAAAACTGACAGTCATGTTCAGATGAGTGCCAGATAATTTTCTCTACTGTATACAATTTTGAATTGATCATGTTTTAAAACGATCAGTTTGTATATTTCTAAGTAAGTGGACCGTTTAGAATGGTTCGATCAGACTGTTCTGGAATTTCATAAATAGCAAGCTTGAAAATATTTGTAAATGCAAAGATGAAAGAACTGCACATTTGGGAATCATTTGTTCAGCACAATTGACGAATCGTTTTGGTATTGTACCTCACTACTTGCAAGAAGAGAGTTCAATACGATGACTGAAGATTTTGACTTTGACCCGTGCGTTTGTATACCTTTCTAGTGAAAAAACTCAAGAGATTTTACTGTCTATGCAAACTTGCATTTGTTTTTGGCAAAAAATCAATATGCCGCTACATTGTTCTAATGAATAATAGCCGTATCTGTAGATTCTACATAATTTTGATACCTAGAGTGATAACTGGGTGCTGGGTGACCTGTTCGTACAACTTGGAAGTAAACAAAATTCAAAGATAATTCTTTCTACTAACTTGTTTTTGTTTTGGTTTTGGCAAAAAATCAATTTGCTGATACGTTGTTCTAATGAATATTAAACCATATCTGTAGATTTTACGTAATTTGGTGCCAACAGTGATAACTGGCTGCTGATTGAACCGTTGATGCAGCCCGCAGTAAACAAATTTAGAGGTAACTGATGCTACAAGCTAGCTTTTTGACAAGTAAACAAGTAAATATTTTGATGCAAATGTTATCCCACTTTATGACGTTTCGGTGTTCGATAATAAACAAGATGTTTTCCCGCATTCGTGATGCACTATTGACGCGTATGTTTTGATTTTTATCTTATAAAGTTCACTAATCAGTGAATGACGATCAACGTCATTTGGCTAGGCCTAGGCAACTGGCATCAGATAAAGAATTTACGTAACTGGATGATGAACAGGTGTAACGGCTATCAACAAACTGCTTGAGGGCTGCGTTTCAGTTGCTATGCAGTGCAACCTGGACTCCCTTTACCAGTATAACAGCTATAAACAAACTGCATCATACCTGGTTCAGACATCACACTTCTCATGTGCTGAACCAAACTCAGTTAGGAGCGACACTCATGCATATTTAGTGCAACTTACGTTTCAAACGTCGAACCTAATAATGTCGCTCCAAATATGTTTTCCAATTGTTACATGAAGTATCTGGTTTAGTTTAGGCATATAAACTGGTGTATTTAAATGCATTTATGCGTTGAGTTCGGCAAATGAGAAGAGGCTGTCCGTAGCTTAGATAAAACAATCGAAAAAACCAGCAATCGACTTTTGTCTGTTCAACTGATATCAGCAGTAGGTCTTTTACATCCTGTTTCGATCAGATTTACCCAAGATTTGAAATAGTCTCTTCTGACGTAAATTTTTCTGAATTATTGTGGTTTTTCTTGATATGTATCTTCTTTTCTCGTTTAGCAATGAATCATCGCCTTCAACTGAGAGCCAAACAGTAAACAGTAATTCTAGTCCACCTGGTCTAAGCAAAGCTGCTCTTCAAAGATTGACATTTGAACCAATGCTATCAACCGTGCAGCTTGAACAGGTCAGAAAAACCCAAAATTATCTTGATGTCAACTGAAGGTGAAGGTGAAGGTGAAGTTGCGTTTTTCAGCGCCAAGCGCTGGGATCGCAGAAATAGAATAGACCTAATCGAGTCCGCAACCCCTTGTCATGACGCTCAAGTGGTGGGGCCCTACCGGGACTCGAACCCACTCCGCCTGACCGTTCTGGCTGCAATGTCAGAGGATTACACCACGGCGCCACAACACCTTCAATCAACACCTTCAATTTCAAAACACCTTCATTCAACACCTTCAACTTCATCTCCCTGATTTTTCATTTTTATGTGCGAAGAATGAGCACATTATGTGATGGGGGAGAGTTTGTGTAGGAAGGAAGCGAGGTAGGTATGTAGGTAGGTAGGCAGATAGGCAGGCAGATAGCTAGGTAGGTAGGTAGGTATCTACGGACGCTTTTCGTGCCAAAAGTGTAACAATAGGTAGGCATACCTGAAATAGTTTGACCATTGAAGTAGTCATTAGAGCCTCAATTAGGCTAGATAATTTTGAACTTTTATCTGGCAACTTGACAGCGACATTTATGATGAAAATTAGCTGTTAACAAAGTTAAGTGAGTGCAGCTCAGAACAGTAAGATGGAAAAGACAATCGTTTGCCAACCTGTACTCACTACCATTCACCAGGAATTTGAATGATTCTTCTCACTTGAGATAATATACAAGTGCAATTGTTTTCCTTCCGGATTCATTAAGCGGTTTTACAAAGCAACTGTTTGAAAATTCCACCACTCCTCCCAGCCTTTACTCTTGAAAAGAGAGGAAATTTATCTGCGGGAGGCCAATGTAAACGATGAGTAACTAGCTGAGACAGAAAAAAGCAACTGATTTGTCTCACATCCTAATAGTGAACCTGAACATGATAACTGCAAGTAACGAGTCCACTTTGTGTTGAAGAATTCCATCTGTATACTCCAAAACACCTAATTCCAGTTCTCAGATTCATGGCTTTCACCTCGGCTTTCACATTCCAGACTTCTCCCTCGATTACCAAAAGAATATAAAATACAACAGCAACAAACAAGCAGTGTCCTCTTTGACACCACCACTCTATGAACCACATAGAAATTCATTCTCGCCCCAATATTTTACATGCACCGGAATTCTTCGCAATCCCCATAGGGTCCCTATTTTTTCTAGGATGTGATCGTTTGAGGATTAAGGTGCACTGATAAAGTTGAAAACATTTTGAAAGCATTCTTCTAAAATGTTTGAAATGTTTTGCTGGATCTTATAAGAGACTTCTACTTTAGTTTGCTTTATTTCTTGTAAAAATCATTTAATTCCGAAGTTGACAAGTATAGCTATGAATTGTTCTGATGAACTTTCTCACAAAAAACAAAGAGATGAAACTGCTGGATTTGATCAAGATTTTGCTATACGGGATATAGATACTTGAAGATCATTGGTATGAAGCAACAAGGGCAGATTTTGTAATACAATAGCATCAGTCGCTTTGGTTCACACCTCAATTCAAAGCGATTAGCGAATGCAGACAAAAGAAATTCTCTCAAGCAGAATTTCGAAACAAATGAAGCCGCAAAGTTGCCCTAAAACCAGTACGTCAAACTGTCGTTTGGCGCGGGCGAAGGGTAAATCTAAAGCTCTGTCTCGCGGATTTTGTTTATTTGATTCAGAAACCTAGCAGAGGGCATTACAATTTTTGCATATTTATTGCTCAGAGGTACGCAATCACTCCTCAGCTCCTGAATCTAATAAGCAAAGTCCGCGAGACAGAACTTTAGATTCACCCTTTTTCTTTCGTTATAAGCACATACCTTCTCCAAAAAACCTCCCTTCGCCCGCACCAAACGAGAGTTTGCCTTACTGGTTTCAGGGCAACTTTGCAGCTTCGTTTGTTTTGGAATTCTGCTTGAGAGAATTTCTTTTGTCTGCATTCGCTAATCGCTTTGAATTGAGGTGTGAACCAAAGCGACTGATGCTAGTGTATTACAAAATCTGCCCTTGTTGTATGAAGGACAGAAAACATAGGGCAAGCTTTAGACTGATAAACTTCTGAAGTAGAAGCTTCACTATCCATTCTCTGTTTCTAAAATTACGACATCAAGAGTCAAGTATCTTTAATAATAGATGATTGATCGTGAAACTTCTATTTCAGTGAATTGTCTACTTGATGCAACCAAATTGTTATGTTTGTAGTTTCCTAAGATATAAGAAATTAACAAAAATCAATTTTCATTGGCAGTCAAAGCTTGGTATCGTGAAGGTCCTAGCATCAGATGTTTTCCCTCCAGCTGATGTTGTTGTACATTTTATCATTGCTACTGGGGATAGCAAATCTAGGTATGTCTCTTCTTCTCTTCGGCTATTTTACTACCGCAGACAGTTGAATACAATATACTTTTAGCCTCATCTTTTGAATGTCCACCAGTAAACTGATTGCATATTCGTAGTTATCGCTATTGATAGACTGATGGATGCTCAAACTACCAGATTAGGCCAGATTGAACAAAAATAAAAGATGTTGCTGTTGTTGTTATTGTTGTTGTTGTTGCTATTGTTGCGATATATGGAACTATGTCGCGAGTCTAGTCCACCAGGTCCACTATCACACATCTTGTTTCAGTTTTTATGCTATTTTCCTTTTTCCTGTTCTCGTTTTTGTCTTGGCGTTAACAGCACAGGTTCTAAGTCTGTGAAAGTCATGTCCGGGGCTGGTATAATCGTTGATTATTTCAAAGATCACACTGTTGTGAATGGTGTGTAGTACTTTTCCAAACGTTTTCCTACTTTCTCTGCGAAATTGCGCATTTCAAGCTGCGAATTAGCGAAGTGGCGTCATTGTCTATTATTTCACTTGGCCTCGATTTCTGAACGAGGCTACAAAATGTGTTGATGCTGCTCACAAACTGCTAGTCTCCTATCGCGTACTCTTACAAAAATACCAAATGGTGACGACCCTTGACTTCACTCATGAAAAATCTTGAACGGATTTCTGGCAGTTAGAGATTCGTAACTTGGAAAGAACTGACGATTGGTGTTCGACAGTTTGTTAAGGTTGCTTTCTGACAGTATTCTCATAAATCCATACACTTGTCCTTTAAATTGGTGTAAAAGGTTAGGTGTAAATTTCTATGATCTATTTCTTTGAAATAAAAGACAAATATTTCAGAAACAACATTTTCAAAAATGTTTTTCAAATCCCTTCTTTTTAATTCTTAAGAGAGAAGAAAGACACTGTAATTCTGAAAGTGCTGAAAATTTCAGGAATTGCAACGGTAGAACTGAAGTGAAACAGCTAAAAAGTTTCTTTGATGTCGCTAAGTTCAAAGAAATAGGTGTTAGAATTTTAAAGTTACCTTTTTAAAGATTTGGAACCCATGTCGACGTTATATTTTACGTTCCTCCCTGAAAAGTGAATGTTTGGTTTTTCCGAAGAAACAGGGTTAATGCTGTTTGAAGGGGGTGTTCATAACTCCAGTCTGCTTTTTGATACACTACTAGGCAGCATCTTATTGCTTTTCAAAATGCAAATTTACATCAAAGAATAATTATTGAAAATTTAGAGACTGTTATGCGATTGCTGAGATGAAGGTTCACGATATGTTCATACTTTCCCCCTTTTCAGTGTATCAGATAAAGGGGAGCATTGCCTTAAAAGGTTCTCTAGGTAAGTGTTGATAATGCATCATGTTTTTCATATTATTGTAGCTCCGCGAAGGTGGGAGGGGCGAATCTTTGGCTGAATTGCTGGTAAGGATCTTCCGCAAGCATATTCAAAGTGGCGCCGGTTGCCAGACTAACTTTTACCGAAATGGTGACCTGGACAAAACCAATTGCTGCAAAAATGATACCCTTGGCTAGACTGATACTGAAAAAATGACATCTTTGGCTAATTTCATTTCCAAGCCCTTTGAGTCAGAATAATCTCAAAATTGTTGGTTTGAACTCGGAAATTTCAATTGTCAATTTTGTTCAGTTTACTAGCTTATAATATATAAAGATGGCTTGTCAGGATGATGTTCGTACATTCACAGGATTAGTTGACTGCTATAGCCGCAAATGACCCTTCCTACAGACCAATATTGTCAAATATAATACCCTTGGCTACACAATGGCAAGACCAAAACTGCATGAAAGTTTTCACTTAGCTACACTTAGGAGTCCGAAAGAGCATACCTTGACCGTGGCACATCGCAGGTACCTTTACTATGGAAGGGACCCCCTGTGTGCAGCTCACTGATAGCGAAGTATAAATGTGAATTTTTTTAGCGAAAGAGTACTGCTCTTCCTCTTTGTTTTAGCAGTTATCGTCCAGTTTCAACCTTAAAAACATGAGTACTGCGAATGAAAGAAAAACAACCGTAACGCAAATCGAGAGCCTTTGATGAAAAAATTGTTTGGAGTTTTGCGTTTTATCATTTGCAGCTCACTTGACTGGGAGAAAATTGAGATCATCGATAAACTGTACAAGATATTTCAGGGAACTGTTGTTGCACCTGGAAATTCAAAACAGGTAAATTCTGTGCTTTTGCAGCTTTGTATAGAAACAGATTTCTTTTAACCATTTCCACTGATCAAACAACGAAATACTGCAATCACTTACGTATTGTATCAGAGCTCAACGACTTTTCTCCTTAGCTAAAAAGTGACTTCAATTGCAGAGAAACGCCGCTGCCTTTGGACTTTAAATTGGGGATAAATTCCACACAGTCCTTAGAATTTTGTAATTTTGAAAGTCTTGTCAAAGACAGGGTATGGCCTAACAAAGGTTGTTTTACCAGGTTTTGAATATTCTGATATTGTACATGAATTTAATTATCCACTTCAATTAACAGCCTCGTTTTAGAAATTATTCAAAATTCTGTCGTATGAAATTTTAGAGGCCAAATTCAGATTTAGCACCCAAACTTTAGTCTGACCACAAGTTTTCATGTTGCTAGCGGTCATAGTTTTTTATGGCGAAGTTTGAAAATCTATAAGGAATTTGACTGTGAAAAGTGACTCGGGGTGAAAAGTTTCACCCCAAAACGATTTGTCACGGTCAAATCCCTTATAAATCTTTGAACTTTACGTTGTCATAAAATCAACATCACAATTGCTAGCAATTTAAAAACATGTAACGAGACTAAAGTTACGGTGCTAAATCCGAATCTGGGCTCAAAATTTTCATATGAACAATAGGAAGAGATTTTGACAAATTTCCAAAGCGAGGTTGCTTTATTAAAGTGGTGTATTCAGTCTAAATTTCCTTCACAGGTCATTTCTCGTTTGACTAGAATTTTGATTCCTTTCAGGCTTTATCTGCTGACCAAGCCCGCACTCCTGCACATATGAGACTAAAGTTGAAAATATTTCCATATTTACTTCGATCAAGAATTGCAACGAATCTCAATCCACCCGCTGCTATTAAAGTAAGCTTCAATTTTTCATTTAGCCAATAGACCTTGTAGCTATTCTACAAAGGAGTCTGGATCGAGATGGATATTTTTATACATTTTCATACGAAGCATTCGATTGAATGGCGCTAGGGTTTCTATCATTGTATTTCACATTCGAAAATGTTACGAAATGTTTAAAAATACCATTCGATCCAGGCTCTTCTTTGGAATAACTAAAAGGTCTAAATAAAGATCAAGTTAATTTTTTGCAGAACTGCGATGTATGCAATCTTGGCGATTTGGCAACTAATACGTTGCTTTCTTTAGCGAGTAGTTCAAATTGTTTCCGAATGCTAAGATACCAAATGCAAGAGGAAGTTTTATTCTCCTTTTTACTCTCAACCTCCATCTTAGCGAGGACAATCTCTTTTCAGTTATTTCTTTCTTCTTGTTAGCCCTGAAAACCATAAGTCAAGACATTTAAAGCTTTTCTTCAGACTCACTGCTCAGATATTCAGTCTCTTCGTCAGACACTGGATGAGGGGTGTGATAACAACTAACAGATCTTTCTCTTAGTAGGCTTTTTGCAAGTTTTGCATTGCTGAAGGCTCTCGTCTTCATAGTTTGTTCCAAGTGAATAGCTCGATAAGATGAAATGAAGGAAATTATTATTTCTATATATTTCTTTTCATAGATCGTCTTCGAAAATCTATTTGGTGAAATTACGAACAGTCGACTAAAGAAATTTGCAATCGAATTCTGTCATCATATGTGTCAATATTGCACTGACAAGACTATGGCATTTGTGTCACCCTTGCTGTACCAAGCTTTCATCAAAGTCAGTTCCGACAAAAAAGAGGTATAGCTTTTCTTTCTCTTGACTCTCGATTTATGTTGACTTAGTGGGACAAGGAGAGGCTTCTTCAAACTCAACTTTAATTCACAGTACATTCATTTTTGTAAGAACCCCTTATAAGAAAAAGCAGGCTTAATTTTTCGAATGTTAAGAAACCTTGCTACCTGGGTTAAAAAGGCAAAGATCTTTATATGATTTATATACCTGTAGGTTAATCTTCGATGCTCACTTTTGAAATGTTTTGACACATTACAATATCGACGAATCTCTTGGCATCGGTTTGACCGTAAACTATGGTATTTCTCATTTTGATATCGTAATAGGTACTCCAGAAACCCTTTTGAAGAAACGATAAATCCTAAATTCAAAAAATTCAAAATTTGAGAAACTGATAAGAAATGCGTGACAACAAAACGTACTAAAATCGAGGAAACCAGCTTCCAGCCCGAGACCTTAGTTTCTTGTAAAAAATATAGGTGCAATGCAGGCGGATCCAAAATAGTATAATCAAAAGCAGATGATTGTCAAACATAAAATTATTTTTCCTTTTCGTAGGAAACAAAACTACGAGGCCTCAGCTTTTCTGGACTTGGAAAGCTTGCAAAGTAAGTGCTTATGGCTCGTCTGTTCCATTCACAACGACGTTCAGAAACGATGTTATTCTTTTCATTCATATTGATTCGAAGCACCTATTGTATAAATCGCTATATCTTTCGTTCGCTTTGAAATGCGTAATTTTTACTGATTTCTGTACGCACAAAATTGTCACAAGGGCTAGCCATGAGTTTTTAACACTCAATTATGTGTTCTCGACCGGTGGTGCGAGTGGTTTGGTTTTTTCTGTATATATTTTAGTTACAACATTAGGAGTCATAAAGATATTCTGAGAAATGAATTTCCTAGAACAGAACCGTAAAGCAGCCATTTTACCATTTCTAGTTTTTAAGGAGTCACGTCGCTTTGTTATTTCTTTTAGTTGTGCCAGTCATCTTTTCAAACGGGACATTGCATTGGTACAAAAGCTGTTCAATTTCTTGGAAGAGGTTAGATGTTGTTACTTTGCAATTTCTCATCACCCTTCACGAGATAGGTATCAACATACTAACACCTGTTTCAAAGTTGTCCCCCCTCCCAATGAGGAATGCCTCCTACGTCCTTGCAGTCACCAGAGTCTGCGAAGATATTGTACGAATTTTTGGAGCCTCCCGACTGTACAGGCCTTATGCACATCAACATGGTTTTCTTGCCTAAGACTCCATTTTCATGGTAGTGGATCGAAAGTGATACGTATCACAAGTGTTGTGGATCACCCTTCCGTCTACACGGTAGCGGATCACAACATGTACACTCATTGTCAACATGTGTGATGTAATTGTCTTCAAACAGACAATGAAAACAAATACAATGTAGACAATACAAAGATTATCTGGTAAGGAATCCGAATCAGAATTGATGCGGATCCCTTGCGTGTACATGGCGCAGAGCAGAAGTGATCTGATGCAAAAAGGGTCTGATACAAACCTTTTCACTTTTCACTTTCACTTTCCACTTTTCGCTTTCGTAGCAGGTACAAAACCTTATTGATAAATACTTGCCTAGATCATGTTTTTCTTCGTACAATACGAGAAATTCTCAGGATTTTCAAATCCCTAGATGCAGGACAGAATTTTTCGAAATGAGTTTTCACTATGCATCTTTGAAAGTTTGAAATGATACACCTTCCACGATTCGTTAGCTACCGACTTTAAATCGTTTTAAACAACGACTAAAAACGCGTTTGAAGGGCTAGACTCACTTTAAAACTCGACTCCCTGGAACAACAGCAGATTAGGAATTTAGGATTTTAGGCTTTTAGGAATCTGATTTTTAGATTTGAAATTGTAAGTAAGTTTTTTATATTAATTGCTGGAGGGTTTTTTTCGTGTCAAAATAGTGTTAAATGATAAGAAAATGAAAACAAAATTGATGCCAATAGTGGAGCAGAAGTGTATCGGATCACTTCAAGCTCGTGTAAACGGGAGGGTGATCCGCAAGACTTTTCAAGTCTTTCCTATGGTTCAAGAATTCTTAAGGGAATAGGTTAATCGACGAATGTCTTCACATGAGAGGGATTTATTTTGTCAGATTTTTGTATATTTGGTAGGGAGATGATCTCAGCTATGTGACTCTTCGCTAAGTCTGAAGTTTTTCCCTTCAGGAGGAGAAAGATATTCTCTTGTCAGTGCAAGAAGCTTTGTCAATGATTGCTCCTGCTTATTATGGAATAACTGGAACAGATGCTAATTTGATGGAGGCATTGATTCTTAGTAATATAGAAAAGGTAACGTTTGATCAATAAGTTATGTTTAATTTGAGTTTAATTTGATTTAATTTGAAGGTGGTGTGGTGCAGTGGTGTAATCCTATGACTTTGCACTCAGAACTGTTAGGTGGAGTGGGCTCGATACGCGGTAGGGCCCCACCACTTAAGCGTCATGACAAGGGGTCGCGGACTCGATTAGCGCTTCGCTACTTCTAAGATCCCAGCGTTTGGTGCTAAAAACCACAACTTCACCTTCACCTTCACGTGAGTGAAAATCACGTTGAGTGGCGCTCACAAAGGCTGAATTCCAGGATCCCTCTCCAAAGATAGCGTATTGGAACGATTTTAATAGGTGCCACTTTTCATTCCTTTATCAAAATGTGCAAGATCCAGACTTAAATTTGCTTTATCTGCAGGGAAGCCGGTGATGATAGGGCAAGGGGGTCAAAGGGGAACGCAAGGGCACTCCAGATCGATGACGAGGGAAGCAAACCAAAAATTGGGTGGACCTGGGCTCCTTCCCCGGAAAACAGTTTGCAGCCACACCCTTTAGATTCCCTTAAAATGCTTTCAAGAATATTCTATACATATTCTAACTGATGTAAATGATGTTCTATTTTGCATATTTGGGTATGACCAATGCGAATTGCGATGATTATTCAACTTAAGGGCTAAATGCATGGTTGTCATAATATCGAATTGAACGTTGTTAAAGATATATATTGCTCCATTAAAAGAGCACACTTGCCCCCTTGCGCCTCTCAGAAAAGGGCAGCAGGGGCGCTTGAGCCCCCCCCCCACGTTCCTGTTTATCTGCAGCACAATTTTTGTAGCAGAAGCAGATATCTTATGAAGTGGGAATTTTTAGTGCTTCTGTTGCAAATCTACTGATTGTAACTATTTGAAGGAAAGATTTTTGTTACATGGAAGAGGGCATTAATCAGGCCTAAGTCAGCTGTAAATTACCTATTCCTTTTGTAGCCTACTATGAATAAAAACGAACAGAAGATGTATAGCTTCTTTGGCCTTTGTAATTGCGAAAAGGTTTTCATGTGCCACTATTGCACTAGCTTTATTTTTTACAATTGTTTTTAACAGTCCAGATTACCTCTAGAAGTTATTTGCAAATGAAAACAGCAATTACACAATGTTTATAAGCCCTATCTATCTCTCCATCTCATTTGTGGCCTCAGTGGCATAGTGGTAAGGCGTCGGGCTTACGATCCAAGGGTCGTGGGTTCGATACCAGCACTGGCCACATTTGAGGTAAGCATCCTTTGGCATGGTGTTAGCACAAATTGTGCCTCTCTCCACCCAGGAGTATAAATGGACACCTGGTCCGTAGTTATGAGCATCGTGTGTGGCTACACCCTGCTATATGCCACCAAGCATAGTGACCACGGGGTAAGATGTAATGTCGGCTGAGAGCATAGGGCTCGAATCTTTGCTTTAAACTTAAGTGCGTAAAATGTCATTACTTTATTATTTCAACTAAATAGATGGAAGGGAACTTGAGGACGTTTGCCATGATTCCAGAAAGAGCATTTTTGATATTATCATTATTTTCAGAGTTACAGCATTTTTAACATTTCTGCTGGTTTTGAAGTTGTGACGTCATAAAAATGCTAAATCGTAAACCATAAAAGCTACAGACTTTTGCTTGCTTCCATCTTGTAGATCGTCAAAAACTTGGTATTTCTTATGTTGACTTTTTGACTTTCTTCAATCAGTTTACAATTTATGGTGCTTTTAATCTTTTTCAAAGCTTCTGATACCTCCTCTCGTATATCCTTTCATAATTCTTAGAACGCTGTAATTCCAAAAATAATGATGATATTGCAAATGCTCTATCTGGAATCATGGCAAACAACCTGAAGTATCATTCGATCTATTCAGTTGAAAGAACTAGGCAACAACATTTGACACTAAGTTATAAAATTTTGCAAAGATTCGAGCCCTATGTTTCGGTTGAGTAGCCTTTTGCTAGAAAGAGACTATAAAACTGCTTTTGTTTTTACTTACTTACTTTATCATATTTTGTTTATCAGGAATCATCACAAGCTCGATTAGCAGCATTACAATTTGCAAATGCAGTCTTCCCAGTCACCCATGTTCCTTCTAGATATGCATGTTTGCTTTCTTGTGCTGATATGTAAGTTTCAAGTCAATAAATTTCTTAATTCAATTCTTTGAATTCCCCCTAGGATGCCATTTAATTGAATTGTTCGAGGCATGACTGGGACTCATTATCAATTGCGCTCATTGTCGCGGAGATAATGTATAGTTCCATTTTGACATAGGGTGACATATGTCTTCACCTTAAAATCGCAGATGTAATCAAGCTTCTGAGTTTTCTAGCTGGAAACCGAAGGACTCATTACCAATAAACATCAAATATTTCTTTTCCGGAAACCATGAAAAGGCAATATCAATGGGAGTAGTTATCGACGATTGCAAGCAAAGGTTCAACATTTCTTGTTCACCACAGGGAACTACCCTTTATGTGTCCCTTTCGCATGCAAAAATAGTTCCTTTTACCCGTGTCCGTGACTAAAAAGTACGTCTTCCCCTTTTCCTAAGCCCGAAGAATTATCGACTCGCGTTCTTTTTTACCGTCTTTCGATCTCCAGGCGCACACAGGGAACAGGAGGACGTACTTTATAGTCACAGGCAATAGGACACACAAGATTTTTTATAAATTCCATTAAAAATTGTGCAGTACATATTACGGATAACTTTACTTACAAATTATTTAGCAATACAACAAGAGCTATACCATGAGGAGCAAAAGATTATGACTATCCCATGGCATTACTGAAAAAAGTTAAACTAAATAAAATTTTACATAAGTGCTACTGACGATTAACGAAAACGTTAGATACTGAAATGGAACATTAGATGTCAGTTTGGGGCTGATGACAGTAGAGACGACAGCAGTTTTGTGCAAGTAAATGACAAACAAAGGGTAAGTTCTTTACTTAGAATGGAACAAACGTGCTTAATATGACACCCAACTAACTTTTAGCTTTTTGTCGACTTAGGCTATTCTGTAATCAATTTTTGATATTCTTTTTCGTTCGCCCTGCAGGAAAGATGATGTAAAGGAAGAAGCAAAACGAGGATTGAAGCCAAATATTGAGGAAAATAAAGACAACGATAAAAGCATTGGAAAATATCCACTGTTCCCTGAGATTTGTGACTATTTGCATGTTAAGGTTCTTACAACAGGTTAATTGTAATTTGTCCTTGTTGGAAGAACTCAAGTGTGCCGACCAAACCACTCGTCTCTCTTCTTGCAATGTTTTCTGACATCATCTAGTACCATAGTCTGACACTATTTCTAACACAATTTCCAACACTTTTTTTATCACAAAAAGAATTTTTTCTTTGAGTATTCTTGTTCTCTTTACTTTGTCTGCGAACGACCACATTTGTATTGCAACACATTTTACTGTTTTTATTTACTGCGTTGCCAGACTTCTTGACTTTAGAAAAAGTTATCGTTGGAAATTGAGTTGATACCTGTAAGTGAGAATGTGCTGAAAGGTATTCAGCTATTGCCCATGCGTCATTAAAAAGCATCATAATCTTAGATAACTTTTCTGTTACAGGTAACTTCAAGATTACAAAGTACAAGAGAAGGATCATCTGTTTTTCCTGGTCCTGTATTCGAGCAGGTGAGCATTGATAACATCTTGTCAGGTTTCCCTTCAATTAACATGACACTAAGTTTGTTAGTAAAGCAAGAATAGCTCATTTAGTGGCAACATTATCCAATGTCAATATCCAGGTCTGTTAGCAGTGTAATAGGAGATATAAAAGTTATCAACAGCTGAGGAAAGCTTAAAATAACTCTAAACAGGTAGGCAAAGATTTGAAACTTTATTGGAAGTCTGTCCTGGTTTAAAGAGGCTATGTTTGAAAGAAATTCGCAAATTTATCTTTTCTTTGATGATTACTTGTTTGTTTTTTATCATCTATTTTTCCCAGATACTGTCATACCTCCGTCTCTGTCTCCATGCATCTGCAAATGTCACTAAACAACAGCTGATAACGGGGGACACGTTGAATGCAGTCTCAACTTATGTAACGGCATTGCTAAACGGAGTTGAAGGTACTTTTACTCAAATGTTTTCTTTCCACTGAACTGCATTAGGTCACATTAGACCCCGTTCGCTCAGGATTCGGGAGTCATGACTTTGTTGCTAAATAAATGTAAAAAGGCTTTTCAAATCTTGGGCCGTGGCCCAATATTTCAAAGCCTTGTTCCAGTGTATTAAGATAGGCTAAATCTTTACATCTTCGTCTATTTTGCTCTCGTGGCTAACGATACCAGACACCAATAGACCTTTAAGCAATTCGGCACAAGAGTTTAAATTTTGTAGAAGTTTGGAATGTGCAAAATGTGATAGAAGCTCTAACGCCGTCGTACAGTAAAACCTCTCATATAAACATGTATAAGAATAACGCTTGATCCAGGGTGCTTCGTGGAATGGCTAAAAGATCAATTGGGTGGAGAACATCTTGTCTTGTAGGCCTAAATTAGCTTTAATTTAGCTATCTTTCTGATGATGATGATGATGATGATGATGATGATGATGATGATGATGATGATGATGATGATGATGATGATGATGATGATGATGATGATGATGATGATGATGATGATGATGATGATGATGATGATGATGATGATGATGATGATGATGATGATGATGATGATGATGATGATGATGATGATGATGATGATCTTGTTTCGGACGCGTAGGTTTTAGAAGTAGCAGCTAATATCATTCTTATGTTGCAAAGTAATCTACCAGCTTCGTGATATTTTTCAGATATTACTACATCATGTATTGGCCGTTACATCACTGTTTTGAAGCTCGCTTTGGCACCATTTTCAGGTAATCATCGTGGTCAATGTCGAAGCATATTAGAATGCAAAATAAGAACTAACAGACGTTTGGTATTTTTTATCTGTTACACTATGCATAATGAACACATCAAATCATTATCACTTAAACCAGGTTAAATTGCAAGCAATCAAAAAGATTCGATTTTGGATTGACCAATGAAAACAAAACACTGGATAATTTATTTTAGCTTGAGTTGTTTGCCAGCGTAAATTGATCATGAAAACAAACACTGGATTATTTGTTTTAGCTTCAGCTGTCTACCAGCATGAATTGATTCTATGCTTGAAGGCTGTTAAACTTTGGACTACAAGGTCCAGCCCAGAAGTAAATTGTTTATTTTGGGACATGCAAGAGCCATTTTCTACAATTCTGTGAAGTCGACATTTCCATTCTAGAGTTATTGATGAAGTTACTTTGCACCGATTATAGAATATCTTGTCTTTATGTAGGTGCTATATTACATACTGCTGCCCTGGAGTGCATGCTTGAACTTTGTGCTGCATTGCCAGACCAGCTGTCTTTGTTATTGAAAAATGACATTAGTTTTGTCAAGGTGAGACATCATTACCCATTTCCATATAAGTATTTTAATGTGGGATGACACTCATTGACGTGCGCGAACACATGAGCCGATTGTGGGCACAAAACATCATTACATACCAGTTGATGGAATCTTTACTCTACTGGCTGTGATTTTATTCCAGGCACATTTTCCGCAATCATTTTCTCGCAAGCACAGAATGTTTTGAATGAAGCCTAGATAACAATTACTTGTTTCTGAAAATAAGATGGTAGGCTTTGAGCCAGTTATCAAGTGCATTACTCCGTAAAGACGGAGGTTAACTTCTTCACATCTCTTTGTTTGAATTGAAGTTCTCTGCATTTTTAGTTCTTTTGAAACTAACTGCCATTCTGAAATGTACACGAGTTTGCATTCTCAGCAGAACTTCAAGAAAGTTTTAGATGTGCTTCCAGGGAAAATGTAAGATTCGTTCATCAATAGCAAAGATGTCTAAGTATTGGTTGACAATATGGCAGCTACAAATTTGAACAATGAAAGGTCAAGGAATCCTGCCTTCACTTCTTCATGGAAGTCTGGCTACATCGTCAAAGTCCTTGTTGCCAAATATGTGTTTTGCAAAGTTTTTATTTATTTTTAATGATATTTAAGCGCTACTGTGTTCTATTTAGGCTTTTATGCAGTCCTCGAAAGAAAGTGCCAGAATTCATGCAGCAAGAATTTTGAGCATTGTTATCCAAAACAGTGACGAGATGGAATTTATGGAAATTGTAAAAGAGATGCTTGCAGACATGAAAAACAAGGTATGGTATTCATCTAAATATTATATCAAAACACGAAGTCTTGTTCATAACATTTTCATTGGGGTTCTGTTATTGTTTAGCTCAATCACTAACGTAGGATTCCCCGGTGGATTGTTTGTATTTTCATGGTAAATTTTCCTGAGTTCTTCTTGAGATCTTCAACTTTCAAACTCCATGAATAACCTATTTTTTCGGGTGTCTGTGTTGATCTGTTTCGTATTGGGTGCAGCATTTTGCTGTTGTGAAATGAGACGAGGCATGCCCAAGTTGAGTGTAACTGTTGCTGGCAGGTTTTGAAGATTTTTTTGGAGGGGGCAGGGGTATATTTAATGTTGGAGACTCCAAAGGGAGGGCTTGTTAGAGAGAATGGGCTTCTTCATAAAGTCAAATGACGGACTATGAATGGGGTAGAATTTCAGTAACCGACCTCGCATTTTTCGAAATGAATATTTCCTGTCGTAATTCGAATACACTTATTCACCTCAGTTTTTTAAATATAAACCATGCCAACATTTTGTATTTGAATCATTTCAGCTAAATAATGGAAAACCTTTGCTAACCTCTTCCATTGGATACTTAAAGGGGGCTTTGTGGAGAAGGGGTCTTATTGATAGTTCCTACCGGGTGAGTCAATAGAACGCCCGGCATTTGAAAAAATCCTGCTCCCTGAATATCAAAGCAATGATGTCGAGAAATGTCTTATTTTATCCCCGATAGGTCAAATTTGGTTCAATAATTTACCCAGCTTTAATCGGTCATTCCTTCCCGTCGAAATAGGAGATTTTCTGCAGAAAGCCCCTTCGAAAACCTGCAGAAATGTTTTTTGTCCTCATGGGAGAATAGAATCTCCCTGAATAAGTTATTCACACTAGGGGACGACTTTTCAACCTGCCAAAACGAAAGCACGTGCTAAAGCGTGCTGAAAGTCATCGCTGTGAGGTAAACACATGAGGGATTTTTGCTTGTAATTTTACCACGTTTTTTAAGGTTTCTCAAAGTGACTCATTTTGGAAAATCGCCTACAGAATCTAAACGGAGTGACCGATTTTAGCCAGGAAACTTTCTAAAAATAGTTGAACATATTAGCTATTTAATCAGATATCGCCAAATATCATTGCTTATATATTCAGGGAGCAGTAGCCTTACAAACGCCGGGCGCTTTTTTTTACTCACCCGGTAGTTTCGAGAGGATGCGCTTATTAGAGAGGGAGACGCTCGATAGAGAAAAGGGGTCAAGGGAGACAAGAGAATTTTAATGGCACTCAACTTTCACCTTTGAATTCAAGGATCCAGATACACAACAAGGGGCGATGTTTGGCTTAGCATTTTGCATGTCAAGACGTGCACTCTCAAGTAAGACGTCCACAGGCATAGTCATTGAAGACATGAAAACGAATGGATATCAAAGTACTGGTTTAGGTGGACTTATTACAGATTCTGTAAAGTCCATTGGTGAGTATTTTGTGTGAATAAAAATTGTTTTCCTTACATAGTCTCCTTCAAAGTTTTACACAAAGGTCGCTGCGATGCAGATCTACTGCAAGTAATTTGCAATTTCTATTAATCTTGTATGCTTTTACACTATATGAATTGATTTTTGCTGCTGTTCTGTTTTGGTAATGTTGTCAATTTTACCCAAATTTGGCAGATTTGTCCTCGTCGCGCAAATACCTTTGTGCAAGAGAACATTTGGAAAGGATTATACCTAATTTTACGATACAATTGAAATGGTTTCATCAGAAAGATTCTTCCTCCGTAAATCCAAAATTACGAATAAATGTTGAGCTCACTGATCGATGCGCAACATTGATTCTCGAAGGTAACATAGTTTTTGCAAAGAATTGCTGTGTAATATGCCTTATCAATCAGGTTTTCTTTTGTTACCATCTGTGCCCAAAAAAATCTTGGGCGCCTGTTTTCAAAATGCTACTATATCAACTGATTTTTTCAGGCAGTAAATCGATCAGTCAGTCAATCAATCAACAAAATTTATATTAATGAATTAGGTAAACAGACATTTATATGATTTTATCCTTTATTCAGTCTGTTGCAGGGGTTGTCCAAAGAGAACCAAATCAAGTATCATATACATTAATTTGTTTCATTTCCTTCTACAGCGATGGAACTCTTAGACGATGACACTTCAAATTGGGTTGCTGCCACTTCAAATCGTGTTGCTGCTTGCCATGCCATCGGTGAATTGGGGAGATATATAGTTTTGCCATTTCAAGATGGTACAGGTGAGAATATTCATAGCAAAAGTACAAAACTGCTATCACAGTGAAAAAATACAGGGTTTGTATTCCCAAAGGCTTCTCTAAGCGGTGAGAATTTTTTAGATTTATTGATTTACATAAGGATCCTTGTTGTGGATATGAATAAGCTAAGTTGTGAGCCACGAGGAATCCCCCCAAAAAGGGCTCCAGATCGCATGCGTAGTAGCAATTTATGTCAATGACGTAATATGCAAATAAGCTTGACGGTTGAGAACAGGAGAAGAAAACAATAGCAAAGTTGCGCATGACAGTGTGAGCCCCACCGTTGATTCGCTCTCAACAAAGCTGAATCACAATCGGTCAAAACAACAGGGTCAGCACTTCATCTCCCCAACAAATCCCCTTATATGGACATTTATCCTCCCCCCCCCATCGCAAGCATTACTTAGGGGTAATGTGTCCATGTAAGTACAGCAGCTTTGCGGGGGGCATGGCGATTTCACGTGAAATTTCATGTGATCACTGACGCAAACAAATCTCTGCGATTGCCAGTTCTTGTGCAAGCAAAGTGATGACTTACTTGCGGTTGCTTTTGCAGAGCTGAACCACAGCAGGCAGCCTCGCTATGAAATTAGACTTTGAGTTTGCATGTGATCAGTTAAATTCTACCAATCACAGTCTGCTGCTTGAGCTTTCTTCTTCAGCGTCTTGTCAGCACATTTTGACAATGTGTGTACACAGCTGTACTTACATGGACACATTACCTTTAAGTGTGGAGGAAGTCGTCACGTGACCAAAGCACGTTGTCAGGCTAGAAGAAGAACATAATCTGACTGTGAAGCGTCTAGAATGTTCGTAAGGCACTCGATTAAATGTACCAGGAATTAATTATATAGAATGGGAAAACCAAGGCGTTTATTTATTTCATTGTGCCTCTATCAAGTAACTAGATAAGGTGCCTATACTTTCACCATCACCCAACGGTGTGGCTAAACTGTGTCTTCGGCGCTCCCTGGTCTTTACTTATCCAGGCTACTCCGGGTACCAAAGCCGAAAAAGATAATCAAGAAGTAAAAAGGAAAAAAGAAAGAGGGATAGCGAAAGCTGGTACCTTCTTCTCTCTTGCCCATTTTCCTGTAATTTTTCTGAGATTATGAGGTACCCACGATTCGTCCAGGTCTATCGTCGACGAAGGAAAGGGTGGTTCTGCTTCAGTCATTTATTTTGCAAACTGTTTGTGATTATTTAATTTAGCTGACGAAATTTGGCTCCATTCATCTTCTATCAATTCAGTTTTACTTAGTAGTTCCGCTTGGCTCTCATTCACAATGGCAAGTAAAGTCTGCACGCAGGCTAAGTTTTACTTTGATTTAGTTTAAAGTAAGAACGTAGATCTAAGGCTGGTGTACTTGATTGCCCAGGGGGGGTACTCCCTAACTTTCAATACGGGGGGGGTCCGTGCCAATATTTGGGGTCCTAAAATTTATGTTAAATCAATATTTGGGGTCTGTGAATTACAATATGGACCAAAATTCAATATTTGGGGTCTGTGAATTACAATATGGACCAAAATTCAATATTTGGGGTCCACAAATTTGAAGAAAGGAATAATTGTGGAATTTGTCTTGCATTGACTTCACATGGAATGCAGTGTGACCTTGGAGTTACGAATCAAGAAATAAATGTTTTGGTATTATTCAAAAATTTAGAAAGATCAAGAAGATCCAGTCAAGATCATTAAAAACATTAAAGGAGTCCCGAAATAGATAACAATATTTGGGGTCCCCAAAACATCAGGCTTAATATTTAGGGGTCAGCAAAGAAATAGTGGCATGGACCCCCCGTACTGAAAGTTAGTGAGTACCTCCCCTGGGACTTGATTGTTTAATGCTATCTCACATAAGAAGTTATATTTTCTTTCATCGTTTAGAGGATAAAGGCGACGACACTGTAGAAGAAATGCCAGAGAAGAAAATCAAAACAGACGAGGCTGTCGGTATGCACTTTTACTAGTGACTGTCTTGACTCTCGTCTGATCAACTTTAGACTTTATAGGAAAGAAAGGAAATAGATAGCTTGATTTCAAAATTATGGACCATGATAATCTTTATGTTGTTCTCAAACTTCTTATCACTTCAAGTGAAGATGATCTGAAGCGAAAATTTTTATTGATGCAAATGAAGGGCCCTGTCGACTGATGAGGAATCCTGTTGAAATTTTTTTGATATCTCATTTCGTTTTTAAGTTATCGAATGATTTTAAGCGTCAGTTGATGACGTCATTTTGTTTGCAAATTATTAGAATTCTATATGGAAAGAAGCTGTATCTGATCTTTGGAAGGTTACAGTTTTAGGAGACATTTCAGCTGAGCACACAAAAGGCGTTAAACAGTGTTTCATCAACTGATGTGACCTTTAGAAAGGCATTTCATTTGAAGGAAAGGTCGTTGACTTCATTTCCCTTTGGAAACGTGGTCAACCTTGTATACTTTCTCGTACTTTTTGCAAACAAAATGACGTCATCCGTCAATCGTACAAATTAGTGGATAACTCGAAGATGAAGCAAAGTATCAAAAAAAATTTCATGACATTTTTTATCGTTCAACAGTGCTATTCATCTGCATCTATAAAAATTTTCGCTTCAGATCACCGTTAAAGAATGTCCTCATATCTAGCTCAATAAAGACTACCTCGTATTTTTATCATCCGAAAAAACAATCCAAGAAATCAAATTGAACTTCAAATTCCTTTGTATATCATTTAAATTGGTTTTGTTCTTCAAACAAAGAAATTGCCGTTTTCAAGCAAGCATCATTTGAATTTTGTGTGCTGTAAATCAACAACCTGTTGTCTGATTCCCTAAAACGAGATCTCAAACTCTAAGTTGAAGCCTTTCCTAGCAGCTGTATCAAAAGAAATTAACACGGGACAATTAAGCGTACAGGTCCATTGTAGCAGCCACACAAATGGGTCCCCTTTTTTAGAGCACCTTGTATGTACCGTTACTTGGTGCCTGTTCAAGAGTTGCTGGGGTGAGGGTTAGGATTATGGTTCAGGAGCTGGGTTGCCTCTTTTTGTAGTGACCACGACAGTAAAGATTGCAAATATTGCATCAGTCTTTGTCATTTCATGTGAGAACTTTTAATGTCTTTTTCTTTTATGAATTATTAGACACTACTGTCTCGAAGTTTGCCGTTACGACCAAGTTGATTTCATTGTTGGATGCAAAAAATACAAAGGTTGGTTTTGCCTTCTTTGCTTTATGTTAATTTCTTGCAAATTTTTATTGAAGTTCAAGGTACAGAAAGCTATTTAGAGTAAATCTTAAAAGCACAGGGTCACTTGATTAAATTTCAACGTGTTTTCAGTGTTTCCGCTCTTTTTGCTTACGTCTATGAATGGGCCTAGCAGCATGCAGCCAAAGCTACGAAAGACGCCGAAAACCGTCAAGGATTGTGTTTGCTGCCTTAAAGGCAATTTGTATTTGGTTCAAATGGATCGTAAAAGATTTGAATTTAAAGTTTCATTGATTGCTGCTGGCTTTTTCAATTTTTGTAAATTTTGTATCTTGTTTTCAGACGAAAGAAAAAGCAGCTACGTCGCTTGGTTGTCTCATTATTGGTGAAGCAAACCATCCCCACAAAGCGAAGATTCTAGAAGCATTGTTTTCTACGGCAAAGGTAAGAAACATGAAATGATAAAAGGGTCTCAATGGTCAAAAATAGCTAGGCCACAAAATCTGTGTTTTTGATGACGTTTCGAGAGATAGTAAAGTAAATCCCTGCACAAGGAGTAATAGATTTGTTTTGATTATTTTTTATCAAATTTCTCCGTTGATAATTTTGCAGTTTCTCTTATATGCGACAATCTACGGTATCGAATTTGAAAGATCTTCCACTTTCAGTCATTGGTTTTGTAGTCCGTCTGAGTAGTGTCTACTATTCTAGAAGTGTCCGCTTATCTAATGTTTCCCTTTCAAAGTATGCTTTTTGCAAGCGAGTCAAAAATAATGGACCCCCTAATTGTTAGCATCCGTTCCAATTCTTTAAAATGTTGGTGTGAAGTCAGATGACATATTTATTTGGGCTGAATGGGTGGTAAGAAACTAGACTTATGCCTTTTCGTTCCTTGTTTCCCTGCGTTCTTTGATTTGCTGATATCGCTTAGTCAGTATTAGGGACTCATGATATTACCCGCAAAAAATGTGTCCAGTTTAGGCCTGCATAGAGTGATTCCGTATTCACCAATCAAGTTGCTAGAATTTAGCCTTTTCCCAATCAGGGGTGCTGTTTAGACAGTTGTTGTTGTTGCATACAAAAGCGGCTGATATGACGAGGCTTAGAGTTCTTGTAGCTGCAATGGATCTATTTTGTTTTTGCAGAGGACGATTACCGCATAAAAGGTATGCATTTTGCGATTTGTAGGTCAGGGAAACATCATTCATTGTAGTAAATATTCAAGCTCGTTAGACCTGACTTTGAAGCGACTTTATCGAGTGTACGAGAATTTCCGCTAGTTTAGGCCTTTTTGGAAAAGTGGACCCACTTTTTAAGAGTAATATTATGAGTTGCTATTAAGCAAGTGATATCAACTGATCAAAGAACGCAGGAAAACAAGGGATGAAAAGGTATAAGTCCAGTGAGAAACTTTAGGTATTTTGCAATTAATTGTACCATGGGACTTTTCAGAAGTCTTGAATACTTTTCAAAATTACGGCGTATTTTACATTTCAAGCCATACCTGAAGAGTGAAAAGCTTGCGCTTAAAACCATATCCTTGATTAACCATAACCATATCCTAAACTATCGTTTTCTTGAAAATTACTTGATGTTTCCTCAAAGAGTTTAAGAGATGAGATGTTTATTAAATTTTTTTCAACATTTTTCTTGGATTCTATTCTTCTTGAATTCCTAAGAAAAAGAGAAACTGAAGATTTCAGAAAATTTTAACAAAGTAGCTGAAGTTTCTTTCAAGTCTTTCTTTTCAAAGTCAAAATCCTTTTAAAGGTTTTGAACCTATGCCGTCATTGTTAGTATAACCTTTGATAAAGCACATATAATTTCTTTTCGTCAGGCACGTCAACTAGAGTTGAATTTCACTGTCGGTGAAGCTCTTTCTTGCATTGGTGCAGGAAATCAGTCTTTGGCAGCAAAGGATAAATGGCTACTAGATTCAAAGAGTGTACAAATTACGAGCAACGAACATTCAATGACAAACATTTTAGATACCATCTTCAGTCGTTTTGTGAACAGCACAGCTAACTTTGATAAGCAGGTATGGCTCCTTACAGAAATTATTACATCATTAATTCATGAAATTCTCCTAATTTTGCCAACAGGTCAAGTCTTTTAGTTACAGGAGTAGTTTGCAGCCATATCATTCCAGCTCATTTCATCTGTTACCATCTAATTGATTGATTCTAACTTTACCTATGTCTTAACATATGTTTTAACTTTGCATCTCGTTTCTGAACTTGTTTGCATTTGTTGTCATATCTACGGAAGGAAACTAGTTGAATTCAAATACCGAGTGTCTCAAAAAAGTACCCCATTTTGACTGGAAATAGAAACGAAACAGTAAGATATTATTACTCTCTGAGTAGATAGCTAAATTTATCAATTTTCAACTTAGAGTCACATATCTTGCATTTAAAGATCTTCCACCAAACACGGGAGATACAACTTCCAATTTTTTTGCTTTTGAAAAGAATAAAAGACTTTTGGACATCGCCCTGATTAAACAAATATAATAAAATGTGGTAAGAATGATAAAGTTTGCCACATCTCCGAAATGAGTGTGCATGTGCTCCTTGTCTTCTTCTTTGACACTTGGGATGGGATGCAATGCACGGATTGATTCCTCAAAAGAATAATTTTCTGTAGAACAATTGAAGCTTTTCAAGGTAGAATTCTTTTCGAAAGAAACAGCTAAAAGTCAAAAGTGTTTTGCAATATGCCCGTGATATCAAATCATGGCTAGGCCCTTTTACAAAGCATCTGGTTTTAGGTGCACTGTCAATTTTGACTTTGCAAGCTTGTCTCTCCGGTTTTTGGTGGACGATTTTTAAATGCAAGGTATGTGAATCTAAGTTGCAGATTGATAAATTTAGCTGTCACCTCGGAGAGTAATGATATCTAATTGTTTCGTTCCTATTTCCAATCAAAAGGGAGTAGTCTTTTTTGAGACACCCGGTATAGTCTTCTCTCCATATTTTGTATTCTGTAAATTTTGAGTTTAGATCAGTTGCTTTAAAACATTTTAAAAGCCTATTTACATGATCATAAAATTTCAGGCTGCAGCTGTATGGTTATTGTCTATTGTGAAGTATGCATCAGAGCACAAGGACGTTAAGGTAATTGGTTTAAATCCACTCATTCGTCGCTTTTAAGAACACTACCAAAATTTGCGTAAGTTTTAATGAAAATGACTGAAAAGACATCAAACGCCAGTCATCATGACTATTGTACCGAAACCTGTTTAATCAAAGGCAATTTAAAATATCAGACTGTTTTAATTATTTGCCATTAGAAAATTTGAAACTTGACTTTGAATTGCATCGTTAGTATTAAAGGAAAAGTCCAGGGTTGGTGTTATTTATCAGAAAATGCAAGTTGCTATGAATAGTGTATCATACTTTTTCCACCATTTTTCGTCTTCTCTTTGTGAAATTACCTATTCAAATAAGCGAGTTGAGCGAAGTGACGTCATATTGCTTAAACGAAACAAGGCTGTTCTAGTGTCTTCTCGCCTCTTAATCGCTGCTAGCCTCTTCATCTTGTTCTTATGCATGAAAATGACGACACAGCGACCAGGTTGGGCCTAAGTCATCAGAATTTTCGAGGAATTAACCGTCGTTGGGAAGCTCAAAATTTAAGATAAAGGCAAGAATTCGCGTCAGTAGGTGGTAAGTTTGTTTTGTAGTATTAATTATACAAACCCTGGACTTGTCCTTTAAAATCCGTGCATTGTGTTCATGTTGTAACTGCAAGCTATTTCATCTTCTGAATGACTTAATTTTTCATGTTATATTGCTTCATAGGGAAGGATTGAAGATATTCAAGGAGGATTCATGGAACTTCTTTCAAGTAGTGATGGTGTGTGAATATTAATATCTTTCTATGATGACCATAAAAAACAATCATGAATGAGAAGAACCTTCATAAATAGTGTATTTACAAAATTGGGCAACGTGGACTTCCATTGGCCTTTCGTTACGAAACGTAGTACTGGGATATCCCCAGGGGGGAGCTCAGCACATATGCATACCGGGGTTAGTCAGTCAGAGAAGTTTCAGGCAACCCAAAATATCGGTTCAGCTTTATTGCAACCCAAAAATATCAGCTAGATTTATGTTCATACATCTGTAAAGGAATATGAAATATCCTTTAACATAACAAATTGAGGTCAAGATTACTTCAAGGGAACCCAAAGATATCGTTTTGTCTATATTTGATGCCAAAAAAATATCATGTACATAATTTCAGTTTATTTGGACAGGACCGAGATATATAAGCTTTTGTAATTTTCTAACCAAGAAATATTGGACTTACCTCGTCATATGTGAATGTGCTGAATGCCTTCTGGCGGGAAATCATGTTCGTTGTCTGTAAAACTTTGTGATTATACGTTTGTGAATATTGAAAGCTTGTTATGACCATTGTGACGTTGACCAACAGATATTACCCAAGACGTTGCATCAAGGGGTGTCAGTTTGGTTTACGAACAAGTTGGCGAAGGAACAAAAGATGAATTGGTTTCTTTGCTCGTTGAAAGGCTCATGACTGGCAAAAGGTTAGACCTCTTCACATTGATCAAATACTTTTTGAGTCGTAGTTGATAACAAGGAAATTTGAGTGTTGCTTTTATTGTAGCTACAAAATAGAGAATGTCAAGTTTCGGTCAACATTCGCATGGTACCTTACCTTAATATAAAAGGACAAGCAAGTGAATAAAGTGAAATTTAAGTACTTGATATTAATTGAGTTAAGCACGATGTTTGGAGCTTAGCCTAATGTCAAGTTTGATAACGGGCTACGTTCAAAGCATCGTGCTATATTGATTAGTACGCTAAAGATGGCGGAGAGGAACTTTTTACAAAGATGCATTGCATTCTAATTACGAATCCTTAGCGATTCGATGGTAATTCAATCAAAAAACGTAATGCATGTTGGTCAAATATTCCTTCCTGCCTTCTTTAGCATATTCGTCTATTCAATTTCTATCAAAATACTTATATCTTATTGTATTTGCTTGTTCATGTTTCCAAATTTCCGCTGACGAATTTCCACATCCTAGTGTAAAATAGCCTTGTTGATTTTCATTCATATATCACTTTTATCGCTTACTGGTTTTTATTGTAGGCCAAAGCAGAAAGTTGATGCAAATACAGAAATCTTTCAGAAAGGAAATTTAGGCTCTACACCAGACGGGTTAGTATGGACAATTGTTACCTTGCTTTCTAATAGTGATGTGTTTTTTCAATCTGATCTTCTTCCAGTCTTTCATGGTATTTTCTTCTCCATTTCTCTTTATCCCAGAGCAAACGTCAAATCTGTTCTGGTTAAGATATTGTAGGATATAAAATAATAATTATAATAGTAATAACAATAATCCATTTATTTACAGTTGGTGAAATGACTAGTTAATATAATCTAATAAAAACCAACTTTCTACCAAAATATCAAAAACAAAACACTTTAAACTAATCAAACTATAAATTATACAAACTATAAAAACTATCAAAACTATAAAAAATAAACTATAACCTAATCAAAAACCAACTACCGGGTGTCTCAAAAAAAGTACCCCCTTTTGACTGGAAATAGGAACGAAACAATAAGATATTATAACTCACGGAGTGAATAGCTAAATTTATCAATCTTCAACTTAGAATCACATACCTTGCATTTACCCTAACGACCTGGTGTGAATCAGGCCTTTCTGCATCTTTATTATAATTTTTTAATCAGGGCGATGTCTACGAGTCTTTCATTCTGTTCAAAGGAGAGTTAAAGTTTACAGGTGCTTTGGAAAATATGCATGATACAAATCATGGCTAGGCCCTTTCTCAAAACCTCTAGTTTCAGGGGCACGGTAAAATATGACTTTGCAAGCTTGTATCTCCGTTGTTTGGTGGACGATTTTAAATGCAAGATATGTGAATCTAAGTTGAAGACTGATAAACTTATCTGTCGACTCGGAGAGTAATAATATCTTATCTTTTCGTTCCTATTTCCAGCCAAAAGGGGGTACTTTTTTGAGACACCCGGTATATAAGCATGGTTTCTTTACAGACATTTACGGCGTATTTGATTGGCGCCAATTCTAAAATCTGTAGACTTGGTAGGTTGGAAACCTGTGATTGTTTGAGTCAGAAATTCTCAAAACGGGATCGGTTTGGCAGGTCTGGAAGGCCTTCTGAACCGTCTGCTCCAAAAAGGAGAAGGCTTGGCATAGTTTGGAGAGATTATCGTTTTCATCTGTGAATCATCATTTTCGCCATGGTGACTCCGAAACCTGCTGTTTCAAAGATTTTTGTGTTTGGCTGGAAATACATTTCCTCCTCTGCAAAGTCTACTGTTTTCGGAATTTGGTAGGTTTAGAATTACCGATCAAACAAACCCTTACTATCTTCCTGTTACTTCAATTTCTGTATCTTTTTTCTGACTCGCAGTGGAATTAAAGAACCAATATTTTCTTCATATTTTACAAATATAATCTGCTGATTATCATACGAGCCTCGATTATGACACTTTGATGTAAATGTCAATACCATAGACTGTCTCTGAGCGTTAGGAGTTAGAATTATGTGTATTTACTTATTTTCTGGGTTTTTCAGGGGATCTTTATCAACCTACAAAGAATTGTGTTCACTTGCAAGTTCGCTAAATCAACCTGATCTTGTATATAAATTTATGAATTTGGCTAACCACAGTGCGATTTGGAATTCAAGAAAGGTGATTTTTTGATTGAATGATTGATTAATGATTTTAATTTAATGAATTTGCGCGCTGCTAAACACAGGAGACCTGAGTAAGGTTTTAATAAAGTGTTATATTTTTACGTAAGACTGTTACCTTTTATCTGGACTTATGACGATGAGTCCCTTGTAGCCCTGCAGTAAACCTTGCTCAACAGAACTCAACATGAAACAGTGAAAAATCTGACCCTATTTTCTGCAATCAGCAGTGGAATTATAATGAAATCACGGCTTCGAATTTCGAATCCCGTGGGAATGTTATCAGTTCTTCAATCGAATCGAAAATTCTATCATATTTGCCGTAACGATAGTAATTCACAAATCTCGCAATCTAAATGGTACTCAAGGGAGCTCAGAGTCTGGGCCTAAATAGGGTCAGGTTTTTCAGATCAATATTATGAATCTCTGTTGACCGAACTGCCATCACCAATCAAAGAGCACAGGGAAAATAAGGACTCTAGGTCATAAGTCATTTTGTTAGGCTTGCCCCTCGATGTATCGGAGAATGAACGCTTCATGACAGCATTCCAGTTCTGTTCAGAGGGTTATCCAGTTGCTGCTACGGCTTTTGCTAGCCATTTTGACCATTTTATGCAAATCACGTTAAAAATCCCGCATATCACCCTGGTTCTGTATAGGTTCTTGTTTTGAAAAAAGCATCGATATCTAGTTTCCAGTCGTGACAGTCAGAAACATCGATTTTTATTATCGTGTAAAAATGTAAAAAATAATATTGTTCGTCAATCATCAAGGAAGCCTAAACACGTCTGATTCCCACATTGCTAATGACAGAAAACAAAGAAACATCAATTGACCAAAAATTTTTTGAAAAAATTTATGGATCTAATTTTAAGAATCTACAGCTTACCTTCATGAATGTTATCCATTTCACAAGAATCAAGGAAGTTTGATTTAAAAATGTAGGCTTTTATATGCAATGCAAGTTTTTATTGTATGCGTTTACTTGTTTTGTAGAGTAGATTTGTCCGACTTTGTTGCCGTTGTACTAAGGATAATTTGATCAAGCATCTTCGTAAAAGAACAATTTTCTTATTTCACAGGGTGCTGCTTTTGGATTCCTTAGCATTGCATCACAGGCTGGAAAGCAGTTGGAACCATTTCTTCCGCAATTAATTCCAAAGCTTTACAGGTTTGAATTTTAGACCGTTATCCTGTGTTTATTTTACAGTAAACAGGGCATTTGATCTTTCACTACTCTACTACACTTGCCAAATTCCCATCCAAACTGATAAAACGATCTTCCTCTATCGTCATTGCGTGGATGTCATCCGTGGTTTCCACTTATGTATCACGTTTTAGCACCTCCATCTTGATTGTCGTCTTCCGGCCTCTGTTTGGTCGGGCAAACGTTGAGTCCTGTATCTGCCCAACTGAACGCAAATGAAATGTCTGAAATGTTCCCCGTTACATTGTTTTCCCGCGAAATGTGTTCAGAACATGTAAGAAGCTTTTCACTTCTGGCTTTATCACAGGTCAGAATTTTACATGTATAAATTTCTTGATTTTCTTGTTATGAAGGTACCAATATGATCCAAATTCGGACGTGCAAAGAGCAATGGCAAATATCTGGTCAGCGGTTGTTCCTGATGGGAAAAAGTCGGTGAGTACCATTTAATCAATGAACTCTTGTCTTTCAGAACGTTTTCCTGGACATTGTATCTCATGATAAAGGAATAGAGGGCATCGGAGGACTTTTGACAAAGATGCATTGCTTTTTATGATCGAATTTGTATACAATTAATGTTGGTGCCAATACAGAAGGCAGTGCATCTTGGTCAAATCTCCGTTGACGCTATCCTCCCTGCAATGACCTTTTGAGCAAGCACTATCTTTTCAACTAGGTTATTGTTATTGATACGTAAACCGAATTGTTTTATTTGCAGCTTGACAAATACACAAAAGAAATTGCAAACGATCTTATTGACAACATGACGAATTACCAATGGAGAATCAGAGAGTCAAGGTACCTATACTTTGCTGCTATTTTTAGTTAGAACCCCCCCCCCCACCTAACCCTTGATTGGTAATAGATAGAGTAACCAAATTTGGGGTGCTGATAGACTCAGACATGTACTTTCTTAAGATGTAAAATTAACCTAAAATGAGCCATCATTTTTGCTCACATCAGCATTTTCCTTTGTGTTGTCAAGAAAAGTGACAAAATTGGTAAAAATCGGGAAAATCGCGATAAAGTTAAATTTGGAGCATATTTTTGATCCAAACATGATAATTGCGATACAATACATCAAATAACACCACACTGCAAAAGAAATTTTCGAAATATTCAAATTTTACTACTTTTTTCGCAATAATTGAGATTTGAGAATTCGCGATTTTTCCAGGGTCGGTCACCGCAAAATTTTGGTCGTTGATATGCGCATACTAACCGGTTTTGTGTTGTACAGGAAAATATAAAGCCCGAGGTCTTAGTATGAGTTTTATTACCTGATAGCTTCTAATTTTGACTCGTATCATTTAGTCAAACGCATTCCGTTACAGTCATGTTGTTTGAGTTTATTGTACATCTCATAGGCCTAAAGCAATTGTTGTGGTGACAAAAACGTGTCCTTGTATCGTATTATACAAGGCTACGGGCAACCCATGGGAAAGGTGCGAATAAGCAATAGGAGTGTCGGGATTCTGTATTGCCTCGTTTTTTAAAAATTCAGTCAGGTAATAATCATTTGATATTCTTTCCAGCTGTGTTGCTCTTGGGGACTTAATGAGAAGTGCTCCAGCAGAGGATATTGTTGATTTGGTACCGAAGATATGGGAAACAAATTTCAAAGTCCTTGACGATATCAAGGTAAGGCTTGGTGATGTTTCAATTACATCATTGCTATTTGGTGATAATGAGCACATTTTTCGTTTAAAAAAGTATGAATTGGGCACCTGCCAAAATTACTTGTGAAGTCGCAGTCAAGTTCTCTTTTTAAGAAAACAGACATAGCTATATCGAGTGGCCGCTATAAATGGGCTAAAGAAGGCCTTGCACTCATGCAATGACTCACTCACTCATACAATGCATTGTATTTTTAGCTACACAACGAAGCAGTATGTGCCAAATTAATTTCATGCAATAGGGTACATTTTTCACTTGGCTTCGGCCAGCTTTTAATCATGTCGATTTCTTCTAAGCCTTTGGAAAAGTTTGCTTCAAAATTTGCTGTTTCCTTACGTTTAGAGTTATTTTTTGCTTTTGTTAGAAAAAATGAAGTTTTCTTTCTTCTTTTCCTACCGTTATCTTTCAAAATAAGAATTCATATTTTCTTTCCCAGGAGTCAGTGAGAAAAAGTGCAACGTTGTGTTGCAAAGCTCTTAGTAAGGTAAAATGAACAAAACTTCCTGTTTCTTTTCATAGCTATCTTCAGAAGCTATCTTGTCTTCACAGGAATTCGGTACCATTTTGGTCCGGGAACCATCACAGGTGCAGATAGCCTGTTTGTTGCTTATCATGAGGCTGTATCCATAATGTTTATTGAAAGGCAAGGAATCTATTGACTTTGTAATTACTCGTGCAAATCTCAGCCTAACCGTTATATTTTCTTTTGTCTCCGTCTCCTGAAAATGCACCTTCGTAAGATCTTCTGCTGATGACACTTTCTGTTTACTTGGTCTGCCGCTTTTATAGTGCGTTCTGCTCCACCGTTAAGAAATCACTTTATTGGAAAACTGAAACTCTGAATTATTGAAAGAAAAATTGAAATGCAGATATGTGCTGTTCTGTCACTAACTACATGAATGTGATATTTTGCCAATTTTGTTTGACTCTGTAGAAAATTCCGTATGCAATATTTCGCTGAGCATGGTCTTGACACTCCTCTGTATTTTTGCAGCTTACAATACGAATATGTGATGTAACACAGAGTAAGCTTGGTGAAAAAGCAGTGGCATTGGTTTTACCGGTTTTATTGAATACCGGACTGGCAAGTAGAGTTGATGCCGTTAAAGCTGTTAGGTATGGAATTATGAGAAGAGAATCGTTGATGTTTCTGTGCCGTTTTCCCAGTCTAACTTTATCCAAAATTCATGTAACTTTTCTTTGTGTCCAAAATAACAATCATCAAATTCGACATTTTGCTCTGACGTTTGAAAGCATCGCTTTCTGTGATGAAATTATTCGAAATTTCTTATAAGGTATGAATATGGTCATTGACTAGACTGAGTGGAGACAGAACTGAAATGTAAGAAATATCTATACAACCGAACTTGTCCCCATCTCTTGGAACATATATGGATTGTATGTTAATCTTTTATAAGGAAGGTTGTCATCTGAGCCCACGCTGCTGCATGAGGGCAATGCATATTTTCTATAAGTATCTCTCATCGTAGAGCGTTGTAATTCTTTGGATGAGGTAGCAATAGGGCTGCTCAGCTTGACCTCAAAAATGATCACCTGTGGATCTTCTGGGCTTATGATACGCCCAAAATAATTTCACATAGGACTAGCCTTATTATTCTTATCTTTGAGTTAACTATGAATTTTGTCTGCAAGGTGTAGTACCAAATTCATCTTCGACCTTCAAAGCAAGATAATAATCAAAGTCTCAATTTTACTATAATTGTTTTTGCAGCTTGGAAACAATGGTGAAGATTAGTAAAACAGCTGTGAGTAAACATGTACATCATAAATTGAATTTGTTTGAACGTCATAAAACATTGCTCAGCAGAACCGTGTCTGCAAGTCAGATGACTCTATTGGTTGACCTAAAAAAAGGTGACCCGACGCAATCTGTTATAGGAAAATATGTAAGAAGCCAATGGGAATGCTTAAAACGTTGTTCTGTCGCTTTAAGACCAGCCTACATTATGAGTATTTTTGCAATATTTTCGGCTCAGTAAATTTTGCAAATTAAGAATTTTGAGGAAAAAAGCTTCCAAGAAATCCTCAAAAAGTCATCAAAAACAGGGAGTCGATTTACAGCCATTTCAGATCTTCAAAACAATGTGGAGCGTGTTTTATTTCAGGCTGGGAATAGGCAACTCTGTCAAAAGTTTTCAGAGAAAGTTTATAGTCCCCAGGTACCTAAGAATTGGGAATAAGCGTTGTCTGTGAACTCATTGAATTTCAAAGGAATTCAACTTTCGATGCAATTTAGGAATCCTTTACAGAAAAGCAGAAGTATCATTGTCTCTTGAGACAAGAATGTTTTAGGTATCAAGGGACTATCAACTTGCTCTGAAAACTTTCGACTGAGTTGCCTATTCCCAGATTGAAATAAAACACGCTCCTCATTGTTTTGAAGATCTGAAATGGCTGTAAATTGATCCCCTGTTCTTGACGACTTTTTGAGGATTTCAGGCATGCCAGTTTCCTCAAAATCCTTAATTTGGAAAATTTACTGTGCCGAAAAATTGTACAAAATAATCCTAATGTAGGGTAGTCTTTCAGCGACAGAAGAACGTTTGAAGCGTTTCAATTGGCCTCTTACTCATTTCTCTATAACAGATTCCGCCCGGTCACTTTCTTTGGGTCACTCGGTACTCTCTAATTGGCCCATTGCAAAATAGAGCTTAGTTTGAAATCAGCTTCAATATTTGATCTTGAGAAGATGATTACAGTTTCTACTTTTTATCCTTGCGATATTTTGCTACCTCAGGGAAAGCTATTGAAGCCGCATATTGCAAAGCTGGTGACAGCATTGTTAGAGTCGCTAAGTGGTCTCGAACCACAGTATCTCAATACGTTGAATCTACAACTATCGAAGAGCAAAGATGCACAAGACAAGGTAACCTGAAAAGTTTAATTGTTAAGATTGTCACCTCAAGAAGTATGTATGTTTAGGCTACAAACCAGTCAGAGTTACAGATTGAAGTCAAACAGATCTGTGGCATTATTTGTCCCAAAGATGAAAGTTACATCTCATGGTAAAAGAGCATTTTTTAGTGCAGCCACTAGGCTCTGGAACAAAGTGCCTGTTGAAGTTAGATCTCAGAGCGTTGAAACTCTGAAACGAGGTTAAAAATGTATTTATTTGATGATTATTTTAGGATGTGAATGAAATTTTAGCTTTCCTCTCTGTAATGTAAGGTTTTCTCTTTTATCAAGGTGTACAGCGCTTCAGAATATACGTGTATAGATCACAGCACTCGATAAGTGCGTTTCTCTTTATCTTTGACAGGGCTGCGGATTTTGGAGCCTTATAATGTTTTGCAATCTATTTCGGCTGTTTCCAAGTCGATTTTTTTAAGGAGTTGCTTAGCGCGGAAAAGATTCCACCAAAAAATCAGCAAAGAATTAATAAGTATTCTTTCATGATTTTAAAAAAGAATTAGGTCATCAACAGACAGTTTGGCTACTCTTAAGAAGGATCTGAATTGAGCGATGATTTTAGAAATTTTGAAGAACTTGCGATTGTGCACACTAGTGATGGAATCTCCTGGACTTATGACTGGAGTCCCGTGTTTCCTTGTGCTCTTTGGCTTGCTAAAGCTGCTTCGGTCAACAGCGACTCATAGTATTGCTCTTAAAACCTGACCATATTTAGGCCCAAACCTTGATCCTCCTGGAGCATGGAGTACCAATCCGATTTCGAGATTTGTGAATTACTATGAGTGCGACAAATATGATAAAATTCGGACTAGAATCAAGATTCGAGGCCATGATTCGAGATTAGGGACCGTGATTCGAGATTCGAGGCCATGATTCTTTCATAATTCTATTGATGAATGCAGAAAATGGGGTCAGTTTTTTCACTGTTTCATTATGAGTCCTGAGTCTCCGTTGAGTTACGTTTATCGCAGGGATACAAGGGACTCATCACCATGAATCTAGGAAGCTCTAACGCCACTCAATCGAGCCTCTCGTGTAAAATGAATAAGATATCGCTCGATCCAGGCTCTTTTGTGGTTAGAACTATACAGTCTTCATGAATTTGAATTAAACAAACAGTTTCGTTTTCTTAATCAGCTTGATGCAATAAGAGTATCGGCTTCAAAATCATCACCAATGATGGATACAATTAATATGGTAAGTTGAAACAGAATTCAACATAAGTGTGTGACTGCATTTTCTGAAAGTTCTGTCGAAATGGACAGAGCAGAAACTGCGTAAAATGACGTCATCCGGCAATCTGAGATAAGGAAATGTTTGGACCGATAAGCTTTTTGAAATGATAAATCAAGAGTGCAAGGCCAAAGGAACAAAATGTCATGTGTTGCCGAACTTTGGGATCTGTTGCTGGGAGCTAGGGGGGGGGGTTCAAAGTTGCCAGTTTTTGCGCATGCGTGCGCAGTTTCTGCTCTGTCGTTGAAATGATTATATCGACATATTTTTGTTAGGGTTCTCAAGATCGTATTTCTTTTCGCCAACAAGAGCAATTGACTAAAGTGAGGGAAATGACTCTCATTACTGCAAGATGACTGCAAGATGGGAAGAATAGGTCTGTATAACACTGGGCCGATGAGTTGGACATATCAAGTTCAGAATACTGAACCCTGTCTAAAGGCCGCATCGACAGTCGGTGCCCGAGTCAACCACTCTTTCGTTGTATGACAGCTTTGTTATTTTAAAGTTTCTATTGTTTCGCTGCTTACAAATGTTCAGGTTTCTCTATTAAATAATATCTTTTGCAAATTGATTAATCTTTATATTTGTGTTTAGTGTGTGCAGTATGTTGACTCAGAAATCTTGGGGAAAGTTATTCCAAGACTGTCAGATCTCATTAAAACCGGAATTGGTCTTGGCACTAAGGTATGGTTTTCAATACTCCTTGCTGCTAACATGTTGGAAAATTTGATCAGGATTCGAGATGTCCTTGATCAGATGGTTGAAAAGCCACGTTTGATACAAAGCATCAAAATTGCTAAAGTTAACGTAGGATTCAGGTAACTTTCAGCACCAAATCGCTGTGTAAGTTGCAAAATAGAAAAGCTGAGAATATTGACAGGGCGCTGGACACTAAAGAAGTGCACTCTGGTAGGCCTAATCAAGATCATGCAATTTCATATGCATTTGTAATGCTAGAAAGTAGGTGGAGTTACGGAGATTTGAATTTGCTGTTAGTTGGTTCGAGTGCTGTATTTCAATTCGCCTCGACCCATAACTTTTTACAGGCTTTAGTTTGTATTTTCTTTTTATTGATTGTGGGACATTGAACTGATATGAACGTTTTCTTTTGCAGGTTGGATGTGCCAGTTTTGTAGTTTCTCTCACGCTCCAATGTCGGAATGATTTATTACCATTTTCAGGTAAGGAACCCCCACGTATAAATAGTTAGCAGTTTAGCAGACATTAGCACAGATAGTATCCGCTACTTTGATAATCACTCACGTGAAGCATTATAGAATATCTAACTCGGGATTGGTGTCAGACCTACGGGGTGAGTGGCCGAAATGGCTTATGCAGTTTTCGTCAGGTGACTGAAGTTGAGCTTGGTCGAGTGAGGTCCGGATGGGTGACTTCGGAGGCCTGACCTCACAACTCACCTCGTCGTCCCTCGGAAGGGACGTTAAACTAAGGGTCCCATCGGGTCCCATGCCTGGATACGGCATGCACAGTGGGCCTAAGTTAGCTTTAAGTAGCTAGACATCCTGACAAGCCCACTCAAAACAAATTGAAAACAAAAAACAAACAAACAAACGAAAGCCTCAAACTGAAAAAGTTGTTTCTTATATGTGGTTCCTGTATTTTACGTCCTTTGTTGCTCGAGTATGTATTGCCTTTCGTTTTTTTTGCAGGAAAGTTACTTGCATCCTTGGTAAATGGCTTGGGTGTCCCAAACAATACAGTGAAGCGATCATATGCAAATGCCATTGGTCATCTTGTTACGGTAAATACTGGACTTGCTCCCAGTCTCGCCCTTTGATCAATAAACAAACGGGAATGAAAGAGAAGAAAAGCGAAGAGAAAAGGGAAGGAGAGCGAGACTTGTGGACTACGCGTTCCGAAAACGAGGCTCAGCATTCGCCTGCTCAAGTTTGATTGGCTCTTCCGCTAACATGAAAGAAAGCCGCAGGTCAAGATCTTGACCGGTCTCGTTTTCGTAACGCGTAGTTCACAAGTCTCGCCCTCCTTCCCTTTTCTCTCCCCTTTTCTTCTTCCCATTTGTTTATTGATCAAGAGCAAGACTTGTACCAAGTCCAGGTAAATACTTGTGATGAATTTCTCTCATTTAACTGACTGTGTCGATGGTTTTCGCGTAGCACCACCGATACGCAATTTTTTAACTAGCCTCCTAGTTGTGACAAAATTTCACTCAATTTATTTTGTTAGTTGCTATAAAACATAGTAGCTTCCTTTAAATATTTGAAATTATTATTGTTGTAGATATCGAGCGAAAATCGCTGCGATCAAAGTTAGCCCATCTATTCTGTCCCTTTTTATCCGTCAATTATTTTAGATGTCTGCAAACAGAAAAATCCTGTTGCAAACAGTATTGTATTCGCTTTGCAGTATTCAAAAGATTCAAGTGTAGAAAAGCTGATAGAGAAATTAAAAGGCTGGTATTTGGAAAAAGAAGGTATTGTTCGTTCCGCAACTATTTATATGGTAACTCTGAAACCTTGCATCATACTGTTTACCCAGTTTCAAATTCAGTTTTGTTTTGATTGAGGTTTTATTGCAATCTTCAAAATGGAAAATGCAAATGATAAGGACAAACCAAAGATACATCATTTTTGTGGCACCCTGCAGAAAGTTGCTAGGGGTCTGCAAGATTTCTTCGTATACTTCTTGCCTTTGAATCTCAATGTTACCTCATTTTCCATCGTTTCGTTTTCCCTGTTCTGCTTTCTGTCTTCGAAACTTTTCATCTAAAAATGCTCTTTTGAATTCTTCCAGATTCAGCACGTCAACTTTCGGTTGCATGGACATTCCAAGCAATATCAAGGCATTCTGCAGATGTCCTAAAAACACATTCAGCAGCTGCACTTCCCCTGGTTTTTCTAGCCATGCATCAGGAAGTTATTACAGGTACGTATGATACGATTTAATGGGTGACCATGGGCAGTAATGCACTGTGTTTGTAGCTAAGAAATCAAAGTTTATTACCTCGATATTACTGTTTTACTTTGTTGCTTTCTCTTCGGCTGAAGCCTAATCAGTGCTAGGAATCAAATTCAAATGGCTCCTGCGCGCCTGAACAGTTAGTTCCTACACAGCGTCCATCCTCGTTTCAAACTTCATCCAGTTTGAAATGAGGATGAACTCTGTGTAGGAGCTAATAGTCCAGACGCGCAGGAGCCATTTGAATTTGATTTCTAGCACTGGTTAGGCTTGGGCCAAATGGAAAACAACGAAGAAAACCATGGTAATATCGAGGTAACAGCTTTAATTTCCAAGATACACACGGTGCATTTTTGCCGATGGGGTGACTTGTATGTTTCACAGAATTCATGTTTAGAGAGTCGGCACAAGTAATCTTTCATCTTCATAACGCGCTTTCGTTCTTTCGTTGTAAAATACCTTGACAAAGATTAGCGTGACGCACAGACAAAACGAGGAATTCATATGACTTCCACGATTGGTGTGCGTCTTGCTGGACCAGTGCTAGGAATCAAATTCAGTGCTGAAATTTTGAGACGTATGGTAAAACTCCCTATGTAGTAACGACTTTAGTGAACTAGGCTATGCGGTTTGTTTGGGGTTGGGCTCGACCTTAGTCTTTGCTTTAGTTGCAATACAAAGGAACGACTGAGTGAGTAAAAGGGTAACACGTTTGGCAAGCTCTGGATTGGAATGGATGCTACCGATAGTTAGGGGGCCATTATAAAAATAAGGTCAGCTTGACCCTTTAATCCTATACCTGCCACTGTAATCAAGGGTTTTTTCCTTTACGTTTTTAACCTTATGGTATATATTGCGCGGTATTGTTTCTATTTTATATATATATATTACAATAGCTTGTAAATGTTTTTATTGTGGCAAACGACAAAGATAAAACTAGGATATTGATCTATCAGTCAACGGCTAACTTAGATGTGAAAATTTTGTTTAATAAAATTACTCACTTTTTAGATTCAGAAATTTGGAAAATGCCGGTAAGGGATTTGTATCGGAACAAGAATTCCACGTTCGATTCTGGTCCATGATTTACTTGCTATTGAAATTAAAATTTATGGCTGAAACAGACCATTGTAGTGAATTTGAATTTCAATGACAAGTAAATCATGGACCAAAATTGAACATGAGATTCTCGTTCCCATACAAAGTCCTTACCTGCATTTTGCTTATTCCTAGATCTAAATGATGAATGATTTACGGAATCAAATTTTCACATCTAAGACTGCGTTCACACGATGCCGGTTTATTTTGTAAACGACGAAAAATGTGACGGTAGCAAAATTTGAGCTAGCGTTCACACGATGCCGGAATAATTTTGAAAATGGTAGAAACTTGACGGTAAAAAACCTCGTTGCAAGACTTAGATGCTAAAGAAATGTATCTATACCTTAAGAATCGATCAGTGGCGTTCCAAAGCGTGGACAAATTTTCTGTTTTCATCATTTATAAGTGTTCACAGAATATCGTTTCCAAAATGTGCTGGTTAGAGTTCCGTTTTCAAAATATACCGTTTTCAAAATCTGCCGGCAAAAAATGTGCCGTTTTCGTGTGGTCTATCCGTCACATTTTTCACCGTTTTCAAAATGTGCCGGCATCGTGTGAACGCAGTCTAAGTTGTTGTTGTTGTTGTTGTAATCTTACTTTGATTCGATCATATATACAAATAGCTAACAATATATACATTATTTAAATATATACACGTTAACTAATCAAAATCGAATATACAAAGTAAAGAAACAAAATTAATATTTTCTAAATTTACAAAAAGGTTGGTAAACAAGTACAGGTACTACATTTGCAGTTGGGACCATCCAATTTTTTTATCAAAACCTTGAAACTTTTCAGATTTTCTGCTGATTTTAGTTCACTAGGTAAGCCATTCCAAATCTGTGGCCCAATGCACTTAAGACTTTTGCACCCAAAAGTAGTTTGATTAGGCCTAAAATGAGCCAAATTATTTGCATTTCTTAAAGAATAATTTGAAGAGCGTAATTCAAAAATGCTCTGCATAAATGGTGGATTCAAATGGCTCAGTGTTTTGAATATTTCTATGCAAAGAAGTCTTTGGCGAGCAACATGCATCATGCATTTACTCGATCTCAAGAGCAAATCATTATAAGAGCTTGTATGATCATCATAGGGAAACCTTAGGGCGCGTTCTTGTAATTTTTCTATCTTCTGCAATGATTTAGAAGATGAGAAATACCAAACCAAGGGGCAATAATCGAAATTCGAATATACGAAACTCTGAACTAGGATCTTTTTCTCCTGAAACCCAATAAACGTCTTTAATCGTTTGAGAACATTTAATTGTTTTGCAGCTTTTTTGCAAAGATTCGAAATATGTGGGTCAAAATCAAGTCTATAATCCAAAGTGACTCCTAAAAGTTTCACAGTCTCTTCAGATTTGATTATTTTACCGTTAATGTTAGTTTGTTCTCCACTGGTATTTGTTTGATTTTTTCTGAGCAATAAAGCATGGAATTTTTCAGGATTGGCAATCATTTCATTTTGTTCTAGCCAGGTTAGAGCTACTCCGGTTTCTTTTTCCAAAATATTTACAAGATCGGGCATGTTAGCCTTTGACTAACAGATAGAAGTTTTGGTTTTAATATCTGCCGCATGCTTTTGATTCCACAGCCCACCTAACGTGTCAGCTTTTTGCCGACTCATCCAGTATCGTCCAATGAAGAGCTTAAATGCCCCTTTTTCTCTAATGCAGACTCAGAGGTCTCGGAGGGCCCAAATAACAACGCAAAAGATGTTTGGGAAGAAGTCTGGCAAAACTCAACACCCGGTAAGCACACCTTGTCTCAGATAATTTGGAGTCCTTCGACAATAGATACAAAGGATCTAAAATTTTTTAGAATGACACAAAACAGTGTGCCCATTTTGTGTGGCTGCTGTGGAGAAGCAAAATTAATTATACTGTTTTGTTTTGACATAGCTGCATAGGATAGGTTTCGGTATTGACTTTGAGACCTTGTCTGAGTCAATCTCAGTCACGTAATGAATTCGCCGAGTTGATACCGAAACGTTTCAACTCGCCTCTGTAATGACAACGTTCATTGTTGGAGGAAGAAACAGGTACAGGTAGGTAATCTGACAAAGCAATGCTGGTATTGGTCCAAGAAAGGCAACATAAGTAGTTGCTTCACACCTATATCGTTCTCCACCGATGTAAAAATTAAGTGAATTTTTGAAATAAAGGGCTCCAACATTGCATTCTATTTTTTCTATGACCTCTTCAAAGAATGTGGAAAAAATGAAAACAACGCTACAACCCTTTATTTCAAACTTTACTTAATTTGGCATTAACAGAAATCAATAGAGGTGCTGTTCCCTCCGCCAAAGATCAGCAACCACTTTTGAGATTAGCTTAAACAAGATCTCTAAGTTGAAGCATTTCCCATGCAACTGTATCAAGAACGGGACAATAGAACGTACAGCGCCTCCGCAGCAGT